>OY982565.1:8454353-8988156 GCA_963859945.1 Euplagia quadripunctaria | reverse complement strand
TGTCAGCTCTCCCTCATTCGAAATATTAGCTTTATCGGTCAATTTTCAAGTTTAATTTTTCAGTTTTAAACTAAGAGTTTGGTATTAAAAATCACTAATTTTTATTAAATTGTTAGCGCTTTACGCTTCACGGGGTCTACTATACGACCGTAAAATATGACCACACCTTTCTATAACACCTTGTATAAAAGCGAAAGAATACTTACTCATCTACTGACTAACCACGAAATCTAGAAAACTACTTAACCCAAAGGGATGTCTGGCGGAGTTCCTGTCTCAAAATGTTCACAAGTCGAGTTTACGAGGAAGATTGCCCTTGTGCACAAAATGCTAAAAAAGGCGACAGATCAGACCCACCGAATTACAGGCCTATAGCTATCACGCCCCTTCTCTCCAAGGTGATGGAGCGTGTAATTAACACGAAGCTTCTATAATACCTAGAAGAACACAATTTGATCAGCAACCATCAGTATGGTTTTCGCCACGATTGCTCGACTGGTGATCTTCTAGTGTTTCTCACACACCCGTCTCTGTCGACGTTGCCATCCTACGGATTGCCTGAGGGCTTGTGCAGATGGATTGCTAGCTTTCTATCTAGCAGTCGCATAACAGCCGTAATAGACGATAGCTGCTCTAAAAGCATGGACATTAACGCTGGCGTCGAACAAACGCTTTTTTGCGGCATATCAATGATATGTTTTCTATTGATGACATCCATTGCTATGCAGAAGACAGCAGCGGGGATACTTATTACAAGGGCCGTACCAATATTCTAGTCCGGTCAAATTAGACATAAAAATAGGGAATATATAACAAAAACTCCGACAGAGCTGAATTTTGGTAGAGACCTTGGGTACATCAGTAGAAATAAAGTGCCAAAAGTCCCCATCGATTCTATGAATCCTAAAAAAATTATTCAAGGTCAAAAGTCAAAATTTTCGGTTTTTTTAATATTTCTTGAAAACGGTAAGTTTTATCAAAAATATAGTTCAGACAAAAATTATAGATCATAAAATTATCTACAATAATAATGCCTTTATTTTTTTCCTAAGCATCACCATTCCTAAGATATCGCGATTCAGAAAGTTGAAGGAGTTACATTCTACATGATTTGCACACACTTTCTCTCATATGTATAAACTATACAATTCTGAGAATATACATTTAAAAGAGGCTCATTCCTTAGCCAGTCCCTTCTACCCTTTTCGAAGCCTTAAGTCTGAGCAGTGAACTATAAAGCAAGAATGCGCTACAAAAGACCAGTAATGGTCTAGGTAGCACTAAGCACTCAAAACAATAACAATAACAAATGTGAGAAAGTAAAAAAAGGAATGATCACAATGTTTTAAATTTTGTCTATTTCGAAGCCCCAATAGATTGCCAAATGTGAATACTGGCTGTTGCCCGTGAATTCGTTCGCGTGGAAATTTTGATCGAGAAACGTACGGTTTTTCCGGGATAAAAGCAACCTATGTGCTATTCCAAACCATAATCTATCTCTGTGCCAAATTTTATCCAGATCCTTTCATCCGCTCTGGCGTGATTGAGTAACAAACATCCATTTGTACAAAACTTTTACGTTTAAAATCCTACTAATATTATAAACGTGAAAGTTTGTGAGTATGGATGTATGGATGGATGGATGTTTGTTACTCTTTCACGCAAAAACTACTGAACTGATTGCGATGAAACTTGGTAAGTAGATAGCTGGAGACCTGGATAAATATATAAGCTACTTTTTATCCCGATATTCCCACGGGATCGGGACTTACGCTTACAACCGCGGGGCGCTGTTAGTGGTACCAATAATTTGCAGTTTCAATTTATATTTTTAAATATTTCAATTACATATTATTTATTGAAGTCGGTTAAAAAGGAATGAAATTAAGATACTAGTGGGTGACAAATTTATTTAAACACAAATAGTAAGTAATAAAATACCCGCATGACCGTAATCAACATCTGCGTACTTTATTCTCCGCGTGGCAACGCACAATAAAAAAAATTATTGTATAAACAAGATATTTAACTTTTGTAAAAGATATATGCAACAAAAAACAAGTACAACTATCTTGTCTTCCTCCAACATCGGCTTCTGCTCATCAACACTTGTATCGAGTATACTATCAAATTCAAATATGGCTAGGCAATCAACTGAACTTGGAAATTAACAGATAATATTTTGGAACTACTCTGGAAAAACTCCTAAACACTATTTTTTGCAATTGCAAAAAAGGTTGTAGTGCTAAATGTGACTGTAGGAGAGTAGAGTTATTGTGTTCACCAGTGTGTATTAATTGCCAAGGCCAGTCTTGCTCGAATGTTCAATTGAATCCAATAGAGATAGATTTATGTGATATCGATGAAGAGACAGCTGATTCATCTTCAGTTGTGTTTATGAATATCCAGCAAGAAGAAGAGGAAGAAAAAGAAGAAATCGAAGAAGACATGACTGTTGAAGTCGAATTTGAAGAGTATTAATCAGATTAAAATATTAACAGAAATCATTTTTACAGTTTAGATCAATCGCCTATATCAATATTAATATCAATAATCATCATGCAGTAACTTCAATATTTTCCCATAAAACTCAGTCATAACAGATCGTGCGCGACAAAACGCGCCAAGTACACAACCTCACAGGTGGTGTGGAAATGTGTGCATATCATGTAGAATGGAACTCCTTCAACTATTCAAATCGCGATTTCGTAGGAATGGTGATTCTTAGGAAAAAAAGTAAAAGGATCATTTTTGTAGATAATTTTATGACCTACAATTTTTATCTAAACTATTTTTTTGATAAAACACCGTTTTTTTAAGAATAATCCAAAGAAACTAAAATTTTGAACTTTGACCTTGAATAAATTTTTTAGCACACATCGGATTGAGAGAGACTTTTGGCACTTTATTTCTACTGGTGTACACAAGGTCTCTACCAAAATTTAGCTCTGTCGGAGTTTTTGTCATTTCAAATGTCTATTTTGACGGGACTATTCCTCGTTCAACTGTGTTAGAGAGTCGCGAACAACTTGTGTCAAAATCGAGAGCAGTCTTGTCAGGGTCGCTCAGTGGGTCAGAAAAATCTGGTCCGGTTCAACCCTACCTAAGGACAAGTCTTCGCGGTCACCGCTAAAAAAATCCATTCACTATGACCCCAAAGTTTTAAAACGGACCCTTACAATCTCCGAGAGTATTACGATTCTTGGTATAGATATTTCCAGCAACGTCCAATTTCAACTTGAAAGGCAAAGCCAAGCTGGCATCTAAAAAGCTTGGAGCGCTTAATAGAGCGAAGCGGTACTTCACCCCGGGGAAAAGACTTTTATTATACAAGTTACAAGTTTGTTCCTTATGGAGTACTACTGTCACTTATGGTCGGGGGCACCTGAATGCGAGTTTGGGCCTTTTGATTCGCTCCAAAGACATGTGAGAATCGTCGACGATCCCAAACTCACAAGCGGTATTGAACCCTTAAGCCTAAGGAGGGACTTTGCCGCCCTTTACGTATTCTACCGCTTATGTAATGGGTTGTGCTCCGAGAAACTGTTTGACATAAGGCCCACGGCTGCATTCTACCACCGTGCCGCTCGAAGCCAGAATGAATCCTTTTTGGAATCTTGGAAGCTAAATGGTCGCGCACGGTACCGTTCCAGAGGAATTTCCTCCCGAGAATGTTCCGGCTTTGGAACGAGCTCCCTGCCGAGGTTTTCCCGAGGGTCTACTGTATGGGGTCTTTCAAGAAAGAAGTATACACTCCTTTTTTAAAGGGTCGGCAACGCACATGTGAGTCCTCTGGAATTACAAGCATCCATAGGCTACGGTAACCGCTTACCAACAGTTGCTTGTTTGCTACCAACGTAGTATAAAAAAGAAATCTTCATAGATCAAGTGGTTTTCTAAATTGCGTGATTAGTCAGTAGACGAGTGAGGGAGTGAGTGAGTACCCTTTTGTTTTATATATACATTGGTGTAACTTTCTAATTCCGAACCTTAGCTCGTAACAATAGCTTTCCTTATTGAAGTGAAACCTTTAGACACATTGGGCACGTTTCAAATGGGGGAAAAAGCGCTGAACTATCGTGACCATCACGCTCCTATACATATGTTTTAGTTTTCAAATACACCCTGTATGCATGTGCAGTTCTACGACTGATGTTTTTAAAAGTAACGATTGCTCATTTATTATTTACAAAAAATAAAAATATATGCAATAGGTAAGTAATTATAACCAAAGTAGTGCCAGCAAATTTCGAATTCGCACGGAGGGCACTAAAAGGTACTCCCATTTTAATAACAATACGTAAGTCGAAACCGACTTCTCCCTAACGTAAATACAGAAAAAGCCTAACTCGGGTTGACTTAAAATAACCGTCTCAAGTCTAGTCCTAGCAAGCGCAAATCGTGTTGACCCGTCTCTATTTCTTACCAAAGAGTATACAAACACTAGACTCAGCACATTATACAGATATAGTATGTAGGTACTCAATGAATGTCAATGCTACTTGCTCTATAGCGATCAAGCCATGTAAATGTAAAGGTTGATAGAAGTTGCCGACGTCGTGTACCTTTATGTGAACGAATAATGATAATTTCCATAAAATTGTTATTAATTACTGTTGTGTAAGATTAACTTTTGATAGATCCAACATTCCTCAATAGAGTGCACAAAGAGCACATTTCTAGCCCATAGTGCAATCCAAGATTTGAAATGCTCATGTTAGAAATTTCATGGTGATTGGCACCACGCTAAAAGGAAGTTGCGTTTTACTAAGGCGCAATAATTAGTAAGTATGTCAAAACGTCAAGCCGAAACCGAATTAAATCACGAAAATTGGGATGATGAAGATCCTGCTGAAAATGATTCAAACGATCAATATGATAATGAAAACGGGAGCGGTTTTAAAATGGCATCGAAAAATATTCTTGATAAACGTATTATCAGAACAGCTAAAAGACGTTCGCAGGCTACCGGTGACGAGGTAAGATTACAATCATCAACTAGGTACACATCAGTACACGAGGAAATCGTTTTGTGGAGGACAGTAGATTATATATTTAACAATTTTTAGACAACAATCAGGTGATTGTTGTCTAAAAAATGTTAATTTAGAACGATAACTTGTGTGTGTTGTCTAAGCACTATGTAGCCTAAGTTTTTAGCCATTAATTTTCTACTCATTTTAGGAATGGGTTTAGTTTATTTAGAAGTACTTAAATGTACCTACAGCAAATTTATAGTAAACAAATGTATTATTATTTTAGTCTATTCTTTGTTTTAGTGAAGCCAATTCAAGTTTTTTTGTAATCATAAGTGAAATTGTCTTCACTTAATACCTTTATGAATGTCAATATATTTTAAACTCTAGTAAAGCTCTTGCATCAGCATACTCTCTGTTGATTGTTGCCCATGTGGTAAATCTACATTGCTACTTGCTGCTCGACACTTGTATGCACAATTAATAAATTCCTTGGCATTAAAACTATATTTGATTTATGAATATTATTTTGTACAGACAAATTATTATCTTGTAAAGCCAAAGTAAATTTTGTTGTAATTTCCCCAGGTTTAATGAGTCTGACTGTCTCAATCTTATTTTTTATAAAATTAAGCTTTCAAGTTTTCTTAGTTTCAAGGTTCATAGGTATTAAGGTAATATTTAAATAATAAAAATATAACATTATGAAACAATATGCTAATTATTTTTTTATTTTTTTCCAGCCTAAAAAGGGTGTCTTTGGTGGTTTTGGTGGATTTATGAAAACGCAGCCAGCTTCATTTGACTTTTTGTCAAAACTAACTAATGGTAACAATGAGAACAATAGTTCAACTAGCAAAACAGACTCACCTGTAACATCCAGTTTATTTACAAGTAAAAAACCGGCAACAAGTCCAGATGCTGGTTTATTTTCTCTTCAGACAAGCTCTACTACACCATCCAAGTCACCATTTGGATCACCCTCTACTCTAATGGGGGCTAGCTCCTTATTTGGAGTTTCTTCAACAAATACCAACCCAGCTACCAATATGTTTATTACTTCTAAAGCTGATTCAACTGTTGGGGACTCACCTTTCAAAATGCAGACTGTAACAAGTTCTACAGACACCAATAAAGATTTCTCAAAGTCAACAGCAACAACAACACTAGCTTCTACTAAATTTGACATACCTACCAGCAGTAATAACGTTGCTAAATCATTATTTTCAAGCAATTCAAATTTATCACCTTTTAAAATTCAAACAAGTACAGTTCAAAACAACTTTGATATCAAACCTAAATCTCAATCAAGTGAAACAGAAAAGAAATCTGAAGATAGACAGAATGAGTCAAAAATGAAATATTACTCCAAACTGAAAGGTCTTAATGAATCAGTATGTGATTGGATAAAGAAACATGTAGAACAAACTCCCCTTTGCATACTTACACCAATATTTAAAGACTATGAAAAATATCTTAAAGAAATACAAGAAGAATATCAAAGTCTGGGCAAAGAAAACAAGACAGCAGAAGACAAAAACATTTTTGTAGCCAAGTCTGATAATAGAATTGATGACACTAAGGCTGTATCTAATATGACAAATACTAATGTTACAGGACCAACACTTTTTAATATGCCACCAAGTTCTAACTCTGTATTTGCATCTCCGAATAATAGCACAACTGGAGAAAACAAATCAGCTACATTTTCTTTTGGAATAAATGCATCAGCAACTAGTACTTTAAGTACAATTACAACAAGTTCACCTGGATTCAAATTAGGTGTGACAACTGCAACAAGCCAGTCCACCACATCTATATCATCTCCTTTCTCTTCGGGGACAACATCATCTTCTTTTTCTTTTGCTACTAACACCAATACAGCAACCAATGGATCTACAGCTCCATTTTCTTTTGGCATTGGGAAGCCTTTCAGCTTTAGTAATATCAAACAAAATACTGAAACAAGTGAACAGGCTAATAAAGAAGATGAGGATGACAATCCTCCTAAAGTGGAGTATACGCCAGTTGTTGAGGAAAATAGTGTTTATGATAAAAAATGTAAGATATTTGTCAAAAAAGAAAGCAATTTTGTTGACAAAGGTGTAGGAACACTTTATATTAAGAAAATAGAAGAGTCTGGCAAACATCAGCTTTTGGTCCGAGCCAATACAAATTTGGGCACTATTTTATTAAATTTAATATTAGTGTCAGCCATACCTACACAAAGGATGGGTAAAAATAATGTCATGATGGTTTGCATACCAACACCAGAGTCAAAACCTCCACCTACTCCAATTTTAATCAGAGTAAAGTCATCTGAAGAAGCTGATGAGTTGCTAGCAACTTTGGACAAATACAAAACATGAAAAGTTAATACAGTGTAGCTGTTGTTCCTTATTTTATTTAAAATACTAACTAACCAGATTCTGAAACTTTAGAGAGTACTGTACAAATAAGTTCTGCTAGTCAGTTCTTGTTCTTGATGTAACTAGCTCTATCTTTAGTTTGTCTTAAAATTTCGACAAACTTAAGCAAAAACAGATTTACTTGTCGATCCTCAAACAAAAATTGCGTTTTCTTTAATATTTTTGCTCATATCTAGAAAGAGTGTATACTGTATAGAATAGCATTCTAGAATTCTAACTTATTACTAAGATACATAATCAAATTTAAATGTTAAATGATTTGATAATACATTTCCTGATTAAAACAGTAGTTGTACTGGTGAATCTTTCTTTGATGCAGTATTATTACAAGAAAATATTACCCCACTAATATTATAAATGTGAAAGTTTGGATGGATGGACGTTTGTTACTCTTTCACGCAAAAACCACTGAACCGATTGCGATGAAACTTGTTATATAGATAGCTGGAGACCTGGATTAACGCATAGGCTGCTTTTTATCCAGATATTATACAGCTTTTTATACAGATAGGGACTTACGCGGGTGAAACCGCGGGGCGCTGCTATTCCTTTATATATCCAAATCTCTTCCTAGGTCATTGTATTGCATCATGGTTAAGGATTGCGTCGTCTACTGTTGGCACAGTGGTTCCGTTACAAGTCCGATAATTTGTGACAGGTGCATATCATATGAGATGAAACAACTTCAAACTAGTTTGATGAGCTGCCCTTGTGACATGCTTAGAGCATATAACCCAAGTAGACGAGATAGGAAGTGGACGAGTTGGAAAATGTGCAACTTCAGAAGTAGGCAGATTATTTAAAAAATTGTTAACTCTGATAGCAAACAAATGGGCAAGCCAATCACCTACCTGCATCATCAATGTAAGTCAGTTACAGTGTGAAAAGTTTATTCAGCCTAAGTTTATAAAAAAAAACAGCAATACCTACCAGATAGGGAGATGTTCACAGTATAATGCATCACTTACCATTACACAGTCATCATCTTTTAAATACCTATTATAAGTAATACATATGGCTACAGAACACGTACCTACGTCATTCAGAGATGACTTAAGCTTATGATAAGAATGGAATTTTGATCATACTTTAATAGACGATGGCATAGATGCTGATAAAATAACGTTATAAATTATACTCTTCGACATATTCAAACAGATTAGAAATTTTTGGTTATAATGTATATTTATATATGAAATAATAGCCAATAAAATTAATGATTACACTTCCCAAGCTTTAATTTCTAAATTAGATACAAAATAATTATACAAGGTGTATTTATGCATGGCACTGGGCAATATTGCAAGCCCGTGTACCTAACCAGTTTATAATAAATTACATTTATAAGATAAGCTTATTTTCTTATATACGATTTAATAACATTTTTACAGTTTTGCCACAATAGTCAATTTAGTCTATAAAATAATATACATCACAGTACTACATTTCTGAATTCATTAAACAACTGGTTAACACTATGTACCAGCAACATAACTACTTGATGTCATTTGACCTAAACCCATTTGAATTCTATGCATATGTATTTCTATGTTATTTTGAAATAGTTTTTGATGTTGTGGTTCTAATTTCATTTTTATTTGTTCCATTGTGCCTTGCAAAACAGTTAACTCATAGGCATTTTGGTCTGAATCAGACAAGCTTTTAACCTGCAACATAAGTGCCACAAGATCTGTTATTAAATCAATTAAATGTGGATCTTTCACAGGGCCATTATTTTTCTCTACTAGTAAAGATGCTTTTTCACGACATATTTCCCTTAAGTGTGAAGGCACCAACATTGCTGCTAAACTTGGTTCTGGTGCAATTTGCTGACAGAACTGTTGCACTTCATTTATATAATCTTGCAAATCAATGTTCATTCTTTCTAAATCAATTACAACTGCAGCATATTTTCTCTCGAAGTCCTCTGGCATCTTTTGACCAAATGATTTCCTTTTCTCTGCATCACAGTTATACTCTTTTAGTAAGTTAATTTTATCCCTTTTAGCATTTAATATTCGTCTTAACTTAACAATAATTTCCAAAAGTGCAAATGGGTAACTGCCAATAGCATCCATATGTTTGGCTATATCTGAACAACCAATTAGAGGGTCACCTGAAGCATTATTGTTTGTAGGCTCATACAAGCTAAATATATCCTGAAGGACATACTTGGGTCTGAACTTCTTCGTAATACTAGACAGACTTATAGTATCTGGAGGCTCATTAGACAAAACTTCATAATCTGGGACAGAGTGTGTGCCCAATTTAGGCCGCTCAAATGTTATTCTGTATGTATTATTAGATGTATCAACAGCATCAATGCACCCTGTGAATAAGCCATCTTGAGGTTTACGTAATCGTGCTGTCACTTTGGTACCCACTACTAATTGCATGGGTATTTCATTTGGCAGATCTTTTACACTAATATCAGCAGCTTTTCTTTGCTGTATAAATCTTATCAATTTGCGTTTTCTCTCAAGTTCTCTTCTCTCTTCATCAAAAAATGCCTGAGAACATCTTCGAGGCTTGCCCATCATTCTTCTGATTTTAGACCATTGCACTTGAGTCAGTTTGCGATTAGTAAGTTGAGGAAAAGATTCTCTTAAACATATTATAAAATCATTCTCTCCATCAAACAGCACTTTATCTATATTGCTATAGAAATATTCAAAACATACCCATTTATGAGCTTTAGGTAACTTCAATAAATTTCTTAATCTCATGCCTATTCTATGGCCAGATTTAATATCTGGTGATTGAGCACCAATAGGTTCAGATTTCTCATCATATCTTTCATTAGTTCTCTGAACTTTCAATGGAGATTTCTGTTTCTTAGCACTTGACTGCTTATTAGGAGTTTTAACTATAATCTTAGCATTTCGCTTCGGCGATTGACGTGGAGGTGATGTATTGACAAAATCGTCAACAAATATAAATCTGTTCTTCTTCCTAATTCGAGCTGGCATACCTCGCGCATTCAGTTTCTGAACAGGTTCACTTGGTGCAGGTTTTGGCGGTAACTTAGTACCAACTCTATGAAGGCCAAGCGCTGCGGGACCAAATGCTGGTGGCTCTTCCTCCTCTTCAGGAAAATCCATTTCCATTGGTTCTTCTTTGACACGATATTGTGATCTGGGTAGATAATCTTGTCCATCTCGGTCTCCTGCACGAAATTAAATAGCTATTATTTATATAACTCGTAAAGTAGAAAAGTTATTATGGAATGCGATTAGAATCTAACGGTAAACAAATCTTAATATGAAAACCAAAGTACACAACTTTGTTTTATTTTCAAATTCGACAATAAACTGGATGACACTTCGGCTGAAAATTTGAATTTTTTCAAATTTTGAATCTAGCGAACCACATTTGCAGTCGTATCTACTGAGAAGAACAACAAAAACCCGTTCAATGAGATACAGGTAAGTAAATAAATATTAAGTATTTGTTTCTATATAATAAAAAATATTTAAATGCTCTATCATATTAAATATTGACAATATAAACAAAACTTACTTTCTGATTTATCCGCCATGTTGATGTACTAAATTGATTTGATTTTGATATATTTTGAAGATGAGAGCGCCAAGAACAAATGCGTTCGGATATCAACAGAGGCTGAAATACAGAGGAACTGAGTTAAAAATAATTCTGCACTGTTTAATAAAAAAAAGTGTTTTCATGTAAAACATTTTAATTAATTTTACTCTACTATATTTTATTAATTTACTGGTAGAAACTCAACGAATAAAAAATATACTGTATAATAACCGACTAATGTAGGTAAATTATTGTAGCTCTATACTTTTTGTAGTTCTATACTTTTTACCATCGTCGTTTTAATAGTGGGTTTATACGCACGCCGCACAGCCTGGCATGCAGCCCGGCACGCAGCCTGCCACGCAGGCAACGCACTTACTTAAGGGCCCTACGCACCTTCGTGCTTGACGTACGTCCAGCCAAGGACGCCGTGCCCGACGGTAGCATGCGCACGCATCGTGCGCCGACGTACGTCCGCTCAAGGCCACAGTGCTGTAGCCAGCGTTGCCATTGCCATTTTTCTAAATTACCCCAAAATAATAGTCAAATTCCACAGTTTGGGGAGATAAAACCTGAAGTCGTAATGTAATTAATAAGGCTAAATATTCCCGATTCCCCGCATTTTGCTCGCATTGATGGTCTCCCCATAAATTTGCCTATCGGTTTAAAATTCCCCGCATTTTTGGGCATTCCCCACAAATTGGCAATATACATATTCAAGCATGTGGTGGGGGTATTCGCTGGATGCAAAACGGGTCGTGCAAGTCCAGAAAGCAATTAATAATAATTACGACGTACGTCAAGACTATTCACGATCGTTTTTCATCGTGCATCGTGCGTGTCCTTGGCGGGACGATCTATCCCGGCTGTACGTCCGCTCAAGGCCACGGTGCTGTTGCCAATGCCATTTTCCTAAATTTGTAGGTGGTTTGTTAATCTGTACAGAATGATAGCTAGTGATCTAGAACAATAAGGGAAAATCTTGAAAGATTAAAATTTCTCTGTCACCCATTTTGTAAAATTATCTACATAAAATCGTGGCTGTAGTTAATGAATTTATTTAACTGCAAATAAACTTTTTGACCTTTACACCAGACAACAATTTCGTACGAAACCGTTTTCTCCACCAGCGTTTACTATGATTATCCACCACCAACCTATTATTACCAACTGAAATACTTTTAGATGAACCTGCAACATCTATGCTTTGCCAGAACTTGTTCACAGAACATGAACCATGAATGTATGTTTCATCTAAATAAATCAAATCCAATTTATTATGCTCTTCAGTTTCGCTTCAGCTTTATAGCGAGCATTTTTGTCACCATTTCCTATGATATTTCGATGCCAAAATATGGGGTACACATAACGTGCACACTTGAAGATGGTCAAAATAGGGTAAATTGATGGTGCACTAATCTTTAAGATTCTCTGTATTCATTTGTTAGTTATATTTCTATCTACCTCAAATACTTTCTGTTTGCTGTGCTGTTGCTTGTGTTCACTGTTTCAACCGGTCAAATAAACCACTTAATGCAATATTAATATGTGTGTGGTTGTGTGCGTGGACACCACGTAGGATAGGAGGTATGCGGACCGCATCGCGTGTTACAGCAATACGATCCATAAAGTGCTTTTGAACGCATTCTGTAGGCACTACATCATATCTGTCTGATCCTTCAGAGAAGGTATATGTGATTTAAATGTCCCTAATATATACTCATACTATTTCCACATATAACATTGCAAAAAAAAAACAATAATGAATGAGGATAATAATTCCAATTATTTTATTGTCATTGTATATCGATTTGGGTTTTACCGATAAAATCAGTACAACACTATTTGTTGTGGGAGTTCCGCCATTTTTTTAAACATTTTCGTTTCAGGGCACGTGACTATATTTCCTATCTATTCTTTCACTTTTATCTATGTGCAAATATTAACATCGAGTTCTACTAAAGTACCTTATTCACGATCCATCTTGCTGTACGTCCCTCCATGATCACGCACGATGCTCAACGAAAAACGATAGTCTTGACTACGTCAATAATTATTATTAATTGCATGCTGGCCTTGCACGACCCATTTTGCATCCAGCGAGCACCACCACCACCACGAAAAATGCGAACGTAGATTAAAGCATTGTGTGCCGTGCAGCAGTAGATTTGATATTTAGAGCTTGTGTCGCACGGTGACTGCACGTCGAAATTGATCGATTACAGATTTATTTATTTATTTAGGTCCACCAACAATTGTTTACATTTATACTTAAATTTTACATGTCCAATAATTTCGAACGTAATGTAACAATTACTTAAAGGCAGACATGGCATGTAATAGTATAACAAAAAAGAGATTAAGCTAACTTTCCATCACAGTAACTGTTGACAGATAATAAGTATTTGTGGAACAATTTAATTAAGCTTTAACAGTTTATTTTCAATAAAAATCTAGTAAGTTAAATATGGTACTTATAGAAAGATATAAATAATCACACAATATGAAATTATCTTAAACTGAAATTAGAGCAATATCATCATAATATATATTATGCAAAATGAAACAAGTTTGTATAAAACTGCATCATTTCTAGGGCTGGACACTGATCCCCAAAATACAGGCACTCGCCTAGTTTGGGGGAGCAGTATCAGTACTTGCCAGTAAAATACAACAACAATGATGAACAAATACAAATTTTGATCGAACAATGAAGACCAGTTAACGAACAGTTGAAATAGCAAAAAAAAAAGGTTAAAAAACGACTTCTCCCTGCCAACTTAAGAAAGCAATTTTTTTATTTTATTTATAAAAAAAAACTAAGATCGAACAAATAAAAATTTTGATCGAACAATGACGAACAGTTAACGAACAATTGAAATAGCAAAAAGAAAATGTAAAAAAACGACTTCTCCCCGCCAACTTGAGGGTAATTTTTCATTTTATTTAAAAAAAAGTTAAGATCGAACAAATAAAAATTTTGATCGAACAATGAAGAACAGTTAACGAACAGTTGAAAGAGCAAAAAAAAATGTCAAAAAAACGACTTCTCCCCGCCAGCTTAAGAAAGCAAATTTTTTATTTTATTTATAAAAAAAAAACTAAGATCGAACAATTAAAAAATTTGATCAAACAGTTAAGAACAGTTAGCGAACAATTGAAATAGTAAAAAAAAATAATTTCAAAAAACGACTTCTCCCCGCCAACTTGAGGGTAATAAGATCGAACAAATAAAAATTTTGATCGAACACTTAAGAACAGTTAACGAACAGTTGAAAGAGCAAAAAAAAAATGTAAAAAAGCGACTTTTCCCCGCCAACTTATCTCTTAACGCCAAGTCATAAAAAAAACAGAAAATGAAATTTGTATTTAAAAAAAAAAATTGGTTGCCTGTAAAGTCGGTATACGGGCGAAAGTTTTACGTGACAACGACTTTGAGTGGTAAAAAATAATTTTAATGTGAATATTCATTCGTATATAAATTATATATATATTATTATTATTCGTATATTAATTCGAATATTCACGCGTGCCTCTCACTCGCTCTCATTGTGAGCGCATAACGTGAGCGGAGCGTAACGCAGTTTCTTGAAGTGTCACCCGGCAAACCAATTTATAAGACGTTGTCACGTCAAAATGTTTTAGGTGTTTGAATGAAAAAAAAACAAAACACATACTTCAGTTTAAATAAGTGTATTTAAACGAAGAAATTATGTATATTATTATTCAAATTTATTATTCAAAACATTTCAAATTAACCGCAAAATTGTCAATTGATATTGGCAATAAATTATAATGACAATTTAATAGATGAAAGCAGACAGGTCTAAATGAATAGGCAGGATAGAAATAGGCGCCATATTTTATTTTTCCATACGTTTCACACTTTTTTTTTTTTGGTATGGGAGTTGCCTAAGGCTGGTTATAATTGGTAATGTACCGGATCGTTAAGAATGTATATCCGCGGATACGGATACGAATACGGATTATTAAAGTCTAGATCCGCGAATACGGATACGGACACGGACCTCAATTCTTTTAGTCAGTTGGTGTAACCTTGAAACGAGATCTGACGTTAAGGATTACTAACACAACATTTTTCGAGTTGCACGGCGCTAATTATTTAAATAAATTATTTAAATATAGATATCACAAAGCTTTTAGGTATGATCATGTTATAAAGATAGTTTAATAAACAATAACTACCTTGTAGCTATTAATAATAATAATAAGTTACTATAATCAATTTATAAATATACCGTCATTCTGGATAACATTGGCCCACTTATGAGACAATTTGCTATGGTTTGACAATAATTCGTATGGATTAACTATACAGTGATTCATTTAAGTGGTATTTAGACGTTGTTACATTTATAAATTATGTGCGAATCTTGAGATATATATAATAACAGAAACAGGTGTGGCCCAAAGTTACACTGACTTTGGGGTAACATTGGACCATTATATTTTAACACCCTTTAAAACCATTTTGTTGCGTTGTTTGATAAAAAAACATCAGACCATATTAAACGATTTAAACATAGTGCCTAGTACTAGCCAGAGTACAGTACATAATTTGTACTCACCAGGTCAAGAAAGCAACATACATAGCCTGATTTTGTAGAAATATTTGAAGAAGTTTAAATTTTTTTTTTAATTTAAGACAAAATAAACAGTCAACATTTATATAGAAAAATCTTTAAACTGTAAGCTTTATTAAAATATACGTGTTATTGCATATGCGAGATCCAAGACTAATTTCGCTTTTCTTTGGCTTAAAACCATTGTCCTTACTGCTAGTAATTATAAATTTTTAATTGGGTTTTGCTCAAAATAACTCACAATCAATCAATGTAAAAAATCTGTTTAAGATCCGCCAAAAAAGTAACGGATACAGGTACAGATCTTTTTTCTCCCCTGGATATCCGCGAATACGGATATCCGAAACATCACTAGTTATAATTATTTATATCCATAAGAACAAAATATAACACTTTGTTTTGTGTAAATATATTACATGTTTTTCTTATTATAATTAGTTGATAGTGATCGTGTGCACTTATTGAATCAGCGAAATACATAGATTCAACCAGTAAAATATATCACGTCAGATTAGGGGAGGGGGAGAGGGTCGAGCAAAATCTCATGACATCTCACCAGGAGGAGAGGGGGGTCAAAGAAGTGCCAAAATCACCTCACGTAATTAATGGATGCCCCTTTATATGTGTAGAAAGAAAAATTATTTCTAGGCAGAAAAAGTGTCAATGACAACATGTTTAAATTACGAGATTGATATAATAGCCAAGTTGCGTAGCGTTTCTAGTCCCATAAAATTTCTTAAGTAAGTTTTTATTTTTTCTTTAGTCTTTTAGTTAGTGACAAGCGTGCCCCCGTGTATACCTCATGGGACCACCCATGTCAAGGAAGTCAGGATCTGATGATGGGATCCTGATAAAATTGAGAGAAACCCTCGAAAATTGTAGGAACGAATAGTGTTTCTGTTTACTTTTCATTACTTTATCAGGTATTTGCGTTCAGAAATCATCATCATCATATAGCTGAGCTGATGATGAAAAAAAATCATCAAATAAAAATTGTTTTAACAAAAAATTAATCCCACGATAAGAACTAAAAAGCAAAAAATAAATAACTATAAAAATTTTATAATCTTATTTTGAGTCGGCGCCAAACAAGTTATTTATTTTTTGCTTTTTAGTTCTTTTCGTCGGTTTAATATTTTGTTAAAAAGATTTTTATTCTTTAGCCGTTTTCAAAAGTTCGTTGGCATTTTTTGGCAAAAGTTGCGCTGACAAGCCAGCATGAGAGCCTTTATAAGCCAAAAACAAGTGATAATGTAAATCTCCCTCTTTTGAGGACATTACAGTATGAACTCGCTTTAACAACTTGGTCACTGACTACAGCAATGTGCTTCAGCGTAAACACTAACGGATACTGACATCAAAAACAAAATAAAAATCACGTAACAATGCAGTGAGGGATTCCCCGTAAAACATAACCGAAAAGAGTTGCCAACTTGGCAGAGTAAAATAAAAATATCGTACAATACAATCGGGGGTTCCCCGTAAACCATAAATGAAAAGGATTGCCAACTTGGGAGATTTTAACACCTTAGTTTTTTTTATTAAAATAAAAACAATGTTACGTAACGCCTTGTCCGAACCCCCCTCCCGCCCCTGTAACGTATCGTAACGTTTTACAAGACCCCTCCCTCCCCCCAAATTGCGTTACGTAATACTTGAATGCCCCCTTAACGTGCCCTATGTAATTTTTTGTTAGTGGTTAACTAGGTTGCGCAAAGTAAACGGTTTTCTCTAATTAAAATACAAATAAAATTCTTTTTCGCATGTATTTAAAATACAAAATGCAAAAGTAAGCGTAAGCGTTACCGGAGTCTATGGACACTTGCAAAGTGGCTTACTGTCCAGCCCTGGTGGAAAGTGATGGTTCTTTTTTTGGAGTAAAAACTTCTTTAGCGGCGGCGTTGTGAACTTTTTGGGATTTGTAAAAAATGTTAAACTCGCGTCAGGACACGTAACCTGATCGAAAATTCGTAAGACGGAGCCGTTTTCTTTTATTTAAAAACAATATCACTCGAAATTCAAACATTTATGAGCGGCCAGGAGCGCAGAACTTCCAGTGTACCCTATGTATACATTTAGATATGTTATTACCTACTTTTTATTTTTAACCTAATTATATATGTACAGATGGGTGTGTGTGTGTGTGTGTGTATATATGCACATACTTTGTGAAGTTATGTTTTCACTTCTGACGTGCATGCCTACTACTGTTTTTTTTTGTAGAAACCCTACTTGATGTAATTCAAGTCTCAGTAACCTATATAATTCATAATGTAAGGCACAAAGACATATTGTTACCTTGACAAACTGGAACAAAATTTGTAAAATTATGTGCATTTTATTGTGTTATTCTAATGAAATAATGTGACAGGTTAACTTTAAACTATTGACAAATAAAGAACTGCAATAAGTGCTAGTAGTGTGCGAGAAGAGAGAGGTTTTAGTGGTAGTAAAATGCAATTTGGGATTATACGGAATCAGAGATCGAAATGTACCTGTGGTCCCTGAATTAATGAATGTGTTTTAAAATTAATAATTATGCAATGTCCTACATAATAAACATTTATGATTTCAGAAAGGATCAGAAACTATTTTTAATAACCTTTATTATTCTCACTTACAAAGGCACATTTTCAAGTCAATGGAAACCCTTTGCATTAACAGTTTGCTATGGTAACTCTTCGAGATTCGCTAATACTACAAATGATACAAGTGTGATTGACGTAGTTGAGGGTTCGAATGTACAGTTATGGTGTCATTATTGGTAAGACTTAATAATTTTATTCTATATCGCTAAACTATTGTAGGGTAGGTACGTACTGTGCGAATCAAATAAGAATAGGAATAACTTTCCGCCATATCATGACCCCAGTGATGTCATAGCTGTCAATTCGAACTAATTATTAGTTAAAATGAGCAAAACAGATACTTTTGAAACAATCAATTTATTTACAAAAGAAACATGAAAAATTGGATCAGATATTTTTTCTATTTAAATTTTACGAAAACTACTACAAAAAGCTGAAGATATCCAGTATATATATGTTGACCTGTCACGTGTGGAAAGTCAAGTCATGATTGTTCAAGTTATACTTGTCAATGAAATAAATGAAAACATTAAAAACTTAATAAATTATGGTTTAATATCGACCAATAGGCGATCTCTAGTTATTTTAAAGTTATGACATCAATGGAGTAAAAGAAAATATTTATGTTACGCAAATTAGTCTCGTGTGCAAACCGTACTTTCCAAGTGACAGTTGACGGAGTAAGGTCATTGACTTTCATATTCTTATTTGAAACGCAGTGTAGGTACTTGTAAGGATTTTCTTTCTCTTTGCCATCTATAGAGTAGTTTTTATTGTTTACAAAAGTAGTTTTTACATTTTACAGAGACGAAAGGTTGATGAGTTTTCTCTCAGATGATCCCATCATATAAGTAGACTGACAAAAGCATCGGGCAGACGTTATTAAGTTTTTTCTTAAGTTTGCCTGAAAGCACCAAGAATGGTGTGGAGACTCTATGTAGTCATGACTGTCGATCGGTAAATAATTGAAGAAATAGGGATATTGACACTAATCATAAATTCATGTTACGTTGTAACTAAATGATTTTTTGTGATACTAACTTTTGAACTTTCGTATTCCATGATAACATAATTATGTTGACCTGAATTAATGAGATCACGTATTTTGAAAGGTTTGTTTGCAGTGTTTAAAAACCTAAAACCATTTTTTTTTTTAAACTATAATATATTTAATTATGTATTTACACGGGAATTAACGCGATCACGAAATAGGTATTACATAATTTTGAACTGCCTGACCTGTCGACCAGGTTGCACTGGCCATGGTCACAGGCTGACTATAAAGTTAGTAGAATAAATTTAATAAAATTTCTTAAAAAAGACTGAAATTGTATATACTATCGCGTGATTGCAAACACTACGTCGTACGTCATTAACCGATAAACAAGCTGACAGCTGTCAGTTCCTATCAATATTAACTATATAATATACCTATACTTCTCTATGGAGTACTGTTAGAATATATGTATAGTAAAAAACATAATGCGGCAGATGTGAGTGTTTTAACGGGAAATTTTAAAGCCTGACTGACCAAGAAAATACAAAACCTCGTCATGTTGCCTTGTTGACTATTTTCTCTAAATTACAGATTCATTTGTCAACATGACTGATTGGTACATAATATAATATGCATGATGTACACTTATATTATCATTCTCTTTATTTATTTATCATACCTAAATATAACTTAAATTTTTAAATACATTATTATAAAAAAAATATGTTTAAAAAATATAAAAAATAGAGTCCCACTGGTATCAGGTACAGGCACCAAGCTACCGGGTGTTAGGGTTCCAGAGACAGAAACCTCCTCACAATACGTGCCGTATTAAGAAGGACCACCTTCTGCACTAGGCCCTTAATCCAGCTGCCTAACGTGAGCCTCTGATGGTGTTGGTCGAGGTTCTTCGCAATCAACCCATGGGCTGGTGTAGCTATCGGCACAATGATTGCCGAATCCACATACTACACGTCGACCACCTCGTGGGCCAAATCCAAATACTTAATTTGTTTTTCTTTTTCAGCCCTTAAGAGATTGTCGGCATGGGGAATGGTGATATCGATAATCATTGCTCGGTGCTCTAATCGGTCTATTACCACTATATCAGGCTTATTGGTAGCAATAGTCCTGTCAGTGATAATAGACCGGTCCCAGTACAATGTTGCACGACAATTTTCAAGAACTGGGTCGGGCACATACCTTGTAGTACAGTAATTCGACAGGCACAAGGTTATATTTAAGAGCAAGTTGCTGATGGACTATCCATATCTCCCTGCGATCAGTAATATTAATTAGGTACTACAGGTTTGCGCCAGTTCTCTCTACCTATAGCAAGCGGAGTGAGTCTGATGTCAACTGCCACAGCATCCCGATGCGCCTCCAGGTTAACAGAGAGAAAGTAATCTATAAGATTGCATACCTCGCGGTTCTATAGTGTCCTGGCATTTAAAAAACCACGACCCCCACATTTCCGCGGGATATAAAATCTCATATTAGATGTGTAATTCGGGAGTTAATCGCGATAATATTTAAAAGGTACAATGCCTCTTGTCTTGTCAGTCCACTAGTGACCACGATCGGTGCAATTCGATCGAAAGGTCGAGTAAATAAGAGGTATTGTACTTTTTAAATATTTTCTCGATTAAGTCCCGAATTACACATCTAATATGTATCGAAGTCTCGAAAGTTTAAAAACAATTATACAATCTCATTACCGATGAACGTGGATGGTGCATTCGGTACGCGGTTAGCAATGTACGGACTCTTCTATCCAGGGCATCAAGTTCCTTCTGAGTCCATCTATTTTATTAATTATTATTATTATATACGTTCCTTACGTTATAAGGCAATTGTATTACGAGGGCTACACTGAAAATTTCGGGAATCAAGGAAGTGACACAACATTACTATTTAAAAATGTATTTATTGCTTTTCGAAGTATTCTCCGCGAAATTTGACACATTTTCCATATGATGGAACCAATCATTGAAGCAACCATTCCATTCGGAAGTTGGGGTCTCCAAAATGGCCGTTTTGTAGGCGTCCACAGCTTCTCCAGGTGATGAAAATCTCTGACCGCGCAATTTATTCTTTATTTTAGGGAAAGTATAGAAATCATTAGGGCTAGGGTCGGGACTGTACGGCGGATGGTCTAATAATTCTATGTTTTCTTGCTCTAAAAACTCTTTTGTTCTGTGCGCGGTGTGAGAACTCGCATTGTCGTGATGGAAGATGATGCGGCAGTTGCAGTTCTCTTTACGGACTTCGGAAACGACCTGTGGCAAACAAATGCTAGCATACCATTCTGCATTAACCGCTCTTTGTCCCTCAAGAGGAATAGTCGCAACATGGCCGGTTTTGGAGACAAACGTGGCCACCATTTTTTTTGCAACACTCTGTGAACGAACAATTTTAGTTGGCTTTAACATATTTTCGAACACCCAAACTCGTGACTGGTTTTTTGTTTCGGGTTCGTACGCGTATATCCAGGATTCGTCACCTGATACAATGTTGTATACAGCATTTGAGGATCTTGCGTGGAATCTTTCGAGAGTTCTGACGCGCCAAGTAACGCGAGCCGCTTTTTGCTCTTCACAGAGCAAATGCGGTATCCATCGGGAAAACAACTTTTTTACACCTAATTATTCATGCAAGATTATTTGTATTTGACTCATGCTAATGTCTAAATTTGCCTGAATTTCGCGGTATGTCGCATGTCGATCTTCCTTAATCAGCTTACGCACAGCATCAACGTTTTCTTGGGTGACTGCAGTTTTTGGACGACCTTGACGGGGATCATCACTGAGCTTGACACGTCCACGTTGAAATTCAGCAAACCAGCGATAAATTGTGGTTTTGGATGGGGCTTCATCACCAAATGCAGAAAGCATCCTTTCAACACACTGTATTTGTGTTAAACCGCTTCGAAAGTCATAATAAATCATCGCCCTTGAATTTTATCGAGTCAATTCCATTTTCTCAACGACTAAACAAGTTTCAGAAGACCTTGTGAGAAGACCGAGAATCTTTTTTTAAATAAATAAATGGTTATTCGATTTTTAAAACCAAGGAGTTTTCAATTATAAAGATTTTAACATGATAGGAATAGTGGAAATATTTAATTCCCGATACTTTTAGTGCAGCCTATGTAATAGTTTTTAAATTTTTGTGACTTTGATACATATTTGATGTGTAACTCCGGACTTAATTGCGATAATATTTATAAGGTACAATAAGTATCTTTTTTTGGTTGCCCGATATTTTGATGGAATTGCACGTATTGTGATCACCACGGTGCAATTCGCAAGTTGACCTGGATAAAATACTATTTATTATTCTGACATGTACATATTATCTAAGTTTATCACTACATATCATACAACAAAGTCCCCGCCGCGTCTGTCAGTCTGTTAGCGATAAACTGAAAAACTACTGAACGGATTTTCATACGGTTTTCACTATTAGATATTCAGAGTGATTCATGAGGAAGGTTTAGGTGTATAATTTATTGAGATTTTGTGTAAATTGATTGAAATATGTTGATGATTGTTGAAGATGTATCTGCTACCCGTGCGAAGCTGGGGCGGGTTGCTAGTACAAAATAAAGCTGCGTTGGTTAAGTCCAAAAGTAAAAATGTTCTTGTTTTAATTTCCAATGATTCACCATAGTATTAATTCATAAAGGTAGTCGCAAAAAGCACAGGTGTGTATCTGTTTGTGGCATCATACCTCCCAAACGTTTGCCAATTCACATAGGTATTACAATAATTATGTATTGCAATAAAAACGCAATTAAATCTCCCCAGACCAGGTATATATTTTTTTGTTTTTTTTTTGCGTTAAATACGGGTCTAGCTATAAAATAAAAGCGGTAGCGATAATTTGTCACCATCCCTATGGTATAATGCATTTATCGTAAAAATCTCTGGTAATTACATAAACGGTTATAATATTATTCTGTAGGTAGGTATGGGTTATGATGATTTCAACGGCGGAATTATACATTTGCCGCCGATAGGCTATTAAAATTTTGCCGCCCCTACCGGTCGGTCTATCTAAATCGATACCCTAGGATAAGACATAAAAAATAATGTAGGCCCCAAATTTACCGCCCCTAAAATCTGCCGCCCTAGGCTTCAGCCTACTCAGCCTGCTGGTAAATCCACCGCTGGTTGATTCCCTTGGATGATACGACTTGAGAGAGGTAGGCCACAGCATGCTGCAGAGAACGCTATGAGCTGTATCAGCATGCTTTTAGCGGCGTCTAACAACGTTGTGGAATATCGGCTACGATCATCCACATCATAGATGATCATCACGGGTTTTTTCATCATGCTGATGACACTTTGTTGACGGCCCCTGGCTGAAATTTTGTAGAGGCGGCATGTCTAGCCTCTATGGGAGTCCCCAAAGTGGTTTGACGGATCGAGGCAACAGACATGCAGGTGGCGTTTCGTGGGCTTGTTGCCGTCCGACCATCATCGGTGGGCCATTGAGAATATTTCTTCGTAGTATCCACGGTCCTTTTATTTTTGATCCAGAATGGCACACCATGTAGTATTAGTCGGTTCAATCCCTACGTTATACGTCTCACCGATATCTCCGGTGAGGTATCATATTAGATAATTTTGCGAGCGAGCCTAGGTAATTTAATTTTGTCTGTTCATTTTTCAGCAATACAAAAGAAGACTTTAATCCTAAACTGTGGTTTTACAGGCCAAGAGGAAAGATATATTTAAAACAAAAAATGAAAGAAATTGAAACAAGTGATGATGTTGTAGACAATAATGTGTCAATAACATTATCCCATATATTAAATTTAAATAATTTTAGGCCCAATTATTCAGGCGTTTATACATGCAAAGGTTATGAAAATAAATTCACCTATGTACTCGAAGGTTAGTATAATCATAGAATAGAAAAGCAATATATATATTAGCAAATTCATGAAATATATAACGAGTCCTTCCGGCCGGCCATTCTGTGCAACGGTTCGTTTTGGTCTAAGAACACTCGACGAAACGACTTCTTTCATTTGCGGTTTTGCCCACTTAAATTGATTGAGTTGCAGGAAAGCTAGGTCTAGGCTACATTCAACGTCGACGCAATCCTATCATGTACATAATTTTTCATCACCTGTATTCTCCTTAGGTTAGGTTACAATTATTCAAACTTCTTTCTTTCAAAACTTCTTTAGCGGCGTTCTGCACTTTTTGGGATAGGTAAAAAATGTTAAACGTGACCTGATCGAAAATTCATAAGATGGAGCCGAGTTTCTTATATTTAAAAAAATAGAACATTCGAAATTCAAACATTTATGAGCGGCCAGGAGCGCACTGCCAGTGTACCATAGGTATACATTTAGATACGTTATTACCTACTTTTTATTTTTACCCTAATTATATATATACAGATGTGTGTGTGTATGTATATGCAAATACATTGTGAAGCTATGTTTTCACCTCTGACGTGCAGTCCTACGACTGACTGTTTTTTCTAAATTATATTATCAACACAATGCTGCGGAGCAGCACTAGTCTTCTCGTAAATTATAATAATGCATTTGAGTAATGATTTTAATTTTAAATTTAGGAGTTATCTATGTCGAAGTAAGTCCAAAAGTTGGATCAATTAGTCAATGGCAAGAATACAAGCGTGTGTTTATAGATCCTGTAAATAAGAAATTCAAAATATCTCAGGAGGAACCATTTAAATCGTTTAGAAAAAAATATAACACTATTGTTAAAGTATACACAGTTTGGGACAATTGGAGTGAATGTCAAGATATTGATGGCCATCAAAAAGGTAGACGCAAAAGGCTTGGAAAGTGTCGTATATGTCCTGTAAATAACACGGTGAAGGTAAGCTTTGTATTTTTTTTTCTATTCTATTTATAAAAGACAACTCCCGCATTAGGAATTACTCCTGTGTCGCGGGGGACTTTACAAACATACAAAAAATGGACACAAAGAACATCCAGACTCGGGTGGGAATCGACGAACCCACGACCTATGGCATAGCAGTTAGGGTCACTAACCACTAGGCCAAGAGGCCTGTCGACAGAACAAACAACAAAAAAAAGTGCACATAAAAGATTGCAATTGTTATTGACAAAATAAGATAAAAAAAAAAATTTAGTTTTTCGTCAATAACTCAAAAGCTATTAATATTTAAAAAAATTGAAAAAGATCCTTAAAGAGCTGGAAATTTATTGTAATTTATTATTTATTAAGTTATTATATTTATCGTTTATAAAAAATATAAAACTTGTACCTTGATCAGAACTAAAGCCAGTAACTTATGAGTTTCGATAAATCGTTTAATAATTACCTTTATACCTGTTTTGTTATATGCATCACAGTAAATATTCTAAATGAAGTATACTTTATTTGAATGCAAAAATATAAGGTATACTAGTTGAAAATAAAGTAGGTATTATAAAGCATAGTTGGCAACCCTACACACCAACGACGTAATCACGTAATGCGTCCCGTAAGACTATTTGCGCGGCATTTTTAAACTAGTAATATTTAAACATTGTTTCATGTAATTAACAAGCTATAAATTAATTAAATGCTATTTTAATAGTTACAAATAAGCATAATGATTGATTTCTGAAAAGTTGAACGATCCCCTATTGTGACTTAGCAAAATTTTCTCTTACATAATAATAATAATTATGCACATACTCAAGATCGCCTGGCGGTCGTATTTCGACCGTTTCGATTGTCTTGTTTTATTTCAATGACCAGTATAACTTGAACTGTCATTGTATAGACTTTATAGCATGAGTGCATGACAGGTTAAAATATATACTCGACCCCAGTAGCTTTACGTAGCCGGTTTTACAAAATTTTAACTTTTTAACACATATTGTTTAAAATGTTTAGTCTTGTGCATTTCTTCTACATGCAAACTTTAAAAATTCTAAATTTCACATCCCTGTCTGTTCGCGTTTGCTTAAACTTGCGTACAAAGAATTCTCCTCACGTATTACCTAATATAGATTTAAAAATCTTCAACATTTCTTTTTTTGCAATAAATCTATGTTATTCAAGATTAAAAGTCTTAATAAATGGATGAATGAACGAACCAATGAAACCTCTTCTATTTCAAGGGTATGCACAAAGCTATTTCCACCAATATCGTTAATTCATATTTAGCCGATGCATATGACGTCCCCTGTCGTTCTATAAAGCTTAATGAAACACTACCTGAAATAAGCAGAATTATTAGAAACATACCGGAATTTGAAGCTGAAGAAATATGCGCTATGCCTAGAAAACCAGGTGCATGTTACATAATATAGATAATAACATATATTATATAGATAATACATAGTATACCTTTTGGAGGTTATTCTCATAATGCTCTGCCGGTAATATTTTTGAAGTGAAAACTTCTTTAGGCACGTTGGGCACACAGGGTATGGGAAAAAAGCACTGAACTCGCGTACCGTCACACTCAGGTTCATAAATAGGTACAGATGTGTGTATATAAATGTATATGTGAAAGTTATGTTTTCACTTCTAACGTGCAGTCCTACGACTGACAGTTTTTCATTTATTTAGGCAACTACTTGTCTTCATTCTTTCAGTTTTCTTTCATTCTTCATTCGCAAGTTAATTTTTTTCCAGTTTTTAATTTAAGTATTAACATTTTCCTTTTCCTTAAAATTTTTCTTCCTCCATTATTTTGAAATTGCCGCAATATTCGATGAAACCAATGCTTGAATGTTACACTTGTGAATGTTTGAATGTATTATTGGTTTAGCATCAATATTCTTTCCATCTTAGTGTTTATATTATATGAATAAAGAAGGGTTATCAGCAACTGAGCCATTGATGATGACCAAGCAGTATTTGTAGATGATGTGTGAATACATAAATCACCCAATTTTGTGCTAATTCATTAAATCACTAATAAAGTAATAACTATACTCTTTACGCTTTAGAGAGCAAGACGTTTACGAGCAATAGTAAGCATAAAACTACACAGCAAGTAATGGAAGATAGCCATGTAACACTTATGTGCAATGTTCCGAATTCTGACTTAAAGTGGTTCAAGGATAAAAAAATGTTGAAATCTTTATATGGGTAAAAATATTATATAGAACATTTACTATTTATAATTCTGTATGTAATTAATTTACACTTTTTATGTTTAGCTTTTATCTTGTTTATTAGAAATATCTTTAGTAAGAGAGAGGACGAGCCTCATATATCAATAGATGCCTCCAACTCCTTGCACATATCGCACATAAGTAAAAATGAAGAAGGCAATTATACATGTTCGATAAATGGCAAAAAAGTTAAACAATTTGAAGTAAAAGTTGTGTCTAAATCAAAACTTTTGAATCAAGGTGACTATGCAATTTCATTATATAAGTACGCACACGGCCTTATAGTGGACGTCAAATAGGGAACGTGCACAACGGTGGCTCTACCACCTAGTGACGCAAATCCCAATATTTTACTTAAACAATACTTGACATTGGCACTTTACGTTAAAATAGTGAAAAATAACATTTAACTAAGTGAAAATGTATTGTTCCATTTCTGGATGCTCGAACACTTCAAAGAAAAATAAAAATAAGTGAAATGGTATAAAATTCTATTACTTTCCCACGAATTGTACTCCCTTTCCAAGGTTATGTGATAAACAACATAAGTGATGGATAAATACAGTAAAAAAACATATGTAAGTATGAGTTTTAAAAACATTAAGAAATTACTAACAATGTTATTTGTAAAAATAGCTAAGTTTTGTATGTAGTAGTGCTATTCAATACAAATAAAACTGTAATGAAACATTACCTCAAATAATTTCAATTTACTTACGTGAAAACCGGCCGTACTTTGGCCGCTTGAAAAAAGTATTGAAAAGTCTTTTTTCAGGTGGTAATAAGATTCGGGCCTATAATGATTGGGTCATGCCAACCCTAATCTACTCTTTTGCAATACTTAGATAGACTCAGACTGAACTAGATGCGCTCAGACTGAACTAGATGCGCTGGATAGAAGAGTTCATACATTGCTTACCGCGTACCGAATGTATTATCCACGTTCGTCGGTAATGAGATTGTATATCCCGCGGAAATGTGAGGGTCGTGGTTTTTTAAATGCCAAGACCCTCCATAATCGCGAGGTATGCAATCTTAGAGATTATTTCCTCCATCGGGATATGGTGGCAATTGACAACGGACTCACTCCATTTGCTCGGTTCGGTGATCTTTTCGGAGAAACTGAAGGTTTTGTCTGTACAATTACAGATGAAGTTGTTGTGACGAATAACTATCGGAGATATACCTATCCTGAAGGACGCGATGGAACGATTGACATTTGTTGGGCATGTCATCGTCCTGGAGAAACCATCAGGCATATAATTTCCGGTTGTTCTCGTCTTGCCAACGGATAGTCCATCAGCAACTTGCTTTCAAATATAACCTTGTGACTGTCGGGTTACCGTACTACACGTATGTGCCAGACCCAGTTCTTGAGAATGATCGTGCAACATTGTACTGGGATCGATCTATCATCACTGACAGGACTATTGTTGCCAATAAGCCTGATATAGTGGTGATAGACCGATTAGAGCACCGAGCAATGGTTGTTGACATCACCATTCCCCATGACGACAATCTCTCGCAGGCTGAAAAACAAAGAAATGAAACATTTGGACTTAGGCCACGAGATTTTCGATATGTGGGATGTGGATTCAGCAATCGTTGTGCTGATAGTCATTTCGGCCCATGGGTTGATTGCTAAGAGCCTTGACCAACACCTTCAGAGGCTCAAGTTAGGCAGTTGGATTAAGAGCCTGATGCAGAAGGCAGTCCTCTTCGATACGGCACGCATAGTGAGGAGGTTTCTGTCTCTTGAACCCTAACCACCGGTAGCTTGGTTCCTGTACCTGATACCTGGTGGGACACCATTATTTTTTATTTTTATATATTTTTTTTTGTAAAATCTAAATGTATTTAAAAATGTAATTTATATGTATATTTAAGTGAATGAAGAGAATAATAATAAAAACTATTTAAATACATATATGTACTTTAAACATTGACGGCAACACGAAAACAGATTTAAAAGGTTTTTTTTCACCACATTGTGGCTCTCGTGGCGATTTGTGCTGCCACCTATAGTTTGTGCCCGATCCCTATAAGGTATACGAGATTGTTTCCCTTTGAATAAGTTATATGAAATAATTTTAATAAAAAAACTGTTTACCTCTTAAAATATACCACCATATAGTGAAATAAAAACTGGCTAAGTAAATAATAAGTAGTAGGTAAATTAATTGAATACAATTTTAATTGCAATTAGTATAATAACAAAAACTTACTTTTTAAAATATACCACTAATACTTCGTAAAATAAAATGTGGCGAAGTAAATAAATTTAATATAATTTTAATTGAAATTAGTACCTATATATTATAATTAGTATATATTTGCAAGTTTCTGTGCATGCGTTTATACCTTAACACCATATTTATGCATAAAGGTGTTTGTTGATCTAGAAAACGTTATGATATGGTACTCCCAGAGGTTTTGTGGTCATCTTCGAAAGAATCCTAAGTTTCGTATAAACTAAAAGGATAGATCTATAAGACGATCATCAGACCTGCCGTCCTGTATGGATCTGTAAGTTGGCCCACAAAGAGAAGGGAATAGAGATGCTTGCACGTAGCTTAAATGTGAATGTTGAGATGGATTTATGGTATGACTATGGTGGACAAGGTGAGAAAGGAATATATTAGAGGCAGCCTCAAAGTAGCACCAGTGGAAGAGAGTTTTATATATGGAAGTAGACGGGTACAGAAGTAGAGGACGACCAAAAAAAGATGGAGGGACGGCGTGAAAAAGGATAGACGAATGATAGAGTAACATATTGCGCCGATCCCAAATAAAATTAGGAAAAGGGTAGGTAGATGATGATGGTTAATATTATTAAGCAGTAGCTAAAATGTTAAGCTTATAAAGTGTTTTTTTTTGAGTTACAAAAAGAAAAATATTATAATTATGAAACCGCCATTTAATTTAAGTTTTTGTTGCAGAATTCATTCGATATTCAATTTATTTAGGTTTTGTGTTGTCTTTGACTATGACGTGTTACTGTGCTGGAGTATGTGTTGCTTGGCATCGAAGAGCATCCTTTGCTGACCCATTGAATCTTTACAAAAAAAAGCCTCACAGTAATTCAAAATACGAACATGAAAAACTATTGAAGTAAGCTGTTAATTTGAGTGCGACCAGGATTTAGTTTGTCAGTAAAAGGTAGGTGCAAATTTCTATGAACTGAGGGTTATTCGTTTATCAGTAATTCTTACATTTTTATTTTTATTAGGGAATAAGCCGACCAGTTCACGCGGTGACTTCGACATCTTATTGTTCGGACGGGCGATATACACGCGACGTGTGTGACAATGTGGCCCACATTTCTGTTCACTTGAACGGAGCGCTCGTACGCTTTCCTAGTCCATTGCAATTAGGTTTATACCCAGCTATAGTGAATGACTTTAATAACTTCTACTGTAGAAATTTAACAAAAAAAAAATTAAATTAAATCCACTTAGTAAGTAGACGTCTAGATTCTAACTTTTAAATGTTATTTTTAACAACTGTTTATAAGTAACGTTTTATCGACTTATAATTTACAGTACGTAATTTTTTTTTGTATTAATTCTAAACTTCGGGTGTACTTATCATAAAGGGGATTCCAAATTGAAATCGCATATTCCAGTTGAGATCTAATTGAGGTTTTGTACATAATCAAAAGTGTGGAGGGTCGCACAAAGTCACGAGAGGATCTCATGACAAAGCCGTACATACGATAGGCCTAACTTATAATACTATTTATATGTTGATCGAAGTGCAAAGACGAATCCAACATTACACCTACATCGCGAACTACGCTTACTTTATTTAAAATATTGTTTATATTATATTAAAGATTGTTTGCTTCTTCAGGATGATCTCAACAGGCTTTATAATTACTGTCAGCAAAACAAGCTCTTCCTCAGCCTCCCTAGCCTAGGTTTATTTGAAACGTCATTTGTTCATAAAAGTAGAGTAATAGGCACATAATTGGAAATTAAATATTCGGATTAATGAATCTAATAGTTGTCAGAAGGGATAAGAGTTACGCTATAGAAAGAGAGGAAACTTCTAGGTGAATATAACACTGTAGGTGATTAGCGCCGTGCGATCTGAATTGCAATTTATCATGTTGAAGCAATATTCGCAATTTATTTAAATGATTTTGCGGAGTCGGCTTATATTCTGGTACTATTATGTATTCTGGAGGGAGGATTTCAAGTATGAAGGGGAAGTAGGTGAGTTAAGTATGGAGTAAAGGGTGGTGAGGGTGCTGATGACACTGACGAATCGGGAGCGAATTCAACTCGTGACGAAAGGAATAAGCATGGTAAAATTTACGAACATTAAAAATGAATCGAATGTAGGTTTTCAGAAGTCGGACGTATTTATTGAATAGATCTTTTAGTATATGGCATTAGAAATTCACCAAAAAAACAATTAAATCCACTCACTAAAGCTGGGTTCAAGAACGAACAAAAACAATTTGATAGAACAAGAAAGAACAGTTAACGAACAATTAAAATAGCAATAAAATTTTTAAAAAAACGACTTCTCCCCGCTAACTTGAGGGTAATTTTTTATTTTATTTAAATAAAAACTAAGAACGATCAAAAATAATTTTGATCAAATAATAAAAAAAAGTAAAAAAATTACTTCCCTTCGCCAACTTAAGACAGCTATCAATAATGTGAATAATGAACGAGTGGCAGTAGTGCTGCCATATCTCCATCTTTTTAGTAGATTTATATATTTCGAAGTCTTCACCCCGATGCAAAAACGAGGGCTGTTATAAGTTTGACGTGTATATCTCTCTGTGGATTATAGCTCCTAAACGTATCAGAATTATGACCATACTACAATAAAAAAACATTAAAGGAGACCAGATTTGAATGTAGGTACCCGTTGCTTTAAAAATTTAAATGTAGAAATACTGTTTTCTTCTATCAATATCATGAAAACCTGCCAGAGAAACAGCTTTCTCCCAGATACCTACTTTAGAAGGATTATTGCATTCAAAAAATTTATTGCTGAACACCTAGTTAAAACTGTTTAACAAAAACTTGTTGCAATATAAAGGATATATTATAATTATATAACTGTAGTGTGTACATATTTTTGTGGTATTTTAAAAATATTTAATAACTATAGAAACAAACTTAGGTATTGAAAAATCTTTTTTCTATTTGTACAATATATATATATATATATTCCTTGTGTGATTAGAAGTACTTTTTTATAGATTTAATAACACGTACTATATTTATTAACATTTATTTATTAATTGTGTCTTTCATTAGTTGTTAGAAATTTTTTTCTGGATCGACTATTTTCTTTTTTCAAATCTACCAATTTCTACCATCTTTTCTCAGTTCATTTACCAATTTAAAAAAATTAGGGCTGGCAGCACTGAGTGGCAGTATCTGACTTGACCTATTTTAAGTACCTACATATGTATGATTATCTATGGTAATAAGTTTACAACAGAAATGAAAAGTTTTAAAAGTTGATGTGGAATAATTATTTTTTGATGTGGAGTATTATTATTAATCAGTGTTCTCTATAAACCAATCAAAAATGAATAGCACTGTTATATTTTTGTGCACATTATCCTGTTTTGTCATGTTACAGGAAGTACAAAGTAAGTTTTCACTTTTTACTTTTGACACGGGTTTATTTTTATCAAGGTGAAGTGAGAGTTATCAGAGTTGTATGTATATATTAATAAAGTTACGTGACTGGTAATGCTCTATGTTTTGTAAAAACATAAATATATGTATACTTGCATTTTATTATTTCAAATAGATTTAGATTTATGTTCAGTTTGTTAAAAATGTTTACTTTGATTCTTTTTACAATAATTTTAAAATTATTTTTTTCAGGTTTAAATAAGCGCTGCAACAGGTGTAGATCTCGGGGTGATAATGGTACGTGTAAGGATCCCTTTCCATTAAATGTGACTGAAGCAGATGCGGAGGTGGGTCTTCATATTGTGGCATGTCCATCTGGGTGGTGTGGCAAACTGATTGAAGGCAACATAGGGGCATTCCGACAGGATGGTAAGTTTTGTATTGTGTGTATGTAATAGTGACCATCGGCCAGTTTCAGGCAAAAAATCATATTTAGAATGGTAGTTGTTTGTTTTGGTTTTGGCTAAAAATCTGCTGAAACTTCGGTAGAGGCTGAAACCGAGTGAGTTCTTGCCTCGTGGTCTAGAATTTATTCGGCCGTTATTCACTCTGTTTAATATATGATGAACAATAAGTCAAACAATTTTCTTTTTTTTGCTCAGTAGCATCAATAAAAAAAAACAGTTTTCCCTTCCTTTGATGGGGCTTTACTGTTAATAATAATGTAATAAATTACGGTTGAATTTCAATCTCTGGGCAATCACTAATAACTTATTTTCTTTAATGTTTTAATTTACTGTATGCCGTACTGCTCCTTAAATAAGAGGGATCCAGGAACAGCTTTTATTAAGACATCTGGACCCCTCCTAGTTAGATTTTGTAAGTGCTAGGACAACCGTGTCAGAGAAGCACGTGCACAAACTTGCTAAGATATATAGATAGGTAGTGGTATTATAATATACTCAGAATTGAGCAAAATTTGTTTGAATAAATTACTTCATTTATTCGTTATTCACAAACAAAAAATTATTTGACTCATTTTATTTGTTACTTGGTAAAATAAATTACCCATATTAGATACCAGATGCTAAAGTTAGATAAAATCGTTGGCCGCTTTTCTTAATTTCTGAGTGGTGAATTTTAAATATACATATAGTACACAATAACATTAAAAAGTTGTTTATCAATATTGCCAGACAGTTTTTGTCTGCAGTTATTAACACCCGTCGCTTTCAAGTTTGAAAAAAAAAACTAACTTTACTTATAGCCTGAGTCTTGATTCTTATATCTGATGTTAAGAGAACTATTTTAATGCTATTTGTAAGCAGCCAGACAAACCCTTCGGGCCCGGGCCCCGTGAGTAATGAGCACGGGCTCATATAAATGTATCTGGGGGATTTTTGGGCCCTAGAATTCATCGTAGATAGTGTTCTCCTAAGTAGAGTGTAGAACGAATAAAAATAGACATGTTACGTAATTCATACTTTTTATAAGAATAAAATTATGTAAAAAATTAATAAAAAATGAGATTCCCAATCCATTTCTATATTTCACATAGTCTAGCATGTGTCAACTATTCTATACTATGTTATTATTATATAATACTAGCTGTGACTGTGATTACTTATAAAATTTTTCAATTTTCTTAATTTTGCGTTCCGTAAGAACGTGCTAGAAAGTATTAGAAAACATTAAAAAAAAGGTGAATGAAATCGGTTAAGTCATTCTCAAGTTATGGCATAATCATTTGTATTTGCTTGATATAGAAAGTTTTATTTTTTATTTTAGATTATGGCACAGCTACTGAGAGGATGTGCTTACAAAGACCGCCGAGTGATTATGAAGAAAGATGTGCATATACTATGTGGAATCGAAAGAAGGTATACATGTGTTTCTGCAATGGTGACCTTTGCAATGCAGCTAGTGGAGTCTCATCGTATCCTCTGATGCTTACCTTGGCAGCTCTTCTTCCTATCTACAATTATTTGATTTAGATATAATCATAAATCACATAAAATAACTGTACTCATGTATATACACATAAATTATTTAAAGTGCTCTGGGTTTTTTATGTAAAAATCAAAGTTCTTATTGTAAATTCCATGTAAAATATTGTATTATCAAAATTCTGTTATAATATTCAGTTTTATGTTAATGTTGGCAGCAATGAGCCAATAATATGGTACTGTGATTTTTATTTATACATGGATTTGTTTTAATTTTTAAGAGAATACTCTATTATTATAACTGTCTTTCTGGACCTCATTAGGTGTTGATTATTGTTTCAATGTAGCATAATGAGACTAATGATTATTGAATAAGTCTTTAAAAATAAATCAAAATTTTTATTTGTAATTAGTATTCAATTACAATTATGAATGTAATTAATTAAGTAATGGTTACCAGGAAAATCAAATTGTTATAGTGTCTAGAAGACATTAAATGCTCCTTTTACTTTAAATGGCCTTCAAATATTTCAATAAGTACTGTATTTTTAAAGTACTGTATTTTATTCACTTAGTGAATGATTATGGCACAGCTACAGATAAGATGAACAACAAATCCACTGAAATGAACAGGCATGAAAAGAAGAAGAACAAATGATTATGAGAATCTCTTAGAGTTTAGTTTTAATTTTATTTTCTAGTTTGGTTATGAAATCTATCACTGCCTAAAGTGTTCTCAAGATATAGATAATTAAAGATATATATAACAATTAAGGTGTTTTATATTGTGTTACTGGTGCATTTTTGTATCCATAAACCTTGTAATTTTATATTAATTAATGTTGATGACTAATGAAATCATTCCGTCCATTAGAATGCATTCCTTTTTTATGCTTTACTTTTATACCTAGATACTGTAAACTATTGAAATATTTCATACTATGTATATATAATTGTAATATTTGTATAAACTGCATTTTTTTATTAATTTTTAATGTTTCTGGTGTACCTACAATAACGAGGTATATTATTATTATATATAGAAAAGTGTTTACCAATTGCAAAAGAGAGTAATGATGCGATGTAATGCTAGGTGTATTACATCGCATCATTACTCTCTTTCTTAATGCTACTTTACGAGACTCTCTCTTATGTAATTCCATATATTTAATATACTTGTTGACTACATTATACTATACCTATTGTCTCTGATTTTGATACAAAAACCAAATTATGCCAATAATTTAAGTAGATATGTGATTGTGTATGTTGTGTTGTGAGCTAGGGTGTGCTGTTCTATATTGTGATAAACACTTTTCAGGAGTTGATTAACTTTGTACCGACTTCATTTTATATATTTTTTGTCACTTTACTCTGTCCTGTTGTCTCTGTCTTATGATGTTTTTGGTTAGTATAGGTACTTACGTATACGTTGAAGATTGTTAATATATGTATGTATTATAATTAGCATAGGTCGGAATAGGTAAAATGATTTAGGGTAAATAAACTCAAATGTTAATATGAACATGCCTTCGAGATTTCGGTATTTTAAAATTATTGAAATATTTTTCCGGAATTCAATAATTACAGTTACTTAGGAATAAATTACAATTTTAATAGCGATACAATTGCTGGGACTTACGTGTAACGAGTTATGTATCAAAACGATGAAAGTTATAACCGCTATATTATAATAAATGATCAGCAATGTATACTTTCTCCAAAAAAATCTGTGATGTTACCTTTTATAAAAAAATCTGTGATGTTCAAAGACTTTAATATCTAAACAAAATTTGAAATTTGATTTTAGTTATAAGTCTTTAAATCTCAATGGCAGTACTTTAATAACCAAGTCTATATCAAAAATATAGTTATATTCAGGGAAGATGGCATGTCCATGTTTTGATGTCATGATGCAAGGATAATGTAAGATCATAAAATCATTCTACCTATTGCAACCATTGACTATTAGGCACCTACTGATTTATGGTTCTTAAGTACATTTAGGAAATGAAACACTAGATTAATTTTCTATTACATTAATGACTTTTATTGAGTATTTTTACATTTGTATACAAATATATAATTTCAATTTTGTATGCTATGTTTTATTTTTCGTATGGGAGAGTGCTAAGGTCGGTAATAGGGCCACGAGTGACGTATGCTGGCGATTCGATGAGGTTTCAAATTGTTCTTCACCCTGAGTTCTTGGTTGGCGAACAGTGATTTTATGTGCGGAATATCATGGAAGTAGAGGCCATGAAAACATGCTTTTTTAACTGCTGCTATTGCTTCTGAACCCTCTAATAAATATGGATCTTCGGAATCTGAAACACAAACAACGTTAACATAAGAAACCTCTTATTTCCAAATCTATACATCTATACAAATATATAAAATTGAAGTGTCTGTTTGTAATGTCTAAATGCACCCGTTTGTTTACACTGTACTTATGCCAAAAAATCAATTTTGAAATTTTTTATCTATCTGTCTGTTCGACTAATCTCCGGAATAGTCTACGGCAGATAGCTGGTGTTAGAAGGAGTAACTTAGGCTACTTTCATTTTGGAAAAAGAATGAGGGTTCCGCGCAAAAAATATAAATATGTACACACGAGCGAAGCCGCGCGGGTCACAGCTACTTGATAAATACTATGATATGTGCCTACATGGTTATAAAAGGCTTTAAGAATAACTATAATTCTGGGAATTAAATTTAATTGTTTAAAATAAACCTGAATTATTCAAGAGTAGAGTGAATAGGTTTCTTTTGGATAGTTGTGTTCGTCTTCTTCGACACTTTCAATCAGGTCGATGACGAACGCCTATTTCAACTGTTTATCAACATAAATTTATCGAACTTGAATCGCAAAAATATTAAAATCTTTTCCTAACATTCCATGAATTCAAAGTTCGATCTAGAACCTTACATCATTGTAGGAATTAGCTTATTTATCAATTCCTGTGAAACAAAATTTCTTTGTTTACAAATAACTTTTTACATGAAAAAAATAATTCGTTTAACAAATTACTTTTTTACGTGTGAACTACTGAAGGGGAGCAGGAGCAGCCTCGTCCATCTCGAGCATCTTTTATTGCATTTTAGCGTAACAAAAATTAAAAAATCTACCTAATTATCGTCACCAACTGATATCTCGCTATCAAAGATTATCTACTTTAAAAAAAATATGTCTATATTCATTTAGGAACTTTCATATGTATAAGTATATACCTAATTACAGGTTTAGAATGGCCATCTGTTTTCTTAAATAGCTTTAATGCTATAAATCTTCAAATTAGTGTACCGAATTTCATCAAAGTTGGTCCATAAGATTCGGAGCAAATTGGCTGTACCAGATGGACAGACACAAGCACGAGTGATCCTATCAGGGTTCCGTTTTTTCATTCGGACGCTCAGAACCCTTTTAAGCTAACTTTGATTACCAAAAGAATTAAAAAGTGTACCCACAAGTGGGTATCACTTTTTAATTATTTTGCAGTGGTGTTTATTCTTACTTATTTCATTTCATTGGTAGGTTTTAGTTGTATAATAATATTAACAAGTTTTGATTTGAAAGTCTAAACATTAGTTTTAACATTTTTTGAGACGCGCAAGTTTATCAACATTATTTTAATGTCCATGACAAAATTAGGGAAGAGGCAAATTGAGAAAATCTGGTTGATTTAGCTGAAAGTTGTAACCCATGAGTCATACATATTATACGACTTCATACCTACCTACTGTTAATAGTAAGCCTTTACGAGATATGAATGGGTCTTAAACGATAAGGACCTACATATAGATACAGTCCGTGCAGTCAAGATGTCTTTGCTATTAATTTGTTCCTATTGATTTTTATTATACATAAAGATGAAATAGGTAATAGATTTTAAATTAACCAATTTGTCCACAATAAGGATTACCTGACAATACCTCACTTCTGCGGTTGCTAGTAAATCGTTCAGGGTTTAACGAAGGCACAAGAAGACCTTCAGGCCACAGAGATTCAGGATCAGGCGAGTCTACTTTGTAAGGTGACGGGGGCAAGATTGGTATAGCAACATCTGTAAATGAAAGAATGCAATTTGGCTTCCCTCCTTTTGCAAATTAAGAAATTTAAATGTAATACAGTGGTCTCAAACAGTGATGGGGCAAAACCAGCTATACAAAATGCAATGAGTAATAGAATCCTACGTGGGGCACACTGAAAGTTTTTAGAATAGGACAGTAAGAAACGCAGCCGATAAAAAAATTATTTAAATTTCGAATTAGGAACAGTTTGGGAATCTGTGGATGTTTAATGATTTCATTACGTCATTTGTTTTTATAAATTGGCGGGAATTTAAGAAGTGTCCGTCGTGCTTTGAAATGGATTTGATTAGAGGTAGTCCATAAAAAAAAAGAAAAAATTTCGCTCAATGATTATTATGACTATGGTCTTACTCAACAAAAATGTTACTATATACTTCGATTGGCATTTCATTACGTTTACATTATTATTACATTTAAGCCCCATCTCGTGCCACTGTTTACAACTGGTTTAATGAGTGGAAACGTGGTCGAAGCAAACTCACTGATGATTTTCGAGAAGGACGTCCTTCTACGACGACTACTGAAGATAACGTGAGTGCTGTGCGGCTAATGATAGAAGCTAATAGAAGGGGATATATCAACAGATTCGGGCAACTTTAGGCATTGTTATGAGTCAAGTACAAAAAGTCTTACATGAACATTTAGGCGTCAGAAAGCTTTGTACTAGACGGATACCTCATAATTTGACGGAAAATCAGGAATTGGTGCCGCTCAATGCTTGAAAAGTATAACGGAGGTGACTCGAATGCTGTATATGACGTCATCACAGGTGATGAAAGCTGGATATATTGTTACGAGCCCGAAACCAAAACTTTTTCTTTCTAAAAAAGAAAAAAAAAGACAATCTGCGCAGTGGATGTATCCATTCGAAGATTTGTCGACAAAAGTAAGAAGGGCAGAAATCAAGGGAAAAAGATGATTGCCTCATTCTTTGGACGGACGTTTCGCAACAATCATTTTAAAAGATAAAAGGACTGTTACTGCAGATTGGTATGTCAGTCATTTTCTACCAGTTGTCTAGGAAAATGTTAGACAGCAGCGCCCAAGAAGCAGGATCCTCCTCCACCACGACAACGCTCCAGCTCGCTCCGCTAGACGGACTATCGAATATTTGTCTATCGAAGTTGTAGAGCTAGTGAGTCATCCTCCTTACAGTTCCGAAGATGAAGATAACGTGGCTGCGTCTGAAAATAAGGCGTGGAAGAGATCCCTAAAGAAGAGTGGGCTCACTGCTTCAGTCAATGGTTCCATCGCATGCGACGGTGCTTAGAAAGGAACGGAGACTACTTCGAAAAGCAATAAAAATATTAACAGAATTCTAAAATATTCCGTTATTTATTTTCTAAAAACTTTTAGTGTGTCCCCCGTATAATGGTTGGTAGTTTAGGATTTTTTAGTGGTAAACGGAGTGCTGATGATGAGAGAGATGTTTTTCGTGAAAGTCGAACCTCGAAAATTTAATCATTCATCGACATCATATCGTAACATTCAGCATTACTTCCACTATCGATTAGTGAGGTACGTAACTGAGTAAGTTTAGGTTTGTGAATAATAAACATTAAAAAAGAAAGAAAAAGACCTTTTACAACATGGTAGGTACATACGGGGAACAGAGATCGGTAAACTACAATAATCAGCAGAGAGGTTAGTGAATGAGGGCTTTAGATAATGATAATAGTTTGGTGGAATGATTTTGTAAGTAGGAGTAAGTACGGGACATGCATGGGAGTAGTATTGGACATTTATCTTTTTAATTCTGTATTAGATTTAAATTGGACTTAGATTATATTAATAAATGCTCAAATGTTCAAAAACAGAACACTATACATCACAGGTGATTTGAATTTAGAGGTTTTAGATGAACCGACCGACCCAGAGAAAGATTTCAGGCACCACATTCTTTAAGAATAGTGTAGAATCTGATTATATTTAATAAAATGTGAGGGTTTAAGCCCTTATTTAGAAACAGGAGCGAAGAGTTTGGGCTAAGCAGGAATAACTTACCCATATGACTACTATATTGCCAGGGAGATACGTCGAGTGTGTTGTCGCGATGGGTTACTAGGTCTTCATTACGAAAGGGCCTGGCTGGTTTCACTCGGGGGTAACCTCGACTTTGTGTCGGCACTGAAATGTTTTAGTCATATTACGATCTCAACAAGTCAATCAGTAAGTAGTGGGTTGCTAGGTATATTTGAAATCCAGCGATGGCTTGTCTATAATCATACCATAACAATTTCAACTGTCGTTAATGTCATTTTAGGGTAGGTAAGCACTCTAGTTTAGCCCTAATACGAAAACTACGAAATTGAAAGTATACGCCTCTATCATTTTCCTTATGGGAGAATGGACTTAGTGCTCCTAAAAGATTCTAGCTGGAGGGGATAATCCTACCACACACATAAAGTAGCCCACGTTAAGGACTCGGCACGAAGTGGTTAGAATGCCTTGTGTTCGACAGGGCTGTCTACTGATAACAAGAATGCAGCGTTTGTCAGTGTAAGGCAACAAAACCCTTTTAGCATTTCACTTTCCCACATCGCCTAAGATGAAGACGTACGCCTATGTTTCTCGTCGGAGGATGCCTATCGCCTAAGACGAATATGTATGAGGGTCGGCTTGACAGAAACAGTTACATTTCTTACATTCATATGAGTAAGATGGCTCTATATGGAGCACGCGTACCAGCCAGGTCAGTAGCTCGGAAAACCTTCTGCTATTCAGCTTTTCCAGAAAGAAAGACGCGCGAATAAGGACAAACAGATTAAGAAAACAAAGGAATTTCATAAAATTCTGTCTTTCATAAAAGATTATTAGATACTTACACAATTAGAATTTTCGAAATAAAGTAAATGCGTCGATGAATTGAAACTTTATCCAGTGTATTTTGGGATAAAAATAATTTGGTTTCGTCCGTTTAAATTTACAAATTACTGTTTACAATATTAATTGCTTGTTAAATAAACGTCGCTTGGATAATTGGGCGTTTAGAGATCAATATACCTAATTTTATTTTAGCTTGGTTTCTTTGGCAGCCGACGGGTTAATTGCTCCTGTTATTAAAGTTTCCGTTTACGTTTTGTGTGCTCACTTCGAAAGGAGAGTTGCCGGTTGTAGTTTGGTGCACCCAGCAATGGCAGCGGGTCACCGACCCCGTGGGTAAAGCTCCGCGCTGGTGTGTGAACACTGACATGTGAAGCGAACTGCGTGCTGGCAGAAACTTGCGCTGCCAGTTCTACCAGAAACAGTAATAAACCGACTGTAGTCTTGAATGTTTTGTTGGGTGCCACCTGAAACGAACAGAGTAGATATGTAGATACATTATCTAGGTTACACTTAGGTATATCCCACTAATATTATAAATGTGAAAGTTTGGATGGATGGATGGATAGATGGATGGATGAATGGATGGATGGATGGATGTTTGTTACTCTTTCACGCAAAAACCATTGAACCGATTGCGATGAAACTTGGTACGTAGATAGCTTTTTATCCCAACATTCCCACGGGATCGGGACTTACGAGGGTGAAACCGCGGGGCGCTGCTAGTTTCTAATAAAGCCATTTACTGCATTCTTACACTCTCAATAATTCAGGATTTAAACTTTTTTTTTTATGAAATAAAACTGCTCTAGGTTCTCAACTCGACACCTATGTAGGTATGTTCCCTCTCATCGCACACCTGCACCACATCCCTCCTAATAGAATCTAAATAACTTAAGTTACTGCGTTTTCTGTTATGAGGGTACAGGTAGGTACACCCACTTATTTAGTACTATTCATTTTGAAGTATTAAAAAGAATATATCATTATAAGATCGAAGAACTCACATACTCTAAAATCTAAAGTCAAATAAATGGCGTCATATCTGCGTTTATCAAGCAATGCATTAAAATGACTCCTCAACTCCTCACCCTGGAGTTATTGTAAAGCATCGTTCGTCTCCATCGAATTAACAGAGAGCACAGTTCAGGAACTGCGAGGGGCAGACGGGTTCCCTCAGTCTGCACTCTTTCGGAACGGAAGACATGTGCACGGCCTGCTATTCGGCCCAAAACGTAATCCTGTTTGGCAATTAAGTTTTCTCAATAGAAGACTTGACAAGACAAAACTTGGGGTCATCAAAAATCCATGACCGGTTCTGAAAGGATCTAACGGCTGCACCTGTACTGTAGCGAGTATGATTTTTAAAGTTAGGTAAATAGAATAGTGATTACTGTTATGATAAATAAACTCCGATAAAATGATTCCACCGTTATAGCTGTTTTGATTTGAACAAGGCTCAACCAAGTAGTTGTCACGGGTGCTTGTTTTTATCTATGCTTCTGTTGTGATGAACACTACCAACAATGGTGAGTATTTACCTACCAACTAAATTTAGATTACCGAGGCTTGGACCGTTTAGACGTAGGTACAACGGCGTGAGAGCACGCAGGCGCGGTTTCGACACAATGATTGTCGTCTGAATTGGACCTGCTCTGCGGTACATTGTGGTGGTGAAACGAGACGCGCGAACATTTTATCTATTTTGGTCGTAATTCTGTCCGGTTAATATGTTTTGTTAATATCATTGTGACCAAGATACAAAAAGACTAGGCTAGACTAGACTACTATTTCCGCTTACATACTCGCTTACATTTTCTCTTGTTTTTTATTTTTTGATGAACCGATAGGAAAAGAAATGCAATTATGCACCTCTTAGAGAAAAAAAATGACGACTGGTACGCTCATTTCTAGCGTTGTACGACTTAAATTCGATTAAAACACTAGATGAACTATAGATGCTTATATACAGAAAACAACATAATTTTTTAATACGCTTCTATTAGCTATAGCTTCACCTTTAACTAACTAACTTACTATTCTGTTTCTACATTACCTAGTTGTTTTCATCATGTTAGTTTGCTTTTTAAGAAGACATTTTTTTAAATTTCCTTTTTTTTATGAATAAAACTATATAGTAATTTTTTAATTTTTTTCGTTAGTCTTACTTTCAGGTTGTCAAATTCTTAAACAGAGCTTTTGTCTGTAAATTAGTTTGTAAAACAATTTATTATTTACATGAATGGCTCTCTTTTTCATGCTTAATTATGCCGGTAAAAGTTTACAATTAACTATTATTTATACAGTCTCTAGACTTCTCTACAATTTGTTTTTTTGACTCTACCACAGCTCTACATAAAATCCTTTGACAGTTTGTCCTCCGGATACCTACATGATACGTGAGAGCACGCAGGCGCGGTTTCGACACAATGATTGTCGTCTGAATTGGACCTGCTCTGCGGTACATTGTGGTGGTGAAACGAGACGCGCGAACATTTTATCTATTTTGGTCGTAATTCTGTCCGGTTAATATGTTTTGTTAATATCATTGTGACCAAGATACAAAAAGACTAGGCTAGACTAGACTACTATTTCCGCTTACATACTCGCTTACATTTTCTCTTGTTTTTTATTTTTTGATGAACCGATAGGAAAAGAAATGCAATTATGCACCTCTTAGAGAAAAAAAATGACGACTGGTACGCTCATTTCTAGCGTTGTACGACTTAAATTCGATTAAAACACTAGATGAACTATAGATGCTTATATACAGAAAACAACATAATTTTTTAATACGCTTCTATTAGCTATAGCTTCACCTTTAACTAACTAACTTACTATTCTGTTTCTACATTACCTAGTTGTTTTCATCATGTTAGTTTGCTTTTTAAGAAGACATTTTTTTAAATTTCCTTTTTTTTATGAATAAAACTATATAGTAATTTTTTAATTTTTTTCGTTAGTCTTACTTTCAGGTTGTCAAATTCTTAAACAGAGCTTTTGTCTGTAAATTAGTTTGTAAAACAATTTATTATTTACATGAATGGCTCTCTTTTTCATGCTTAATTATGCCGGTAAAAGTTTACAATTAACTATTATTTATACAGTCTCTAGACTTCTCTACAATTTGTTTTTTTGACTCTACCACAGCTCTACATAAAATCCTTTGACAGTTTGTCCTCCGGATACCTACATGATATTGGCGAAATTGTGGAAGCTCCACAAAGCCACAAATCAAAAGTTGAAGTTGAAGTAAAACAATTTATTTATATATTAAAAGACTTATTGAGTGCGTGTCTTGTCCACAAAGTATGAAAACCTCATAGTATTGTGGTTTTGTCAATTAATATATTATTATGTTAGAAAGTTTTGCAAAATTAAAAACGAATTAATAACTAGACATCGTAAGTGATTTCGCATTAATGAAGTCGCGATGACAGATAAACATTTGCGTTACAAATGCGTTAGGGTTGAGCTTTGTGGTTGCAAGGATTTATTAATACGCAACCGATACCGCTTTTCATTAGGCGATTCAAGCGGGCTCTGTCTTATTTTATAATATTTACATCTTAGTGTTTGGTCTTGCGCTATTATTCAAGACGAAGTTTCTTCTCCAGATGGGTTCGATTCCCACCCAGGACAAATAATTGTGTGATGACCATGATCATTTGTTCTGTGTCTGGGTGTAATTTATCTATAATATGTATGTATTTAGAAATATATAAGTATGTTTATCAACAGTCTGGTTACCATGGTACATGGGCTCTGTCTAGTTTGGGATCAGACGGCCGTGTGTGAGATGTGTGGAGTTATTATTATTTTATTTATTTATTCTATGAAAGCGATTATACTAAGAACGGATATTCGTGTGCATCCGTTCTCCGCGTATTCTCCAAATAGCATGGATGGTTATTGTGAATTATACCCTTAAATATGCCGTAAGCCCATCGTTAAAATGGGGCGATCGATATAGGCCAGGGCGGATTATGATATGCCGCATTTCGTGATTTGGCCGGTTATTTCATAATATGCTCAATTTAAAGTTGGGCAGTTGAGAAGTGAGAGCAACCTATTTATCGATTTGCCCAACTAGTCACTTGGCCACATCGGGATATGGCACAAGAATAAAAAAGTAGGGTATCCATGCAGTGGGATTCCTCGGACTATTACAAAATTATTTTTATTTCTTAGTCCTTTGTTATCTTTATTATCTAAATTTCATTTTATTTGCAACTAGCTGACTTTTCCTGTCGATATGCAATACAGTTTGTAATCGTTTTTAGTACCTATATAGAAAAAGCACTTTCAGTTTTTCACAAGTGCTACATTTAAGTATTGTCTAAAAACCTAGTTCGTATTATTAAGGTTATTTTAAAACTGAATTTAGAAAAGTTCATTTAGGCATTCTCAAGTGATGCGCGTTCCCTCGATTTGATGACCATGGGACTACCTTTTGCAAATGGATTTTTTTTTCAAATCCTCCTTTTTTCGATGTCGGTTAAAATTTTTATTGAATGGGTATATTAAAGGCTATCACAATTTTCACTACCGCCGCTTTCTTTGTGAAACAGTTTATTATTTAAGTTTGAAGTTACATACAAAGACTGTGAGAGACTCCATTTACGGGAATATTTTAAACCTCCGTTCACAGCGTCTGCACACGTTAGAAAGAAGTAGCTATTTACCCTTAGCAACAACCCTCAAAAAGTAGGGGGTGTCCAAAACAATTTTCTATGAGGACCAAAAAAAAAGGTCATCAAAACACTTTATATTAAATGACTCCTCGGTGCATCGTATTCTGGGTTATGTGGGGATATTTGGACACCCTCGAAGGGGGTGTCCAAAGTTTTTTAGGGGGTGTCCGGACACCATGGACACCCCCCGTTATTGCGCCCCTGCTTAGCAGCAATTCAATCGATATTTCATAATTGCTATTTACGTTGTATAATCTTAAGGTACGCTATCTGAGGTATTACGTATTATTGTAGTGGCATTTTGATGATCTCTGTCATTTCATATAAAGGTATTAATAAGCATGTGGCTCGACTAATGATAATAATCGATTACCATAGCCCCTAGACGTTTACAACATCTGTTTACTAATGTGTTGCCGACCCACAAAGAATCTAAAAAGAAAAATGGATTTAAGCCGCTGGCTTTTGCTAGGAGCTGTAGTTATAGTAAAACACAGTGCCTTTGTTGTAAATGACGTGGCGTTAAAATATTATGTAAAACTATGTTGTATACTGATACGCCGCCGCGCCTCGCCTCATTTAAACAGTCAGCCAATTAAAGTATTTGCTTATCAATTCTACGTAAAAATATTTAAATATTAAATAATAATAAAATATAAGTATGTGTGGGATTAATTCACATACGCATTATAAATCTATGTGGCCTCCACTAAACTGGATAGATGTCAAAGTGACTATTGTTTCTGATGAGCTCTAATACAATAGATTAGAAAATAACTGCTCCCTAATTTACAATGAAAGGTATTTTTTGTTAAATAAGTGTGATCTAATTTTTTCTTACTTTTCTTTAATACCTACATACTTGTCTCCAATGTGTTGTATACGTTTAATTACTTTCGCCTCCTTGTTATAAAGAATCTAACAGTTACTTGAAAATAATTCTTTCAAAAAAAAAACCGACTTCTACAAAAAAAACTATTCCATAAAAGACTTATATATGGTTTTCTCATGGATGCCATTATCAGAACTGGAACAAATTGAAATGGGACCACACGGGAAGCACCAGCTTTCAAACTTTCTTTTACTTACTCTACTTTTTTCACTCAGTCGAAAGTTCTGAGGTAACAAACATTAAAAAAAAAATAGTTATAGTCGAATTGACAACCTCCTCCTTTTTTTGAAGTCGGTTAAAAAGGTCTAACTCGTGATAGTGATTTGTCGGTCTTCACGATGAATCAGTACTTATTTATAGTCATCCTAAATAAATTCCGGAAATTTACTCTTTGAAGATATACATGTAAAGTCAACGAATCTTACTTATTCATAAGTGTGGATTAGGTTTAGAATTATTTCTATAAAAAAAAAGTTTTATATGTGTTGTATTAACTAGTCGAGAACGGCAACAAAGAGGACTGAAATCATGATCATAATAAAAGTTAATTGTAAACAATGTTCCAATTTTTAGTAGTTCAAAACCAGGTATAATGTCGAAACTGACATGAGTTAAATGCCGTGACCTTATGTGATAAATAACAAATAGATCTGTCGAGCATCCAGACGAATACAATAATCAAGTCATATACTCATATGCGAACATTACTGCAAGGTGAGACGGGCGTCATTAACACGTAACAAGGATGTCGGATATGAAGGTACAATGATTTTGTAATGAAAAAAGTTTGTGTGTTGAGGCTGTTATATAATTTAGGATGTGTTCTCTATTAAAAGTTCTTTCAATCTTGACAAACAAGCAGCAAGTGATATAAAAAGTTAAAACCTAAATGATTACTTATATATATTATGTTTGCGTGTTCGTTGAATAATATTTTTACACACGCTTGGTTATGTAAAAAATTATCTGTACTCGATTGAATAATAAATATTGACTTTACATATTATAGGTATTTAATCTACTCCAGTCGCGTATTGATTAGAAAATTTGCAACAAATGCGTAATCAGGATGACAATGCAATAATACAGAACCACCAAGGTGTGATCAATAAAATGTAATTCAGGTGGCAACAGCTTGCATCATGCTTATTTTTTATGTAACACTAATACCATTGTACCTGAAGATCTGACTTTTAAAAAGAGTGGCCATGAGTTTCTTTGCCAGTATTCTTCTCATAAGGCTCTACGCATTTTGGAAACTGGAAGTTATAGATCGACACAAGCAGGCAGTAGGTTTTGGTGTTTTCACCTAATTTACTTCGACAATCCAGTACATGCTGTGGCGTCTATTTGCGTCGATCTATGATTTTTAACAGTAGCTTCAATTTAACGTTCATAAATGTCACTTAGTGTCTTAATTGAATAAATGATTTTGAATTTGAATTTGATGTATGTAGGATGTAAGAAAGAGATCGATAATGAAACTATTCGATGCATGGTTACTTGTAAGTCCTTTACTTTTGGGCTCATTTGTTTTGTTTTAACTAGTCTTGTGTATTACATTTGGAGCTTCTTGGTGAATAGTGGTAGCTATAGCCACCAGTAAAGATTACATTACATGTACAATGTACAGTACATTACCTTTGTGGTGAGATTCTAATAATGGTTTAGGCAGGTTAATAGTATGTTCTTCAAGGACCACTTGCACTCCAATATGTTAAGAAGATGGCTTTCTAAACAAGAGCAGACACGAAATATTATGTCGGAACAAAGCGGATTTATGCATTTCATGTTAGGGAATTACAGATTGTGTATATTAAATTCAGCTGTTTGTTTTTGTTGCTATTTTTTAAAGAAATTGTGATTAAGTATACCAGTAAAAAAGAGACGGTATGTTTCCATTAATACTTTTCAATGTAGAATCCTATCAAACATATCACATGTAAAAAATTTACTTAAGTCTCGCAACGTAGGCTTCTAGCTTCATCCATAAGTAAAGTTCAGAAGAAAAGCGAATAGTAAAAGTGAATATAAGTGAGAATTGCTGTTAACTGCACGGATGGCGCAATGGTTTAATTGGTCACCTCGCCACTACCGACACGGGACATAAATTTGTGTGCTCCACAAATAGTTGTCCTGGGTCTGGGTGTTCTTTGTGTCCGTTGTTTGAATGAATTTGAATGAATGCCCCACGCGACACAGGAAAATTCCTAATGCGGGAGTTGTTGGGAGTTAAAAAAATTAAAAAGAATTATTTAAATGAATTGTGTCTATTTCTTAACAAATAGGTGTATCTTATCCCAAATCTGTGCACGTAACAATATTAACGTGTACTGTAACTGAACAGTGGACCGCGAAAAACCCTTATGGCTGGGGGCAATCCGCATACTCAATCTATAGCTGAAATTGTTTGCTGTTATCTCCAAAATTAATTCCTATTTTGAAAATATGTTATCTATCTGCATCTTTAATACGAATAAAAACCATAATAAATTTGTAAATGGCAAATAAGAGTATAGGGTAATGCCCGTATTTATTGCAAACATTATTAATTGGCATCGCTTTTCTGGATTGAATATTGCTTCTCTCGATCGAGCAATCAATCTATTAATTGTCAGAGGTAGCTCGCGAGGAACCCATTTTAGAACGTGACTTCAGACAAAGTGAGATCTAATTATTATCGATTCAGCGGTTTGTGTGCTTTAGGTACGATTACTAAATTTAGTGTCCGATACCGAGAGTTAATAAAGTGGCATCCCCGTTGGCTTGCAATGTCGTTTTATGAGTGGAGCAAGCCAAGAATTTGTCACGAGGTTTACAGCTGCCGGCGCGAGAATAATCACGAATTTTGTCACGTGGTTTCTCAAGGATATTCTGAGCTTAAAGTTTATTTGCTTTAGTTAAAATAGAGAATTTAATATAATTTAACATTTTGTTTCATGGTTTGGGCTCTGTTCTGTGGTTTGGGCATTAAATAGATATAAATGACCTTTATATTGTGTTTTACTCTTAGCACAATTGGTCTATCAGCAATCTAAGTGTCATTGTCATTATAAAAGTAATATAGCCGTAAGTATTGCATTTATCTAATCTAACATTACATACTACACGTGTTTAAAGCTGATATTATACCTAAGCTTAGTGCAAGGCTGCTAAGCTGATTAACCTTTTTTTAAAGTTTGTTGAAAATTTATTCAGCTGATTTGAAGATATCAGCTGCAATCTTATATCGAGTTTTTGTTATTTATGCCTTCATACTGAGTTAACACCTGCACCTTATCACTACTGCCGAGGCAGCCTGAGACGTGGGAATCTGCAATTTTTCATAATGTTGTGAACTATAGATACCATAATATGATCGAAGATAATGTTGCAATATTTGAACTCACCGTTTCGTTATTAGCTTCTCAATCTTTAAAAAGTGCTAACAGTTAACAATCTCTCATTGCTATTGACTTATTGATGTTTTCATTACGTGAAGTAACATTTTAGTGTAGCTTACGTCATTATTAAGGCTACCTTTTGCGGTATAAAACCTATTTCTTTCTTACTATTTCTCTAAGTTTTCTTAATGGTCTTTACAAATGTGAGACTGTCTAGTTAGTAGTTTTGATTTCTGAAAAGTGTTACTGATTTTTTATCATTTGAAAGCAATGCTCCGTAAATCGAACCGACACGTGGTGACTTCAAAAATGAGGTTTTATCGCAGTAAGGACATTTTCAATGTGTCATGTAGAAACATATATTAAGTTAACGGAGGTGTTCCACAACACTGGAGGCAGTGGCAGTCGGTGAGGAGGCTACTTAAACAACAGAGCAATCCGTGCTGTCATGGTCGTACCCAGGGCGGAGGGGGGAGGGGGGAGGGAGAGGGCTTGTGTGTCATGGGAGGGCCTCTGTGTTTATTAAAGTAACGTTTAAGTAAAATTTTTGATTTCCCCACCGCGTGGGCCACAAAACAAATTTTAAATCTAAAAGCTGGTTACGTCCATGCGTGCCTGCTACTGTAGTCGCTTCTAGCAAAACTCATAGTGTTTAAATCAGAAATAGTAGTTAGTAGGTAATACGTGAACGAAGGTTTTTTTCTGTATTATCATCTAACAAGATCAGTTGTTTTCAACTTTCTTGTGATTACACGTAAAGTTGTCGAGGTAATATTATGCAGCGTAGTGTATAAGCTGGTAAACAATACTGGAAAAAGTGCGGACTAGCCCATAGATGGCATATATAGAGAGAGTAGCCGTTTTAAATTGCTTTACAAGATGGAGCCGAGATGATCTAACATATCGCACTAGATCTAAAGGAAGCTAACTCTAAAATTTCAATTTTTGAGTTATGCACACCATCGAATTCCTTATCCCAATACCGACCAATAAAACAGATTTAAAAATATCACCAACACTCGAAGCTTAGGGCTGCCATCCGTCCGGGTTTCCCCGGATTTGTCCTAGTTTACCCTCTAAACTCCGTCCGGGGAGCGTCCGGGCGGGGTTTTCAAAAAGCGTCCGGGTAAAACCCGGACACTCTGTCCATCCATACATTCATCCATCCATACAAACTTTACATTTATAATATTAGTGGGATTGTTAAGCAATAGGGAAATAACTACAAAAATCCAATTTTCAGACCCAAAACACGTCTTGTACTTAACTTTCATTTAGCTGTATATAAAAAGTATAAATCTACACACAGTAATTAGTTTTCCGCCTTTTCTGAAAAAAGTGCTTTTTTTAGTTAATACCTGTTAAGATCTAAGTGTGCGATATGTGACTTCATAAAATGTGCTTATTGGGAAAACAAACATGACAAATACCCGCTTCATTTATAGCTTAGGTACTTGTTCTATTCATTGGCGGGAATTACGTATTGGTGAAATGTATTAGCGTTTCTTGGACCCTTGAAGCTGATGCAATAACTTGATCTTAGTTATGTGTATTTATAGTAGGTACATCACTTTTCTAAACAAAATTTAGACAATTTCTACAACAATAATGACTTAATATAATAATTATTATAAATTGTAATTAAAATATTCTTTTCTTTATATTCCTTAACGCAAAAAATAGATAGTTCAAAAATACATAACCATAAGATAATGTCTCACCATACCAAGAAGGGACGATAAGGTTTGTATTCGTGAGAGAGCCATGCTTCGGCACGTATGGGCCGGCTCGACCGGAGTCATACCTCGGCCTCACAGAAAACCGTCAGTCACAGTCACAGAAAAGCAATGCTTGTATTACTTTTCGCCGAGTGAGTGAGGTTACCGGGGAGGGTTCCGGATGTCTTAATAAAAGCTGTTCCTGGATCCCTCCTACTTAAGGCGCAGTATGGCACACCGTGTGGTTTTAGTCGGTTCGATTCCGACACACCGCCCCACCGAAAACCAAGGTGGGGTGACGGCCCGAGCGGGTTTCTACACGCACAAAAACAAAAAAAGGCCCTTACCCTTCCCTCTTCCCTCGCCCCCATTCGCCTACTCCCACATTAAAAGCCGGCAACGCACTTGTGACTCTTGAGTTGTAGATGCCCATGGGCGGCGGTAGTCATTTACCATCAGGTGCTCCGTCTGCTCGTTTGCCCCCTTTACCATAAAAAAGCCTTTATGGCAAACTGTAATCACAAACTGTATGATATCACTCCCACACAGTCATTAATCAGCTGTTTATTATTTTATGGCATCTGATAACTCGGTTGTAGAAAATGTTACTCTAAAGCGGAAACCTTTCGATCTTTGATTTACATTTTCTAACTTTACCGAAATTATAGGATCTCTATCGTTATAAATTCTTTAATTTAACTCAGAAAAGGGAAATGATTTCGATATATCGATAGTTATATTGGATTTGGAATAATTAAAAGTTATCTATTTCCCTTCGATCAAACGGTAAAAATACGATCGATGATTTTCCTTACTTGACCACCCGTACTCTGTCAAAGTATAACCGAATAGCCAATAAAATGCCTATGTAATCATAATAATCATCCATAATTATAAGAACTCTTTTAAGTAAGATATAAAATTGAATCCGATTGATTTTATCCTGTATAATACTTTAAACTATGATTATGATTCAATTGCGAAACTATGTTAACTAGAGATCGCGTGGTGGTCGAATTTCGACCATGGTTTATTTCATTGGCCAATATTACTTGACCTGTTATTGTATAGACTTTTATACCATGACAGGTCAAAATATATACTGGACACTCATAGCTGTATGTACCCGTTTTCGCATTTTTTTTAACTTTGTAGCAAATATTGTTCAAAAATTTTAGCATTCGTCACTTCTTCTCTGTATAAACTATAAGTGTGCGAAATTTCATACTCCTCCGTCCGCCCAATTTTCGTAAAAAGGGATCCAAAGTTTTCGCTTCACGTATTAATATATAGATATAAAAAGCTGAAAATGGTATTTACGATTACCTACAATATCTAGGGGATCTAGGGGGAATCCCTCTAACAGGTAACACCGGACTGGACACAGTCATGTATTATTTGAGTAAGTTGATATACGATCGACTTGGCGGTACAGTGAAAGGGGTGAGAGGCAGATAACGTTGCGGGTACGCGAAACGTAGCAGTAAGTCAGAAGGCCCCATTTCTTGACCTAATGCTATCTCGATTACCACGGCAGAATTATTATCGACTGATTAATTTAAATATGGCAATCGAAAAAGGGTGGTTATTATATCCACAATATTTATGTCGTTTTTATTCAACTATGAAAACTACACTAACTACTATATGAAAAATTTCCCGAATCGTCAGTCCCGTAATACTGGACAGTGAATAAGTAGATTTTACACGTCTATTTTTATATTTATTAATTATACTTTCTTAGAGAGGATAGAAGAGCGACCGGATAACCATCAATTGAAATAAACAATAAAGAAGGGTCCAAGAAGAAAGGATGTCTGAGTGAGGAAAACGACAAAGACTACTTGATCATGTCAAAACAAATAAATTTGCAACATAATTCGGGGCAGTATAATAACCCCAAAAGCACACTGCGTGATAAAATAGCTGGTGTTAAGCCTGGACAAGAAGTAGTAAATTCACACCAAAATTAGGTAGATTTGATACTTCATCTCCATATAAAAATGCTGTAGAGAAAAAGAAAATGAAAAGCGAGCTAAGAAAGGAATTGGGAAAAATTTGGAAAGAGCAATAGGAGAAAATAAAAGCAACTTAAGATAGTAAAAAACATCTATGTTAAGGTATCTAACAAAATTACCAAAAAAAGTTTAAGAAAATTGAACCATTAGAAGAGAAATCTTCAAACAATGAAATAAGTTGCGTGGTCTATATAGAGGACTAAGATGAAGAGTGGATTCAGAGTTGTACCTGCTTGTACCTGGTTGTCACGGATGGGCTCACGAAGCTGGCGCTGACATGCAAATGCTCGGAAACTTAGGTTTGCGAATTTATTTTAATTTTTTCAACATACAGGTATTATCTTATCTGTGGTTCGGGGTTTTACGTCTGCTGTATCCGACGCTAGGTGCCACTTTATCTTCGTACTCAATTATATGCTATTTGTTCATTTATTTTGGTTGCTAATATTCTTAAGTTTATTTATACCCGATTAAAGAAACTATTAGATATTAGATTAAGAAATAATTTTGGAATAGATTTTTATTTATTCACAATAAACCTTAAGTCAGCCACTAAGGGAACTCCCCAACACACCACCACCACCCAAGTGGTGGTGGGTGTGACTGGGAGGGAGGTTTCTAACTACAATCACATTATATCATATACTGTATAGGTTTTCTTAATATATACTTAGAATTTCTTAAATGATGTCACTTAGCCTATGCGAATACATACTAGTTAGGTCAAATTGTTATGCGCAGGAGTTTCATATACAGACATCTCATGAATACGAATAACATTCGATGGAAGCATTTTCAAGTTGCGCACTGGTTTAATGGCTACGAGTATTTAGACTCATAAATAAAACAATACAAGGGGCCGGTAACCGATAAGTGATGAAGACAGACATGAAAATGTATGGCGGCTTCTTCAGTAATGGAAAGCAACTTTGTTCCGGTCTTAGGTACATAGATACAATTTATAGGTCGCACCGAAATGCGGATAGATCTCCCTTAACTGAGAAATTTAAAGCAGGGTATCCTAATGCAGTCGTATTATCGAAATATTTAAGAAGGAGAATATTTAACATATTTTTAGCTAAGTATTTGTTTTTAGTCATTTGGAAACGTGGTTGTTGATAAATTATAATGAATATTATGCTTAAATTAAACGTGCCCCGCAAATACGTTCGCGCGTTTTCACAAACACTAGTGTTTATCTTTCCTCGGGTACACAAGACAAATACTGAATTTGAATTAAAATGTGACCATGAATATTATCAATTTATATCATTTGATTCTGTGACAGTTGCTAGTACAAATTGTATATAGATAGGTATGCTACCAATGAAGTTTTATGGCTGTTAGAGACTACTGTAAGAACAGTCAACACTGTGAAAAGCACATTATTATGGAGTATTAGGTAAAAAATCTGTACCTAAATGATTTAATGATTCCAATCATTCGTTGTATCAGTATATAAAATATAAAAAAAAAAGAAAAAATGTGAAATTATGAACAAAGTAAAGGTTCATCAGAGGAGTTGCCCGATTGCATCTAAGATCCAATTCGCGTAAAGTATTTAACATTTTAAATTGCAGACCGAATGAAAACAAATTATATCATTTTCGAATGTCAAGGACATCACTCTGGAAATGGAATGATATTATTAACGTTCACGTCGCGTCGGTTAAGATTTAAAATAAATAAGTACCTAACAGGAATAATAGTGTTGATTTAAATAACAAAAAGGTAGACAAAATATCTAGTTTGGGTCCGTGGATTATGTTAGGTACTATAAAATATAGTGCCTTATATATTATTCTTTAGAAAAAACAAAAACCATTGGACTGATGCTGAATATTTAAGTTCACGCAAATGTTTGTGTGTACTCGTGATGTCGTGACGTCCTGGATTCCATTAACGAATCAGATAAATTGTTATTTTAATTTATTTAGCTGACTGGTATAAAACATCAATAGATGCAGTGGGCATTTGCAATAGCTTAAAAGCAGTTTACCGAATCTTTTAAATCAAAAACTTCAATCTGAAAAAAAAAACTTAATCAATATTACGCATTGCCTTTTATTTCTTACTACGAACATTTACATAGCACAGCTACGCTTTTGTACTTACGGGATAGTTCTGGCACTTACTACGTTCGTTTGGTAGGTACCATTGTGTTTACTTTGTCATATTTATGTATGGCCATAGTAGTAGTAACACGGAATTGGACGAAACGATGCTGCCTTACGCAAGGTCTTTATCTAATAATAATAATATTTATTGGTTCAAAAATACAAGTTAAACTTACATATCACTAATACCATTAACAATAATTAAAGAAAGTTAAATTTTACTGAATATAAATACTGTGTTTGATATGTTGAACGTAGTAGTGATAGTGATTGCCTTAGAAATTTATAAATTAATACCAAAAACATAAAAAAGGTAATTAGTAAATGTGTGTGTGCGTGTGTGCGCGCGCCCGCTTTTGTGTGTGTGTGTGTGAGCTAAAGCTATTTTATGGGATTCAGTGAAGCATAATCTGGCAATCTTACGGCCCGAATCTGTATGGGTATTATATATTTACAGGAGATATTTGTGTGCATTCTCATTAACACCTGTAAGATAAATAATTGTAATAATATAATTGATTGTGCGAGGGAAGTACACGATTTTGAGTATCTCGGGATCAGCAGAGTATCTCAATTTTCGAAATATTGGCATCAGTTTCCTAACACGATTTATAGTGTTATTAATATGTGGTTGCGAACGTAGTGCACTATCTATAGTGACTCCGAGATATTTACGAGTAATTTTGATGGTGCGTTCAATGCCACTACAGCAACATGTTTTAGATGCAGGATGACATGAATGAGCCTTAAGGTAAATTGTGTCAAGAACTGTGTTTTGGCGGCGGGAAAAACACATGTACTTGGTTTTCCCAACATTGAGTGTTAGTAAATTGGATTTCCAAAAGTTCATGACTTCTCTTAGAGCGTTCTCAGCGTACTGACGTGTCTGATCCCAGATTTCTCGTTTATCAACAGTGCTGTGTCATCTGCATAACCAACTATTTTGCAATTAGGGATAGCTTTAGTACACAGATCGTTGATATAAATTAGGAAGAGCGTAGGTCTTAGAACCCTACCTTGAGGAACACCAAAACTAGGACTGGCAGAGTCGCTCATACTTGTATGGGTGCCTATTTTCATATGTTGGGTGCGACGAGACAGATAACTTTATAAGATATCCAGCAGACTTCCTTTGATTCCCATAAATTTCATTTTACAGAGTAACCTGGGGATGGAGACGGCATCAAAGGCTTTAGAAAGGTCCAAAAATATGCCTTATTTGTCGTAATTTGCTTGACATTTCCATTTTTACACATGTTGTTAATCGGAAAATAACAGACAACAGCAATCAACAATTTAAAACACAGTAAAAGAGTATTACATTAAAACAGTCTGAACAATGTTATACATGTTTTAGAGTTTCTGCCTTGTGTTGTTAACCCAACAGGGTGCCCCAAGTTGTCAAAGCAGAGGTGAAAACGTAAAAATCTGCAGCGGTGACCATATAATTTTGGTACACACGTATCAGAACAAATCGAACGCAATATAAATGCGTAGCTTTGACAGCCAATAATCATAAATAAATATATATGCAGGTATATCCCGTAAGTTCTCATTTACGAGGATGTGGTATAGCTCTTTCGGTATTAAAATACACTTATGAATGTTAATAGTATTAAAAAAGCAAAGTATATTATTAATCGTAAAAACCCGTTTATACCGTGTAGATTTTTTGGTGTTGAGGAACTACGCTAGAAAAGCTTATCGTGCATCCTGGTACAGAACATGTAAAGCAGCATTGTCTCTTTTTATTTCTTGAAAATATTGTTGCTTGTGGGTAAGGCAGACCAAGTAAACATTTCGGTCAGTTCTATTGGCACAGACTTCCTTAGAGACCGAACGGCAACGGACAGGAATGGTGATTCTTTCCCCAGGTAATCAGAACGAATGTCTTTGAAAATGATTTCACAACCAACGGTTTACCGGATTCAATGGACGGTCTTTCACGGACCTTCTCTCGCCAGACAAACGGCTCTTTGGGGTGGTGTAGAAGAAACCCTTTGCAAAAATTATCCAGATGGCCTGGTAATAACAAATGGAACGACAGCCCGTCACGAGTTCAGATTTGGCAGTCTGTTACAGAGAGAGAGAGTTCAGATGATGGGTGGCGGCTGCGCGCCTGACGCGCGTCGGCCGCCTGTATAGTGTTCACATGGCGAGCGTTTTACGGGCGTCGACCGCGCAGTGTCGCAGTTCAGTTCGAATTCTGTATTCGTTGAAGATGGACATATAAACAGCCTTGTGTTTGGTAATTTTATATCGACGTCAGAAACAGCAACACAAGAAGAGACGGCAATATTGGGTTCATCCATTTTAACATCCAGACTTACTGAAAGCCACTTTATAACTTAATATCCATAACTTAGGCTACATGAAACTAAACTCAGTTAAGGCTTAGTAAAATTTCACAAATGTAACTATGACAAATTAAAAGTCAATCTAAAATACTCAGTATTTTTCGTTATCAATCAGTCGAAGATGTATTTTATTTCAAAAAGGATTTTTTTTTTAAAGACAACTCCCGCATTAGGAATTACTCCTGTGTCGCGGGGGACTTTACATACATACAAAGAACGGACACAAAGAACACCTAACTACACCTAAGGCATAGCAGTCAGGGTCACTAACCACTAGGCCACCAGGCCAGTCAGTATTCTGATATGCTACACTCTAATAATTTTATTGACTAAGGAGGACTAGTCACGCTTAGGCTTTAATTTAATGGCCTCAAGTAAATCGTCACGCATAAAAAATAAAATCAAAGCCAGCTAGTATTCTGAGCATAAACTTTAAGTATATTAAGTTTGTAATTCTGAGATACAATACTCTAATAACAGACTAGTAATTTCATTCATGCATAATTCTTTATGGTTGTCTAGTGTAGGTATTGAAATAACTACAAACCGATATTGTTAGTTGTTCCGCGTGATTATCAATTCATGAAGAATGCATGCATAGAAGGCGAAAGTCACTGTTTATAACCATACATTGTTGGCCGCCGAACGTGTACAAAATAAATAGAAAGAACTCTTCAAACAAAACAAACATACCTATGTTCGTCTGACAACTTGTATATTGTTGAATAATAAAATAATAGCAGATTTTGCCTCCATACAAACATTTGCACGATCGTAGTCGTGCATTACAAATATCATTCATTACTTTTATCTGTTCTTATGCATCGAGACGAATTTAGAACTAGGTCCTTATTGTGTGAGAAAACTAGGTTTTACGTCTATAACTTGGCTCAGAAGTTTCATGTAGGTAAATTGAGACATTGTTGTAACAATCAAATGTCCAAAATACATCTTATTAGTGGATGAAGGAGTTGATTGTACCGACTGGGTACGTAGTGAGTAGAAGGATTATTTAATATGTTTCTTGGTGAGTACGCCTGTAAATAATCATGAAGATTCTGTATTTTTTTTTAATATACCATTAGGTACGTAAGAATATCAGCTATTTTTCCTGCATCATACAAATTTAATAAAAGCTGTCGTTTCATTTACTTAAACAGGAAACCTGTTATGAAATGAATGTTGCGGCACAAATGTTATATGATCTATTTTTTGACTCAATGCCTTCAGTAAGAAGATTAAAACATTGTTGCATCAGTTACGCGTCATTGCATTGATAAACGGCAGACGCCTTCACCTAGTTGTGGGTGTAGGATTAAATTAAGCCTGTAACCGAAAGAGAAGGTCTTGCGTGTATTGCAGTAAAAGGAACCTCGTAAAACCATCTATCTCAAATGGCTATAATACCCAAGGAAGTAGAGCAATAGCAATCGTGATTCACGTCACAGATCCACAATGGGAACTAGGAACTTATATTGCCAGATGCGGTTCGATTTATTGCGCAAAATGACCTTCACAACTCGGTTTGATCCTATTTTACACTGCATGTTCGTTGAATGGAACATCTATCGTTGCAACGCCGTAAGCTGTGATATCTGGAATAAATTCCGGTTCTACGTGCCCGTCTGTATTGATGGTGTGATAGCATTATTACTCAAAAGAGATAACGACTATGGTTAAAACAAAAACCTCAGCCGTCATAATCATTATCGTCTCGAATACTTATTGTCTTTTCATTTTTTGCTTTGACAACTCATTCGTTTTCATCACTGATTGTGGTATCACTTATACTATCCAATAGAACTAACATAGAAGAATTACACGTTTAAAAACAGAACTAGCGTTGTGTTGGGTTTCTGTTGAGTGGCTGATGTGGCCAGAGCTCTATGGGAGGAAGATGGGTGGCAAAGCGTGAATGAACTACTAGTGTATCGAGTGTGTATGTACCGGTAACCGCCAGTCCCCATTCCTTCTATTATCTTTCTTTTTATGGCATAGGGTGCAAACAAGTAGACGGGCCACCTGATAGTAAATTACTACCGCCGCCCATGGACACCTGCAACTCAAGAGTCACAAGTGCGTTGCCGGTCTTTAAGATGGGTGGGAATTAGGGGAAGAGGTGGAGAATGGGGAGGGAAAGGTTAGAGCCTCCGGTAACCTCACTCACTCGGCGTAAAGCAATACAACATTGCTTCACTTCCGGTTTTCTGTGAGGCCGTGGTATCACTCCGATACCTTTTTTTATCGTGTGGAAGATCCCACCAGTCATCACCTTACCAAAGCCAAGGGTAAAGTGGTATGATGGACTCGAACCGACAAAAATAACACGGTGTTCCGTCGTAAGTTAATCTTTTGCAGGGGGACATTGGATACCCTCAGAAGGAAGTCTCCGAAAACCCCCTTTTTATTTTTATCGTGTGGAAACCCCTCCCCCTGCAGACTATTGGTGTACTTACAATAAGAGATATTCCACATTATCTGTTTACACAGCATACTTAATAGCTATTTATCCATTTGACCCAGCCAAAATGATAATTACTATTCATAGAAGTAATTGACGGTTAAAACGGATAATACTCATGATTTCTTACATCTTAATTAAATCGTGGGTATAATTTCCCTTCGATTACTTCTTCTAGATCAATAAAAAATTAATAGGAGTGACAAGGCTGATTGTGATGAGATATCACTTCAAGGATGATCACGACATGCGTGCCAGAGGAATTCGGCAGCCATTTGTTACTATATAAATAATTGCAGTTGTTACATTTATGATCTTACCAGTCTATGGCCAGGTCACGATACAGCGGATTGAGTATAAATTGTATAAAAAAATATTTTATGGCACATATTATAATAAGGATGTATTTTATGATTTGACAATTAGATCTCCTCCATTAGTTTTAAATCAATATTTGTAAATTAAATAGCCGTGTACCAGTAAATATACAAGGTGAAATAGGTACTAAAGTAATACGAAACTCGTGACGAATATTATAAAATAAACTATAGTTTAAAAAACTAGAAGAAAAGGTTTTAATAAAAAACCGTACTAAAAAGTAGAAACAAATTTTAGATTGTAAAACAGCGTGGGGTGCCTTTTAATAACGAAATTAATACCTCTAGTTTTATACATGAGCGGTCAATGAACTTGTAACATTTGATTCAAGCACATCACGCTTTTTTACAATCAAAAAATTGGTTTGCTATTAAAATGTTTTTTAGTTTCTTTATTACCTATAATTTATCTTCTAATTTTTTTGTCTCGTCATCATCGATCCTTGATACATGTGCAATTTTAAACTTATTTTAAAGATTAAAATGAAGAAAATTATATATTTTTTTGGAATGCGATGTAACCAGAAGACCTCGCGAGAAGTGGTGTGTTTTGAGAATCTAGTTTTTTTTTTATTTGGACCATAGAATATTTGAACTATAATTTACGCTGTACTACAACTTTAACAGTATAAGGAACTACTACATAATTTAATTTTTGCACGCGACTTAAACCTTGCTTATTTTCTATGCAATTGTAGCTAGATTTTCACTCAGCTCAATTATGGCACCTCCACTGCTAACCTTTTGTTTAACTATACCACATCGCCGTCCACTTAACGGAGGGTATGTATCAATACATTGAACAACACGGTGTTTATTGTTTAATTTCCTTTGTTCAAGCAATTCCACTTACTATACAACATAAAGCACTAAAGCTGGATGCCGTGCCGTTGTCTAATTGGAACCTGTGCACAAATGACAGTCCCATTACTAAGTTCAGACAAAAGGATTAAAATATAAAGCAACGCGTTTGATCTACCATGGACAATGTATCAAAATAATACTCGATATGTATCAAGGTTTAAATTTGTAACAATATAATGGTTTCTATAAATGAAAGACTGTTTAAAGTATTTTCAATATAAAACCTACACATAAATACTTTGCATAAAAATGCTGGAGTGAGTCATTTCATGAAATATGAAGCCATTATTTATTTGCGAAAACCGACATACGTATGTATACGTATGAGCACGTGATTGCTGTTGCAAAAAATTTATACTTCAGTTAGGGTTGTCGTCAAAAAAATACTCGGTGCGACGAAATCTCAATTTCTAGAATATGATCCCCTTTTTGGTATTTAGAAGATACACATTTACCTTACAAGTGACACCTTAGAAGCATTAAGGATATTGTGATAAGTATCTATCTTTTTATAACATTATTTTTATGTATGGCAGCTTAGTAGCAGTAGCAGCAGTTTAATTATGAAATAAATACTGTGCAAAACATTAATAAATGAAAATATCAAGACATATTTTTGAAAACTAAACAGTTGAGTGATGCTGGAACCGACATCACTAATTGCAAAATACAAACAGTAAATACACATTGATTTTAATCAACCTAAAACGTTGAGAAGTTTTTTCTCCATTTTGACGACTTATTTTGATTAGGTACTAATTTTATTGAACTTTGAATGAAAGATGATTATGTGTATCTAGTTAACAGATTATGTATTTACTATCATCTTGTAACTGATGTAGTGTATATATGGGTTGTATCGTTCATTGATATTTCTTAACTAGTGATGTAGCGAATATCCGTATCCATAATAGTATTCGCAGATATCTGAAATGATAAATGATATCTGAGAGAAGAAAAAGGTCTGTTTCCGTGTCCGTATCCGTTACGTTTTGGCAGATCTTGAATGGATCTTTTACATTATTATATTTTCGTTTACGTTACGTTCATTAAATTCAAAATTTAAATTTTTTATGTAAGTAGTGAGTTCTGAAAGTCAACTCCGTATTCGCGGTCTAGATACTAATCCGTATTCGCGGATACACCATTTTAACGATCCAGCACATCACTATTCATAACCCAAGAAATTTACGGAAGTCTAATAATTCACAGCCTTGATTCGCTCGGTTAATTAATCTCTTCTGCGATGCACCTGGTGTTTATTCTACGGTGTTTCTATCAGTTATGTGCTTGCTTGCTTTCCTATTACAAAAGTAAGATGAACGTGGAAATATGGTTTGTTTAAATATCTTTTTTTTTATGTTATAGTGAGCAAACTAGCAGATGGGTCACATGATGGTAATTGACTTAAGCCGCCCATGGGCACCTGCAACTCAAGAGTCACAAGTCCGTTGCCACCCTTAGCCCTCCAGTAACCTCACTCACGCGGCGAAAAGCAATACAATCTTTGCTTTACTGCCAGTTTTCTGTAAGGCCGTGGTATCACTCCGGTCGAGCCCGGCCCATACGTGCCGAAGCATGGCTCTCCCACGAACAGTTACTATTGGGAAGAACCTCTGTTTACCACTAATGAGTACTTCGCACTTAATAAATTTGAAGTGTTTAATCTTTAACTAGATTTTATACCGAAAACCTATTTACGCGGAAGTGCTAGTTACAGCTTGAGGTCTGTGGGCGGTGAGACCGGGGAGGGTACGATGGACAAGACGCAACACGAGATATTTAAGGACAGATAAATATCCGGATAACCATGTTAGAAACTGTCTTAATTAATGTAATGGGTAAATTATTATATTATACGTATTTAAAAGTGTTAATAAAATTTTATTATTTATGATACAAAACAGTTTTATAAACAAACTAACATTTCTCAATAAGTAAATTAAAATATTATTTTTACACCGTTATAGTACAAAATTCTTCTTCTTCATTACTAGACATTAGACATGTCTTCAAGCGGTCGACGGCAGACTGAGTTAGCTTGACGTTTGTCTACCTCCCCCGTCCTGCCGCTCACATACCTCAGGAGGTGACTAGCGTCAAATGACTTTGTAAAGAGATCAAACCCTAGCAGCTGTTTATGGAACAGGTCCAGTAGCTTTACCTACAATAGGGAAGTCAATATAATGGAAATGGTGTACTTAATTTTAATCAATATTTTTTTAGTTAACAGATCTTATCGACAATATTACTTAATCCAGGGTTTACTACAGATTCTCTTTAGAGTTGGTATATTAAAAGATAGCTAAGGAAACCATAACGTCTCTGAATTGTGAGTAATTATGATTAACAGATGAACGGTGTTCTGGTACCGTCTGCTGGCTATTCTATTTACTTATATACCAGTGTTAAAAAACAAATAGTTTTATTTGTGTTCTTACCACATCAATAATTCTTCCCTTGACACACCAGAGAAAAAAAATAGGGTTGTCACACAGCGAAATCCAGATTTTTGTTTATAAAACACCAAAAATCCTATTTGATGGAGCCGTCACATAATTCTAGTCGTATGACAACCCTAGTTAATGACCGATCATGTTAATAGCATTTCCATGTTTCGTTTGCAGTTTGTTTGATCTATACGTATTTCGTGTGTTTGTGGTCCAATTACCATGCATACCTATTTTGAAAGTATTTCATTAATCGATAGAGATATTTCGAATTTTATTGATTGTAGACACTGGTTTATGAGATAAAACTGCAGCATCGGTCCTGCTTTGGATTACTTCTAATACCTCCTGCACTACTAGGACCCGAAAGGAGGTTTTATCAAGGAGTTAAGCGACATGTCGCGTTGGCTTCAAGCGCCATTCTATTTATTCTAATAATGTTAATAAACTACCCCTGTTGTAAACTACCCCAATTCATCAAATAATTCATTCATTCATAATTCATATAATTGATAGGTACGTGAAAAGAATTGATTGTACGCATTTTTAAGAAAATTTCGGCAACGGAGCAACGTGAAATTCGGAATAGGTAAAGTATATATAAATATAGCTATACGCTAACATATACCCCTTGGCGTTGCGTAGAGATGTAGCTTCACTCTGCATTCTCTATCGCATGCATCATGGGGAGTGCTCTGAGGAATGGTTCGGACTTTTACCGGCCGCAACGTTTCGCCATCGTTCAACGCGACAAAACTTTCATCCCCATCACCTGGATAATCGGCAAGCCACCACTGTGCGGTTCTCTAGAATTTTTTTGCCCCGCACAATCAATCTCTGAAACCAATTGTCGCCTGCGGTATTTCCGGACCGATACGACCTTCAAACCTTCAAGAAAAGAGCGTACTCCTATCTCAAAGGCCGGCAACGCACTTGTGACTCTTGAGTTGCAGGTGTCCATGGGCGACGGTAGTCACTTACCATCAGGTGACCACCAGGATTATAAAAAAAAAAATGTTCGTTTACGTAGGAAAATTTAAATTAAAACTACTTAATTAAACATTCTCAACAGCAAAACAACATTAGCAATGTGGTAGTAGTACCAGTAGTCCTACTCATTCCTTGAAATTAAATGTCTAGGTAGGTAATACAAAAATAAATTTCGTGTCGAGATACACAAAACGGTTCCAACGATTTGGATCAAATTTTGTATTTAGATGAGGTTTTATTTCTCCAATTTTACAAAAAAGCAACGTCGGTTGCCCAGGTGTACTTACTTTTAAATTATGTTACGAAAGTAAAATAGAAATCATTGGAAATTGAAATTGTCAAAAAAGGACGGTTATGACGATGGCTGTTCCCTATACAGTTTGTTTTTGAAAATAGAACACTTACTTAAATCACTGAAAGGGTATGGATGACTAGCTGGTGGCTAGAAGGACACCAGTTATATCAGCTCAATAATACTTAATTAATAATTAATACTTAATACTTTCGACAAGATCAACAGACTACAAGAATTCAGAAACTGTGTTCGAGCCTGATTGGATAGTTGGATTCTCCACAATCGTTTCTTGAAATGACTACTTTGATTGAAAACGAATGGAAATGACTACTGATAAAATACACCATTGTATTTTGTTGGATGTATGTATGTATATTAGTTTGAGCGCAAAAAAATCATGAACTTTAAAAGTATTTACAGAAATATCCAAAAATATACTTATCCAAATCTATACTATATTATAGCATCGACTTGATTTTCAAAGTTATGGCAGGATCACAGGCTCAACTGTTTGTCGATGTACATAGATAGACGGATTGCCACAAAACATGAATCAACTAGTTAATATGTCATTGGAATCAACTTAGAATGATATCGGTGGTATTGTTACGACTGCCTGATGTTACGGGATGATCAGGGTGGTCCATTTTAAATAGTTTACAGTTATGCCTTATGTACTTATACAAAGAACTAACTCAAAATTCGGAACTAATTATGCAAAACAATGAAAGCCAAAATCAACGAAGTATTCATGACCAGTGACAGACACGAGTAACGTCATTGGAACTTCAAGTCCGTTTTCGCACGTAAATTATAAATGTCAGTTTAAAACCGCATTTTTGGCAATAAATTAAAATGTTTTAATTTATTAATATACTTTTGGTCTATTCTAATGGCATTATTTAAAATGAAAACAAAAATATTGTCAATATTGTCTGACAGGACTATTTTTTTTTGTAAGACACTAAAACATTGCTGAATAAAACAGGTATAAAAAATATTACAAAGATACATGTGATATGTTGTTTTTATGTATTACGCGATATCACTGGTTACGAAGCATTTTTTATTAAATAGGTTGTAAAGTTGTAAGGTATTCCGTACATTTGAAAAAAAAAAGGTTGAAAAATATAAAATGAATGTGTAATTATTTATGAGCATTAATACAGGTTTTTCTTTTATTTTGACAAGTTGAATTATCTTATTTTGAATATATGATTTATAATCAAATTAAATAAGTAAAAAGTTTTGCATAACTGGCTATTTGCTATGGCTTAAGGAGCCTTCACAAACTCAGAGGAATTTCTGTGATCAGTCGTAAAATTCATGCTGCTGAATAGTCTATTAAGAATAATATAATTGCTTGTTTGAGAAATTCATATAACCTGTTACTAAATTGAACATTATTTTATGTTTAAATATTTACGGTGCATTGTCCCCGATTAGTTACGAAGTAACTATTATCTTATATGTGGTATGGCTCAGAAAGTGTTAGCCTACGTAGTTTTTGGTATTGTAAATTGAAGTGTACGTAAACTTAGTAATTTGTAGTTGAGGATAAATTGCTGAACCATTGACGTTTGTTATTTCATTTACAACAAAATTTTTCGTTAGGTACTAATTCCCAAAATTTATGTATATTTGAAACTGTAATTTTTTTTCATATGAATTCCTAATGCGTAGGAGGTATTACGCCAATAAAAAAAAACATGCAAGTCGACATATCAATGTGTTCACGCCAGGCACGGAATTATACTAATTCTACTTATTATAATACATTATTATTGATTATAGAGTGTTGGAAGGGTTCTTTCTATTTACTATTAAGTATTTCTTAAGTTCAAAGATAATTTAATCCAAAGGTCTTACCTCCTCTTATCTGTACCTCCTGACACAGCTTCATTTATGCGTTGTACTAGAGTACCCACAGCGTCAAGATGACTTCAATACAAATGTTCAAATGGTGTATATGCATGGTGTATGTGTATGTGGTGTATAAGCCTCTCTAAGTATAGCTAAATATATGGTATAAAAAAATACAACTGAAGATCTGTAAAACTCTATTTTAAAGTTAGTAACATTATGTGTCAGGATGTCTGTCAAGGTAGCTGGGAGGGACTGAATGCGGAAGGCGGAGGACCGGGTACTATAGCGCACATTGGGAGAGGCCTATATCCAGCAGTGGACTACAATAGGCTAATTGATGTCTGTCAATTAAGTAAAACATCTAAATATTTTAATTTGATGCCTATTTGCAAAATGACTAGAACGACATGTATAAACATGATATCTTTAGTCTAATGATTTATTTGTATTAGCCGTAAGTAAGTATTTAAGTTTACTCTTGTTTTCTCTTCATAAGATGAGAGTGGGTGTACTATCGCTATAGGCACACTATTACACAGAATATATAGGTAGGTATAGTTCTAAGATCAAGTTCCTTATCTTAGCTATAACCTATGAATATGAGTACCTATACCTTTTGAATGTGTATCTACGAGTGAAACTTGTTCCGGAGCGAGAAGAACCACATAGGTACTAGTGTTTATTAAATTAATTCCTATTACATACCATACTCGTAGCTGACACACGCTTTCACGGGCTTTTTAATTTGATATCTATAAAGGAACCACTTGGCGTATTCAAGGAATTAAGACCCCTTTTATTTTGATTTGAGATGCAATTTAATGTGTCATTAATTTAAATAAAGATAATAAAAATATCATCATAGGCCTTCCTAAATATAATTTAGGTTCGAACCCTTAGTAACCTAATACAGTAAATACGTAAATATTTTCTTTTTAAAGGTAGCAATTCATAAACATAGAATTTCATTTTATATCTAGATACGGTCTTATCAACACAAAAGTAATACACATAGTGAAAAACGTTTACAAAAGTATGTAAGTGTGATTTACTAACAATTTAAAAATTAATTGTTAATTTTTAAATTGCGTATCCGATTTTAATACCAACCCATTGTAATCATATAATGGATGGACCGCTTTTACAAATTACTTATTACGAAAATAACATAAAACTTCATTCTTGCATTTACTGTCATATTATCACTTGACTACATTTTATTATTTTTTTATATTATAATTCAAAGTCCCGCGCCGCGTCTGTCTGTCTGTCCGTCTGTCTGTTCGCGATAAACCGCAAAATTACCGAATGGATTTTTATACAGTTTTCACGTACGGATACAGTGATTCATGATGAAGGTTTAGGTGTATAATTTATTATGGGTTTGTATAAATTTACTGAAATATGACGACGATTGTTGAAGATGTCGGAAAAAATCATGCCGATTTTAATCATGCGAGCTTTACTGGCGTTCGCCCCGTAAACCAATAGACTTGTATGAAAGCAATGTATTACGGAGTTATTCCTCATAATAATAGCTATTACAATATAGGAAAGCTTTATGTCTATCTTCTAAGATTAACACATAATAACGATAAAATGTAGACATAACATTCTCTGCTACGGCCTGCTGGGGCGGCCAGTTTAATAATAAATTAGTAACTGTTTATACAATGTGTTAAAGGAATGTTTAATCATGCTTTAGTATCGTATACTAGAAGATTCGTAATGTAACACAAAATAGAAAATAAGTGCTTTTTAAAAAGAAATATTATTTTAGAACTGAAAATATGGACTTCAAAATATATTGACATAGCAAATAATTGTCAGAGGGCTGACAAGAATAGTTGTGGTAAGATATAAGAATACTCAAGACGCGATGCGACACATACCTACTAATGTGCACCACATTTTGGGCCTAATCCGGAACAAATCACATCCTCATCTAGGCTTACATTATGGATAGATAATTAATTCGTCTAATCCGAGTGTCCCTATTCGAACAGAGAGATGTAGGTAGTTAACAGGCACTCTCGCCGATACACTATCTTGTAAATCGGCTCAAATATGAAGAAAATTCTTGTTTAAAAAAAAAACCATATCGGTAAGTATACTGTGGGCTGATCTCCATTAATGCAAGATTAAATTTATAGCCTTTCGGTATATTGACAATATGATCACTTGACTTTAAATAGTTTTTGTGCAGTTATCAACTGGTCATACATCCTAGGAATCGTTATACGAGTGGTGACGAATTTAAATGAATCGCAATGGTAGGTAAATGTTTATGAAATTAAATCGTAGGTAAGTACTAACTCTACTTTATCGCGTAAAAGTTATTTTTAACTGACTTCAAAAAAGAAGGAGGTTCTCAATTCGACTGTATGTTTTTTTTTTAAATTATGTTTGTTACCTCAGAACTTTCGACTGGGTGAACCGATTTTGATGGTTCTTTTTTTATTTGAAAGTTGGTGCTTCCCGTGTGTTCCCATTTTAATTTGGTCCAGTTCTGACAATGGCATCCATGAGAAAACCATATATAAGTCTTTTATGGAATAGTTTCTTTTGTTGAAGTAGGTTTTTTTTTAAAGAATTATTCTATCCCTTGGGAACAGTCATATTTTTCTTCCTGTATATCCTTTTCTGTACACCTGTCAACGCCTATTCGATTTCATGGTGATCGGTTGAGTAATTGAGGCGTGAAGCTTACAAACAAATAAGCAAACAAACTCACTTTCGCATTTGTAATATTAAAAGAGGACACAATAGAGGACACCTATTTACTAAACTATCTTTTCATCTTAATTAATGTTATCTTTCATATATTATTAATTACTAATACAATAATATTATATAATAAATAACAATGACTTAAAATTATAAATCAGGTGAGTTGGAAGACAAACGCCTATTCCACAACGCTTACGCCATTAGGTACACAATAAAAAAAATCTGCAAAGTTTTTCCAATATACCTATAACATTACTTATCAATGTCAATTTATTCACAAATTATTCGTATAAATAATTCTTGCCAATTGCAATCACGATATGCAGAAAAAAAATTATTGTTTTAAAAATACAATCATTTACTTAGATAAATATTTAAACTAACAACATCACTAATTAAAACTTACCATGATTAACAGATGAGTTGAATGGAGTGTTTCAGAATGCTTTAGTATTATAGAAAACTCACTGAACACTTGAGAAAAATATAAAAAGAATTTTCATTACTTTCCCGCCAAAATTTGTCGGAGAGTTACGCAAGCGCGACGTTACCACGCGTCTAAACTTCTGCTGAGGCTAGGCACTTACAACCGCTCACAAACCGAATGATCTCCCGGGAGAATCAAGGCACGTAATACGCCTTATGAAAGTGATGGCCGTGGAAGGTTAGAATTTTGTACCGACATTCGTTTACAATGCTCTTACTGACCGTTGAACTATTCTTAATCTACCTTGCTACGTGGGCTGAAAGACGACATGCAGGTCACACTTAACTGGTCTAGTTTATCGCAGAAAGTGCATTAGACCGCGTGACTCGAGTGGAGATGGGTGCGGAAAAGTTTAGATACTTGTATTATTATGTAATCGTCAGAACTACTTAGTATCTGTAGATGCATTATGGATCGTATATGCATTTCATGTCATGTGTAATAGGAATAGATACTCAAGAAATTCAATAGCTTTTCATCGCCTTAATGTTCAGTCTTGGATTTGTTTAAAATAATTTGAAATGCATTACTTACTTACTTTAAATAAAATGTTTCTTCTAAAACTCTAAAAGTAACTGGAATTAGCTCATCAAAATCTCTAAAATTGGTCTTGAATTAGAACACTGTGTACCCGAGGGGTTTTCCACATGTTAAAAGGTTAAAAAAGGTATATTGGTGGAAGGTGGAAGAAGGTACGTTTGTAGTGGTTTGGTACACCTATAGTGCTTACTAATAACGGCAGCATCGGTAACTAAATATGTATACAATGTAGTTTATGTAAAAGTATCTCTTAATAAATCACTTAATCTACTTACCTGACAATACAAAACTAATTAACTAAGCTTTAAAAAAAAACTAAAAAGTGGCACTAATATATGATATACATATAAATAAATAATATACTTATAAGGTTTAAACACCGAAAACAAAGCTGTTTACGTGGTAAACTCTGTAAATTTTGCTAAACGAAAAAAAAAATCTAAGTATAAAGTATATAAACTCATATTTTAAATTAAATCTTTTGAAATTACTCTCCACCACTATTTATGCAAAAGTCGCAAAGTTGCATCTAAACCAATTTTCAGTTCTTCCTCCACAGCTTGCTCGAACACAGCTAGCGCATCTTCCGGCGATTAAAATTTTATCTCTTTGAGTTGATTTTTTATTTCATGAATTAAATAGATGTAATACGCTGCCACGTCAGGGCTGCAAGAAGGATGACACAGAAGTTTAAACGGTGTTCTGTCCAGGAAGTGGTCTCGTTTTGAGCGCCAAGCGAACGGACGAGTTGTCGAGGTGAAGCACCAGCCCAAGGAATCCCGTATTCTTTTAAAGCAGCCTATCTGTTGACTGGTGAGGCGCTTGGTTTCTGAATGGCATTGATAAATCCAAAATTCGTCACCTGTCATAATGTCGTAGAGCCACCACGTCTTTCGTCATCGGCAAAAGTTTAAATTCACTTAAATTCGTCTATAAATCTATAAATGCAATTTGAAGTCTTTCAATAAATTCTTCCGATTTTAAGGCACAATTTTATTGTAATCATAAAACGCGTGAGGTGGCTTTGGGACTCCCGGTTGGAACGAAGAGTTCCTTACGCTATATATATAGGTACACATTTGATGTCTTTCAAAATATTGTAAAAACTCAAAATAAAAATTGCATCATCTGTGAAAGTTGCCCTAACTAATATACGGATAATTAGTATAAAAGATACTTATAATAGAGGAAAAAGTGGCACTAATATATATATGATCTATTAATAAATAATGTACTTACAGGGTTTAAATGTTTACGGTATTAGATTTCGATGAGTTAATTCCAGTTGCTTTTAAAGTTTTAGAAGAAACAGTTTTTTTTTTTAAGTAAGTAAGTAGGTAATGCATTTCAAAGTATTTCAAACAAATCCAAAACTGAACATTAAGTGGGAGAGCCCTGCTTCGGCACGTATGGGCCGGCTAGACCGGAGTGACTGCGTTGTGTTTCGCCGAGTGAGTGAGGTTACCGGAGGCCCTAACCCCCCCTCTTCTCTTCTTCCCTCCATTCCCCTACTCCCAGCTTAAAGTTCGTCAACGCACGTGTGACTCTTGATTTGTAGATGCCCATGGGCGGCGGTAGTCACATACCATCAGGTGACCCGTCTGCTCGTTTCCACGTATCCCATAAAAAAGAAATTAATCAACTCGCGGTCAGCATTTTTCGTTGCGTTAACACTTTTTTCCGGCAAGCCGGCCGCTGAGCGTCTGAAGTGTAACGTGCGATAAGAAAATTCGTTCCAAAATATCATCGCGCGAAAATGTTCTCTAGATAGATCAGTGAGACACGTATTTAGATCGTAATAAAATGTGGAGGGAAATTTGAAGTTGCTAACACGTCATAACACGTACATAATAATCAACCATAAAATGAAAATAGTCTGCAATACTTTTTAAATCAGAGGTAAGTACAACACTTTACATTAGAATTTTCATATTTTTTAACCGGTTTTTGACATAAATTATCGATTTCTGCAATTAACAAGTAAGTACTTCAGCGGCAGAACAGTTATAAAACGTGTACAACTTCTCAGCTATCTAAAGTCATACAATAACATACCATTGTAAATATGTCGTAGTCATTGTTTTTAAACTTTCGCGACTTTGATACTTATTAGATATTTGACTCGGGACTTAAGTTATCCGAGTTTCGATAGAATTGCACCGATCACGGGTGGACTGGTGAGAGCTCAGCGACGCCTCCGTTAACTGCGAGTTTCAGCAACTACCCGCGCTTATTCTTCATTATTTTTGTTCGTATTGTCGGTACTTTGACATACTACACTTGACTGCTGTTGAGTGTGATGTCGCTGACCATAACATTTGCTGATGACGGGATTCCAAGATGCTGATAAGCGGTACCCATCTTCTCAGTTGAAATTTTTATGTTTTTTTATTTCAACTGCTTCACATGGAGCTCATCATTTCAGCTGGAGAAATTATGACGGTCGGTTGAAAGGACCTGTGGTTGGGGTAGTTCAATCCAGTGGTTTAACATATGGCAGATAAAGGTACTTATATCTGGATGGAACATTTTGAGATCGAGACAGCTTTAAGACGTCCAAAGAGGAACCCGAAATTAGTTCACGGGGACAGAGATATCTGCCATATATTAAAATGTTAAGGGAGTGACGGAAAAAGTTGGAACAGTATTAAAGAAGTACTCCATTAAGCAGGGGCGCAACAACGGGGGGTGTCCAGGGAGTCCGGACATCCCCTAAAAACCTGTGGTGTCCAAATATTCCCACATAACCCAGAAGACGCTCCAGCGAGGAGTCCGCGGAAAATTTAAATAAAAATGTGAATCAAAATAAATTGTAATTAAAATGTTGGTTGCCGTAAAAAAAATGTTTCTCGTAATACCAAATTATTTAGTAAGCCCTTTCAAAGTATTGTAATACTTTGAAATACATCAATAAAGTATTTCGATGACCTTTTTTTAGTCATGAAAAATATTTTGGACACAACTACTTTTTAAGGGTTGTCATTAAGACCCCCTGCCATTAAGACTGTATAGTCTGCACTCAAAGATAGCAGTTTTTTCTCCAAGCTTTCATCAATCTTTATATTACTTAAGTTTAAATATTTTAAAGAACACACGAAGAATACAGAATATGGAAATATTCTGTAGGTTTCATACCAAGAGCACATAGGCTACACTGAAAGTTCTGCGCTTCTGGCCGCTCATAAATGTTTGAATTTAAAATGTTAGGTATATTTTGTTAAACATAAGAAACTAAATCATTGATTAAAAAAAATTGGCGGGCGGGAAATTAACGTGAAAAGATTTTAGGGCGATGATTTTTTATGATTTTAAAAGACTCCGCAAGAAGCCGAAGTACCTCATTTGAGCACCGTAAGGCGTTGGTACGCAGAATTTGTGTGGCCGTGTTTCTCTCCATAATGAAATTCGTAAAAGTCAGCCCGCAACTGCGATCATTCAGGAAAATGTGGCTACTGTCAGGCAACTAATTGAAGAAAACCGGCGTATCACCTATGAGGGACTACATTTGGGGATTGGTATGAGCCAAATTCAAAAAATGTTACATCAACATTTAAAAGTTAGAAAACTTTGTTACCGCTGAATTCCTCATGAACTCACCCCAGAACAAAAACCGACTCGTGTTGATTGGTGTAAAAAATGTTGTTAAAGTATGATTACGGACGTTCAAATGCTGTGTATGACCTTGTGACAGAAGATGAAACATGGACATTGGATATATTATTACATGCTGGAAAGAAAGCAACAGTCTTCTGTATGGGTGTTCGAAGGTGATAGCAAACCAACAAAATTGAGGCAGGCGAGAAACGTAGGCAAAAAAAAATTTACATTTTTTTTCTACAGGACGGTCTGCACGATCCCACTTGAAGAACAGACAGTTAATTCTAAACATCACCATTTGTTTGCCAAGTGTCTTTGAAAAAGTTAGGGAAAAACGACCAAGAAATCGTATCCTATGCACCATGGCAATGCTTTGGCGCACACCGCGAACAAGACAAAGTTATTTTTGGCTTCTGAAAAGGTAGAGCTAGTGACCCATCCCGCACATAGTCCAGACTTAGCACCATGCGATTTCTTTATTTTCCCAAAAATTGACGATTTGATGAGAGGTATAATATTTACGGGGCCGGAAGAGGCCGTGATAGCTTTCAACCAGCATGTGAAAAACATGTCCTCATATTTTCAAAAATAGTTTGACCGAATGAAAAAGTGTTTAAAATGTAATGGAGAATACTTCGAAAAGCAGTAAATATATTACTTTACATGTAAATTGTTTTATTAATAAATTACGCAAAACTTTCAGTGTACCCCACGTATTAAACCCACACAAACACACTTTGAGAGCCCACTTTACTCATATAGGTAATAGGTGACCACCGATTCTGAATCAAATTGTCTCGTGTAATGTAAAGTTTAGTGGATTCTAGTTGAACTCAGGGAAGACAACATCCTTAACATTAATTTATTCAAAAGAGGTGTAACTGTAAAGAATCTTTACTTATAATATCTTACTAATATTATGAAGGCGAAATTTTGTCAGGATGGATGGATGGATATTTCGTAACTCTTTCACGTAAAACCGGCTGAACGGGTCTGAATGAAATTTGGCACAGAGATAAATTATAGTCTGAAATAGCACATAGGCTTTTTATCCCGGAAAATGTACAGTTCCTGAAGATACATTTCACAAAAATTCTTACTTTTCACACGTTATAAATACTAAAGTAACTCTGTCTGACTTTCTGTTACGTTTTCACGTTTAAACCACTGAACCAATTTTCATGGAATTTGGAGAGAAGTGAATAGAGAAATAGCGGACCTTGGAGAACGACATAGGCTTTTGTCACGAAAAGAAAACTTGAAGGTAGTGAAATAGGGTATGAATGTTGTACGAAGTAACAAGTCACGGACAAAAGCTAGTTGTAAATAAACATGGGTGAGCTCGCTGTTAAACAACCGAGACATGTCAATTATTCAATCATTCATCAATTATGAATGTGGATAACAAAGAACCTGGACTGGAAGGTGAAAACATCTATAAAATTCGTCAATTGCCTTTCTCATGGTTTCTATAGCAGAGACATCCATAAATTTCTAGTAAAACGCCTAAAATTAATCGACAATCATTGGCAGTAATTGAAATAATTATGTTTACTTCTCAGAAAAAAAAGGTTTGAATTTTTTCATATGTAGCAATGACCAAATATATTCTACGGCCATAAACTACGGAGTATCATTAACAGTGAAAACGTCAGATTCTTAGACATTAGGTATCTTAATATGTATGTCTTATATGCTTGCAAGAAATTATAAATGTATAATTTATTAAATCATGTTAGGAATGAACTTTTTGAAGAATTTGTTGATATTTTAGACATAATATCATTAGAGAGTCTCAGTCTATATGATAAAATTACGGATAACCTGATAACTATACTGCGAGTGCGATTCAGGCGGCCTAGATGTGGTGATAACTTTTCAGTCTGAATTTATAAGGTGGCTAACATTCAAAATTCCTGTAGCCGAAATTAAAAAGTCATGGCAGACGAAGAACCCACCTATACTGTTACTGATACTACTAAAGGTAAATACTTTGATTATATACAAGTCATATAATTATATAATCAAATATAATCTTTACTCACTAAGAATACTATTTGTTACCTCCTTCATATTGATATAACCTTTTCCCATCCAGTTTAAACTCCAGCAATGTAATAAATGAACTCTGAAGTTTATTATCCTCATATTCTTACACAGTTGATGAAACTAAACCCACGGAAGATGAAATAAAGGAAGATACGGAACATGGGGAAGGGGAACATGTAGAAGGTGAGGCTGTAGAGGGCGAACATACTGAAGGTGAGCATCTTGAAGGTGAACATGTCGAGGTTGAACATGTTGAGGGTGAACATATTCACGGCGAACATGTCGAAGGTGAACAAACAGAAGGTGAACAAACAGAAACTGAAGACGGAGAAAAAGTTTTAGGCGAAGGAGAGGAGCTCATGGGTGAAGGCTTGGAAGGGGAACAAGCTCCTGAAGTTGTTGTAGCAAAAAAGGCTGACGAGGAAATAGTCGAAGAAGAAGAAGCTTATGTAGAACCCCCACCACCAGATCCAGCAGCCCCTTACGACTTAAGTGACTCTAAAGAACTTCTGAAAGAACCGTTTTCCTTACGACCTGATCAACTAGCAGAAGTAGAACAGCTCTGGGCATTTTATCAAGATTACACTCCTGCTTACACTGATTTAGATAACTATATTACAAAAAAAGAATTGATATATATGTTAAAAGCTCTTATGTTAACAACCCATACACCGGAACAACTAGAAGAGCTCATAGCGTATTGTGTTAGGCCGCCACATCCCAAAGGACATATTACATTCGATCAGTTTCTCAAGATGGTGACGATTCGGGAAAGAACAATGGTCTTAGAAGAGGAACTGCGTGCTGCTTTGCAACTTCTTGATCCTGAAAGAACTGGTTCAATGGATCGCGAGTACTTTAGGGAACTGCTAATTACCAGCGGTAATAAGATGAGTCCGAAACAAGTGCAGATCCTCATCAAAGAAGTAGACATTGCTAACGATGGTACTATTGGAGTAGAGGATGTCGTCGGCACAATGGGAATCGACTTAAACAAAGATGACATTTTAATGCTGAGACAAGCGGTATATGGAAAAGATACCGCCGTTGCCAATGAAGAAGAAGATTGAAAATCACTATTTCTTTTCTAAGAATATATTTTGGTAAACATAACATGAATACATGATAACAAAATACATAGTTTGTTTCCTGATTTAATTGATATGGGTTAAGTTACATTTTATCTACATAGGCTACATTTTATCCCGAAATTTTTAAGGAATCCCTAAGAGAGTGTTGGCGAAGCCGCGGGCGGTATAAATCATTGACAAATGAAAATAATTCTAAAACTCCACTTGCATGTTTTGTTCTTCATCAGACGAAGATTTTTTGCTTCATTAAGCCCAAAATTATCTCTATCATTATTGACGTTTACGCCAATGATCATCGTAGTGACCATTATTTACGTATTAGCTTGTATTTGTAGTTTGTTAATCTGTACAGAATGATAGTTAGCGTTATCCATAACAATTGGTAAAGATCTTGAAATATTTGGAATAAGCTTCTCGGTCACCTTTCACTGATCAACAAAATTTTGTAACAAGAAAAGTAAGCAGTAAGTTCGATATATCTACCTAACCTCTCCACAAAATCATATGTATTTTAATTTGATTAGGACTAGTTTCCGTGTTCCGGCACTTATCAGTAAAATTTAATATTAATTGTTTTTTCCTTATTATTTTTCAATTCAGTGTTTTATTTTTCAGAAAAGTGGCTGTGTTTTGTGTTTGCTGAGTGAAGTGATTCTTAAAGAATGTCGAGAAAGTGTAAAAATGATCCTGACAAGTTCTGTTACATTTGTAGTGAAATTACTTTTGTATCTCAACGAAGAAATTTAACACCTTTAATGAAAAACTTGTTTGTTAGAATGCTTATTATTTCGGTTTTCCTGTTGGACAGCAAGATAAAGTGTGGGTTCCTCACATCATTTGTGTTACATGTGTAGGTCTTCTTACGGGATGGGAAAAAAGATCTCGATCTATGCCTTTCGGAATTCCGATGATTTGGATGGAACCGACAGACCATTCAACTAATTGTTATTTTTTGTCTGACGTTAAGAAAAATTGGCGCAAAAGACGATCTCATACTCCAGGAATAAAAAATGTAAAACATGCTCCATTAGTACAACCTAAAGATATATTTTTACCACCTCTACATATAAAACTTGGCCTGACGAAAAACTTTGTGAAAGCAATGGATATATATGGCGCTGGATTTCAATACCTAAAAGAAAAATTGCCTAAAATCAGTGACGCCAAGATTAAAGAGGGTGTGTTTGTAGGTCCTCAAATCAGGCAAGTGATAAAAGATGATATATTTAAAGAACAACTCGATGATCTGGAAAAACCAGCTTGGGAATCATTTATAAAAATCACTGAAAATTTTCTTGGAAATCACCAATCAAATGACTATAAAACTATTGTCAAGGAACTTTTACAGAATTATAAAGCATTAGGCTGCAATATGTTCTTAAAAATACATTTTTTACATTCACATTTAGACTTTTTTCGCCCAAACTTGGGTGCCGTTAGTGATGAACACGGGGAACGATTCCACCTAGATATTTTTACCTTAGAAAAACGATACCAGGAAAAATGGAGTCCAACTATACTGGCAGATTATTGCTGGGGATTACAGAGGGACGTTTCTGACGCAAAATACAGGAGAAAATCATAAAAAAATACTTATATTAATATTATAACATTGATAATAATTAAATTTTTGTTAAAATACTTTGTAATTTAAGAAAAGTAAAACAAATCATATTACAATAAAACTATTCGTATCTAAAATTTTAGACTACTAATTCTATTCTACTTGACCTTATTCCTAACAGAATCAGCCAAATTTTTTCTTGTTACACAGAAAAAAAGGTTTTTTGTTGATCAGTGATTTTTCGTAAAATTATCCTTACATAACATATATCCTAATGATAGTCAGCAGATAAACTTTATGACCTTTACACAAAACTACAATTAGGTAGGAAACCGATTTCTCTAATATAAAATACTTTTAAATAGACCTGCAAACATCTTTGCTTTGCCAGCACTTGTCCACAGAACAGGGACCAAGAATGTATGTCTCATCCAAATAAATCGCATCCCATTTATTATGCTTTTCAGGTTTGCAGTTTTTCTGTATACGCTCCTCAATTTTCAAGTTTAATTTGTCAGTTTCAAAAAAAGATTTCACAGTTAGTCAGTTATTTACAGAGTCTACTATACGACCCTAAAATATGATCACACCTTTTGTAACATTCTGTATTCGAAAACGTATTATTTTTATTATTATATAGTTGATATGGTATAATATATAATATAATATAATATAGTGCTGATGGCGAGTAGTTGATTGTATTCCAGATTGAACTGTGTACGCTGCACATGGCTAACGATACTTGTTATCGCTGTACTTAGGTCGGTCGTTGTTAGGTACAAGGTGTTCGGCTTCGTTTTGTTGCGCAAGTTTCTAATAAATCGTTGTATCCATGCTATAACTCGGGTTATATATGATAATGAACTACATTTATTCAACAAGGCAGTTATAATATTTTCATTACAATGTGTTTTGTTTTGTTTTAATGCTACGCTATTTATAGAACCGAAGCTTGTTTGATATGAACAGGGAACACCCCATGTTTCTTGTTTCTTTAAAAATGCAGGGCCATGCCACCATAGCTCGAAGTTTAATAATTTACTTGGTAAGAGACCTCTTGTAGCACAGTCTGCGGGATTCTTTGGGGTTTCGGGGGATTCTTGGGTTGTGTACCGCCTATATATCTGTTAATCTTCATATTTTGAATCTAATGTAATTCAGTTTTTAACTTCAGCCACTCAATTTGAATGTCCTTAGGCACCTCATCATCCCAGCTGAGTTTACTTATCTATAGTTTTTGAAATAGTAACTTAGCTGTTATAGTTATTGGAGACGACCAGCCCAGTGGGTATGACTCTTCATTCTTGAAATCGAATAAGCGTTTAGATGATATTTGTTCGTTGCTTAAGTTTTCCAGTAAGCCTTGATGGTTACCTGTCCATTTTCTCAAATTCATGCCCCCTCCTCTCAATAATTTGATGAGGGATTGCTGTAGTTTTTGGGCTTCCCAGATACTGTTGTGGCCGCTAATGACGTCATCAACATAACATTCCGTTTGTAGTATTCTTGCAGCTTCCGGATATTTGGGGCCGTCATCGATAGGTTATGGTACAAAATGTGCCCCACATAGAGTATTTTTAGGTGAATCTCTCCAGATTTTTTTTTGCAGATGTTGTTGTTCTTCTGAGAGCCAAATACACCAGTAAATTTTTTCTATATCGGCAGTGAACGCATATTTATACGTCCGCCATTATAGGTTCAAAATTTGGAGGTCCTCTTGTAGATTAGGTCCCTTTTCCATTAAACTGTTCAGACTGTAACCACTGGAGGATTTTTTGAGAAGCGTTAAAAACTACTCCCAGTTTAGTAGTTTCAGAATTTTCTCGCAAAACACCGTGGTGTGGTAAGTAGCACGAGTTATTTGTTGATATAGGTAGCGACAGTGTCATGTGACCGAGGGCTGCGTATTCATTTATAAATTCCTTGTACTTTGCCGAAAGTTTCTGAGCTTTAACTAGTCGTTTTTCCAGTTGTAAATACTGGGAAATGGCAATGGATTTAGAAATTCCCAACTTTTCTTCATAGTTCGGACACATTGGCATTTTTACAATATATTTTCCATCCTGTGATCGTTGTACAGTGTCCTTGTAGAATTGTTCACAATAGTCATTATTAGGTAGGTCCTCAGACGATTGGATTTCTTACGTTTCCCAAAACTTGGTTAGTGCCTCAAGGTTAACTACCGTAACATGGCACGAAAAGGTTTTCATTTTTCCACATAAAATCCAACCAATTTTCGTTTGTTGTGCAACAGGGGTTTGCATATTTCGTTTCAGTACACCATCCAGAATAATTTCCGAATATATATCAGCTCCTAAAAGGAAATCGATTGGTCGTGATAATAATATGTTAAATTCAGGATCCGCCAATTTCAAGTTTTCGAGATGCGGCCAACAGATTTTTTCAAATGTTTTCGTAAGTAGGCTATTTGTTAGCGTTTTCATAATAAGCGCTTGAATTTCAAAACTGTAGTCCGAGTAAATACATATACAGGATATATTCAGTTGTCCTCTACAGTCGCTAGAAACAGAGCTAATATCCGTGACAGACGCCGCGATCCTTTTTCGTGGAAGTCGTAATATTTGGGCAACGTTTTCCGTGATCAAGTTGACCTGAGAACCTTGGTCGAAAAGAGCACGCAATGTAACATACGTGCCATCTGCGGATCTTACTTTCAGCTGAACCGTTGTCAATAAAACTTCCAAATTGTTATTTTGTAAACGGTTCGAAATTGGCTGTTGTAACGATGACGTAGAGGTCTCATTATTAGTTTTTTTTACTTGGGAACGCTATTTTTATTTTTTCAGAAATGTGTTTTATTTGATGTGCATTCTTCGGTGCGTTGCCGTAGAGACAGTTTTTGCAGAGTTTCAGTTTCGTGACCGTGGCAGTCCGTTTCCAAGTGTCCATTTCAAGGAATTTGTCACATTGCATAACACGTAAGTTCCGTTGCAATGTGGGCATTTCCCATGAGTGGCGTAATAATTAAAGGTTTTATTGAATTTGAAGTTAGAAGTTTTCATCGGGGTTTGCTTGCTCATTTTATTGTTAAATGATTTTTCAGAGGTTGTAGTATTCCCTTTTTTCGCAGATTTCATAGTTTCATAAACCATGAACTGTATTTCAAGGAATGATAAGAAATCTTGCAAATTTTGTAGTTCTCTGTGGTCTTGTAGTTCCTTCATATAGTCACTTAAAGTATTGGAGTCAAGTTTCTGTGACATTATATGAACAACGACTGGATCCCAGGTTGATGTATTGTTGGGTTCTCCGTTGGTTGAGAAATAAAAGACTGTGGACTGCATATAGGCGCAAGGAACAAGGTGTTACAAATGTATGTTGAGCGGTGGACCGGTGCGTAGATGATTGCCGTCGGTGATACTACTGGTCTACTGGTGCAGATGTACTCCCGCGCCCCTCACACGTACAGCAGTAGGGACGCGACGCGACTTTAGTCGATTTGCGTTAGCGGCCGATGTCGAGAATTGAATCGATTCTCGACATATTCCCCCGCAGGTGGCGTTATATGTCCTGGACTGGAAGAGGACAAATATTATTAAAGGCTCTTCATGCCGTACCTCTTCTGGTACGGATATCTGCTACTCTGTTGGCCCGTTGGCAATACCGATATTAGCAATACTTTTCAAACACTCCGTTATGGTGTCCTGGATTCTCTTTAAGTTAAAGGAGTCGGGTTGTAGAATTACGGACAGATTGAGCATGGTATTCATGAACGTTTTGAACTGCAAGCGGCGGTTATCGTAACGCTGATTCGGTATATCCCAACATGAGTTATAATTTTCAGCGCTGATGGTTAGATGTTGTACTAATAGCTCGGCTTCCCCACGAACCTTAGTTTTTAGATATTGCATTTTCTGTGCATTGTTAATAGAAGGATTTTTATGTAAGGTTTCTAAAAACAAGTCCTTAAAGGAAATCCAGTGAATTTTTGTTGCCGATTTCTGATAATGAGCAGTTGCCCATATTTTTGCATTGAGTTTTTACTTTCGTTCAACATTCGAGAACATATCGTAATATTGTTCATTTGATCCTTTCAGATGAAAATCTATTTGCAATTTATCGATCGGTTCCCATTTCAATCTTAAAGTAGCCAAATGATCATCTAACTCCCATTTCTCAGACGTACAAGCATTGTTAATTTTGGAAATGATGCGGTATATGGAGTTGAAATTACATTCTTGCTTTTTGAGTAGAAGTTGCACGTCATCAGCACTTTCTGCTTCTTCGCCAGTAGAAGTTTCAGATAAATCGAAGGTCACAACCTGTTTTTATTTTGCTTTTTCTGCTAACTGGTTGGTAATGCCCGTTTTAGTTGTTACGTACATCTCTTTAATTTTTCCATAGACGTCGTCCGTGAAATACGTGGTGTTCTTGTCTTCTAATTCCAATACTAATAAAGCATGCCTGTTATCAAACTCCATCCATTGGTTTGCTAAAGAAGACAATCGCTTGTTCAGGTAGTCCACCGTTTTCCGCGTCGAAGAGTCCTTGCGACTGTTGTTCTAGTTTTTCCATGTCGATATTATAATACCTCTGTTCACGAGTTCTTCAAGGGTAGAAGGGCGTCAAGTTTGTTAATGCAGTAGTTAGGTCACTCACAAGTATGGGCACGTAGTTGACTGTGACCGATAAGCGTACAGTTGAAGCTAGATTTCGTTAGCTCTGAAGTTTTAGGACGTAGTTGACGGTGACAGGAGAGCGTCGCGTGGTTACGGTGACACGAAGACTTCCTCCTTGTTTTTAGTAATCTTCACAAATCCAAATTCGGATAAGATTTTTTTTCTTGATTCGAAACGGTCGCCTTTAGAAACCCAGCACCTCATTACTCTAGATACAGTATGACGTGCGCCTTCTCAATTCAACTGGGGATTCTCGCATCTGAGAGGCCAGCTGAACCGATCGCTGCTGTATGTAATCAAAAATTTACTTGAAGGACCATTAAATGTACAGTTTTGTTTTAAGAATAATTGTTGTTGAGGGCAGATAAGAGAAGACACAGTTTTAAACTAAATTAAATGTTTTTATATTAAAAAGGCACAAAGTAGAAACTGACTATTTCCTCTCTTAAGTTTGTTGTCGCTAAGAACTCAGTCCGCGCACTGACTTGTATTAAATATTACTTAGTATGTGTATTAGTATTGTAAGTGACGAGCTCCCGGTGGGAACTCCTGCGTCAGCAAATAATACGTATGTATGTACAGCTTATGTTAAGACTGTACACTATTATTGTGAACGAATTTTTGACTTACGACGGGCTTGCTTTGAAGGCGAAATAATAAATTTGGAAGAATAGTTAACATTTTTTGTTTTATTGATCTTTTCCCGGTACTCTCTTGACAGAGTCTTTATTTCAATTAGTATAAGCGCGTGCCACGAGAGATCAGTATCTTTTACGTTTTGGGTCTTCACTACAAACGATCATATCTATCAGGGATGTTGCGGATATTCGCATCCGCATCCACAATCGCGGAGCTTCCACATCGATTTTGACATCTACAACCGCATCCGCATCCGCAATAATCAATGCAGATCTTTATGCGGATGCACATGTAGTGCAACATTTTTTTACCCATCCCAAAAAGTCAACACCGCTATAGAAGTTTTCACTTCAAAAAAGTATTTTATTTTCATTAAATTGTTAAAAAAACAATGACGCCCCACTTGTCCAGGCTGCGAGTATCGAAATTCTTAATCAGCGTATTTTTTTACTATTTATCCATAATTAAAAATGCGTGGTAATTCAAAGTTTAGGTATTTTAGTTCCTTGACTGGGCTATTCCTTGCGATTTTGAAAATAGTTATAAACATTGTATGTCATTTGTTTGGCTTGACGACGAATAACTTTCGCTATCGGCGGATTCATCTTCGTTTAGTAATATCATGTGTGTTTTGTCTTAAGTTCCAGCACAGAATTGGAGCCGGAGGATAATAATGACCTGTGCTTGGAGCCAATTAGAGCTCAACTCTGTTCCTTCGGCAGCGTTCATATTGTCTATATTTTTCCATGATATATTCCATAGAGCTGTGTGTGCTGAATGAGATCGGAGAGCTTAAAATAACAAATAAACTTTCTACGGAATCACTAACAGGCTTACATTTTACAAAAAGTGGTCTAATATGAAAACACACCAATCTGTATACCTGTATGTATCTGAGCGTGACGGTCACGCGCGTTCAGTGCTTTTTCCATATACCAAAAATGCCCAACGTGCCTTAAGAAGTTTTCATTTCAAAAACTGTGAACCTACAGAAAAACATATTTAATATTTTATTAAATACATTCAAAACCTAAGTACATATTTATAAATTCAATCAATACTGATGTTAATGCTAATAAAAATCCATTTATTTTTTTAAATTAATTTTATTTTATCTTTTTCATATCGCATAATAAAAAGTAAATGAATCTATGAATTTTTCTTACAGATTTTGTACCAATTCTTCGTAATTTTTCTAATCTGGCGTATGAATTTTTGTAAATCTGTTGGCAACACTGTTACCAATAGCCTGGCCTTTGTTCGTTGTGTCATTTTTCCTTCAGTTTTACGTGTTTGTTGAGTGAAACAAAGTTACATTTCACACTGCTGATGACGAAGTTTGTAAATTTCGATTAAAAACTTCGTTTTGTAACTTACCTGTAACAGTAAAACCATGAAGTATTACATATTTTTACTCAGTCTAACATTATTGTTTAATGACTGTAAGTAATTAATACATTACATTTGATATTGGGTGTGGTTTAAGTTTTGAATAGTAAATATTGTAACCGTAACCGGCTATTGTGTTTTTGATGGATATGTATTGTTAAAATGAAATGAAAAAAAATGTTGTTAAGTTGCTTTATTAATATTTTATCTTGAATGTTTGTTTCATTTAAATTAGGTTTAACTTTATGGTGTTATCAGTGCACCAGTGCCATACCAGGATGTATGGAACCATTTAATTGGCGTGGTGTTGGTTACCTTGGGAATCCATGTCCTGATTCTGAAGATATCTGTATTAAACTTATAGAAAGGAAAGGAGGTAAATATTTTAAACTGTATTTTTATATGTTATTGTAACAATTTAACAAAAAAATGTCTGCTATAGGTATGAGTTTCTAAGATTAAAATCATGTGAAACATGTAGAAATGATGAGAAGATTGTATTGGATATTACCTACACTATATAATACAGAATTTCTAAATAAAAATCTTTTCTGGTTTTCAGCTCACACAGTCATAACAAGGGATTGTTTAAGTACCCTTAGAGCATTCCGCACCGATATACCAGCTGATACATATGAGGGTTGCCGCGCAGCTGCTAGAGATGTAAATTTGGCCAACTATGTTAATAATACTATCAAAGAACTTGATATTAAAAGGTAAATATTTTTGTCATACAATATATATGTGGTTCCTGATTTGAAGATATTTTGTGGAAATTTAAAGGTGTGTAAATTATTGTTTTATGATAATTAGTTGATAAATTATATTTATTTTTATGCCAAATATGCCTGTAAGTTATACAGTTGTAATTGTCACTGTACACAATCAAAACACTTATATGATATGTAGGTAGCAAAGGCAGGGCCTAACTTACCCATTGGCATTACCCTTATTAAAGGCTGCACCGTAGGGCGCAAGAATCAAGGAGGCGTTGAACTCTTGCCTTTGCAAGCACCACCTATCTAAAGAATACATTATTGTTTTAGTTTGGTTTACTATTAAAGTGTTTTATTTTAGTTTTTATACAATATATTTATATCTTTAGTCTTATTTAGTCCTTGTCTCCAGTAAATTGTGAGATACAGATAGGTAAGCTAATTTAAAACGTCTGAATCCCTATCCCTGATTCCTAAGTAGTTTATTAGTAAGACTAAAACTTCAATAGTTACATTTCGAAACTGAAAAATGAAGTGTCTACAAAGCTAGCGTGGCCAAGTCATAGGGCTGTAATAAAACTAACACTACATTTTTTTGCTAATTATTTGTTGATTTTTTTGCTACAGCTATTTCCGAAAAAATGGTCCTGCTGACATGTAACTCAAGCAAGCGTAGCCAACACTATATCTCCGAATCTCCTACACTTATTAAAACATATTTTCGCATATTTTTTTGCTAATTATTTGCTATTTTTTTTAACACAATTATTTAGCCACCACTATATCTCCGGTTCTGTTACACATATCCACTTAGGCTTTGTGGCATATTTTTTTGCCAACTATTTTTTCTCATTATTTTCTGTACTTGAGATAATAATTTTGTTTTTTTCACCATACTACTCCGAAGGAATTAACTTTTTTCCTACTTCGGGAAAATAAAATTCCGTTTCTTGGCGCAGGATTGGTGAAAAATCTTATACTAACTAATGGAAGGAATCAAATAAAGCTCCAGCTCACATTAGTGTTACCCTCGGCTTCGCCTCTTTTTATTTTCCCCCCCTAGGTTAGTAATATACTATTTCTACAGCTTACGCTAAGGATCTACATTTCGCTTACCTAAGACTTAAGGACTTAACTGTTTGGCGCACAGCAAGTTTTTGCCGGCGTTATCAGCAGCAATGCTGAGCGGTGACCAATTTCAGTAAGTGATGTGCAATGCAGTTGTCGCTTATTTTGTTTTTTTCTTTATTTTATGTGTGAAATACACATAAAATAAAGAAATTTTTTTTTTAAGTTAAGAAAATTTTAAGTCCCTCGTTAACTTTTCTTAAATTTTCTAATTTTCCACGCACTTTCCTATTTTTTCTTTCATACGAATCTTCTCCCGACAATAACAAACACACAAAAAAGAATTAGCGAAATCGGTCTAGCCGTTCACGCGTGATGCCATGACCAATGGAAATAGGGATTCATTTTTATTTATTTTTATATAAATAAGATAGACATAGAAATTTTAAAATTATAAGTGTAAGAGATCCGGAGATATAGCGTCGGCTACGCTGGCTTAAGTCTCCAGTCAGCAGGACCATTGTTTTTCGGTAATGGCTATGGCAAAAAAATCAATACTTTGGCAAAAAATTGCAAATAATTAGCAAACAAATATGTCACAAAGCCTGTTTTGATATGTGTAAGAGATCCTTAGATATAGCGTTGGCTACGCTGGCTTCAGTTACATGTCAGCAGGACCATTTTTTTTTGGTAATGGATATGGCAAAAAAAATATTCTACGGTAAAAAGAAATAGCAAATTATTAGCAAAAAATATGCCACAAAGCCTGTTTTGATAAGTGTAAAAGACCCGGAGATATAGCATTGGCTACGCTAGCTCAAGTCTCAAGTCAGCAGTACCATTGTTTTAAGAAAATAGCTATGATAAAAAAATTAATTCTTTGGCAAAAAAATAGCAACTAATTAACAAAAAATAGCAAATAATTAACAAAAAATAGCAAATAATTAACAAAAAATAGCAAATAATTAACAAAAAATAGCAAATAATTAACAAAAAATAGCAAATAATTAACAAAAAATAGCAAATAATTAACAAAAAATAGCAAATAATTAACAAAAAAATATGCCACAAAGCCTGTTTTGGTAAGTGTAAGAGATCCGGAGATATAGCCTTGGCTACGCTGGCTTAAGTCTCAAGTCAGCAGGACCATTGTTTTCGGAAATAGCTTTAGCAATTAAATCAATTATTTGGCAAAAAAAATAGCAAATAATTAGCAAAAAAATATAGTTTAAGTTTTATTATGGCCTATGACTTGGCTACGCTAGCTTTATAGACACAACAAATAATATAATTTCACTTTATCCAAAGCAAATAAAATATGGAACAGGTGCATGGGTCTGATGATTATGGTTGGAGATGAGAGTTTCTAGTATTTCAATTTATAAATAGCAGTTTCGCAATTTATTATGTAAGGTTAAAATTTTTTGTGGGGACAAAAAGCAATATCATAGGCAAATAAAAGCCTTGTCAGTTTCTTATTGCCGATGCCACAGTTATGGTGCTTACACTATCACTTTACAACTTTTCCACAGATTCAGACGCTTGTGTTTGCTTAATATGTTTTTCTTTCAAAGCGTCAAGACAAGTATCCTGTCCTCTTGAAAAAGGGTGAAGGTACTGTGACCAATGTATGGTGGTGTTGACGTAGACGACGTTGATATACACTGTCAGCAAACTTTTTCTGTACGCCTAATGACTTCATGCTTGGCTGGGCAAGGGAGAGAGCGTACCTTAAATAACTTTATAATATCCTACTGGTAATAGATGTGCTACATTTAATTCTTTTTTATTTTCAGAGACTGGTATGATGAAACAACATGGTGTTTTTGTTTCCTTGATCACAGGTGTAATGGGGCATCAAGCGTATCAACTACAATGGCATTACTAATTCCTACATGTATGGTATTATACTATTCACTAAAATATTGAGGTTCATACAGCAAAGAAAATCCATCACAAAGCCTTAATATGTTTAATGTGCAACAATCCCTTTTTAAAAATTTGTACAAAGTAATACATTTCAATTGAGCAGCTAAGCTTTAATGTTTAATCAAAGTAAAGAATCCTTATCAATCAATACATTTCCATAAATTTTGTTAGTCCTGAAAGCATCTTTTGATAGTGAAGGACATGGATGGGAGGATCTCAAGTAGGCTTGCCAACCACACTGCAGAAGTTGGAAAGTCCCTTTGATAAATCTTTTAACTGTCCTATACATTGTAGGTTTTGCTGACAATTTTAATACTGACTGAAACACACCAACTTGAAAAAGGATAACTGATGGTTCTGATAAAAACTGTATTTCTGGTTTTGGTGAACACTGCTATTTTTCCCTCAGGAATATGCTTGTAACCATTTGCCTCACAACTTGTAATGTGGCATGATAACGAACGGAACCGACTGTCTTCTTTATTGTACCTATGCCAAATACCACAGAGCAAGCGATTATATAAGACAATATTTATACATTCCCAAATAAGTTTTCTAAGGTTGGCAAGCCTAGTCTCAATCAGTTTAAACATTTTTAAGAAATCCGTATTTAAATTGTGTTGTCCATATTTATTACTGAGTCGTGTTACTTTAGTAACTGACAATAGCTCTAAGTATAGATTATGATGTAGTAACTAATAATGATTTCGATATATTTATATTATAATGTATCTGTGTTATACAAAGATGATATTATGATTAGTTCCGTCCATTAAAAAAATTAAGATGCATTCGGTTAATTATTAGAAAGAGTCAGTTTTGATTAATAAGCGGTGATTGAATTATAGATAAAAATTAGGCAAGTAGATACTTGGTTCCCGGAGACTTCCTTCTTAGGGTATCCCAGGTCCCTTGCAATAGAACTACCGAGTGGTTTTAGTCGGTTCGATTCCGACATACCACTTCACCGTTAGCTTCGGTGAGGTGATGACCCGTGGGGGTTTCCACACGAAAAAAAAAGGCAAGTAGATACTTGAACGACCTCCGGCCTCCATGAGCGCTGGCCTGGGTGACGGGGTGACGGATGGGGCTGTCCGTTACCCTGGCAGAAGCAGGCCTGAGACGACGGCGGCGGCACGACGTGTTCCGAGTGCGCGTCTCCGTCTCAAGGCCCCCCCATACACCACGGTGTGGCCGCCTTTTGATCAAGAGGCGGCCAAGGTCTGCAGGGGTTCCCGGAGGCTTCCATCTTAGGGTATCCCGGGTCCCTTGCAATAGACCCACTTGTGACGGAACACCGTGTGGTTTTAGTCGGTTCGATTCCGACATACCACTTCACCGTTAGCTCCGTTGAGGTAATGACCCGCGGGTGTTTCCACAGGAGGCAAGTAGATACTTAATAAAATTATTAAAGTTTAACATATTCAGGGCATAATTAATTTTAACAAATAACTACAACGTAATTAATATTGTTTGTTTGTTTTAAAAATGCCTTATCTCACCCATAAACTACTCCTAAATAAAATATATTTTACTGATAAACCATTTAATATGAACAGTACGATTGTTAATTACTATTAGAATTAGTGCACTAAAACAAATCCTATTTATTTTCTGCTAATCCTCGGTCATTCTAAAAACTATCACGTGTTTAAATAGCACACGTTAAGGATTCTAAATAAGCTATTAAAGTATATTTTTGCGTATACTGAATGTGGCTAGAATTAAAGCGTTTAAAACAAATAGGTGGGTACGCAATTATCTAAATATCACGATTGTTGACATTAACCGAATGCACCTTATTTTAATTTACTAGTTTATAAGTATACATGTTTTTTATAACTGCCTGAGCAATATTTACAATTTATTAAGAAAATAAACATTTCACAAGTGAAGCCTAAATTATATTCAAATTCCATTATTTTGTTTGTATTGCTTTACGTTAGCCGGGTTAGTTTGACTGAGAGATTTACAAAGTTTTTGTATGCACATTTGTTTGTCAAAATAAAAGATGACTGATAATTACAATAAACACTTTTGACATAATTAATGCATTCTTTAATTCACCCAAACGCCTAATATGTCCTCGCCAATCATACCGATATATGTCGCCATCTCATTATTCAAGTATTTTTTGTTTAGAATCTCTCGCCAAGAGCACGATCAAGTGAGTGTTGTAATTAAAGTACTAAATCGACACATTCAACACAATCGTTTCAAAGCATTTTCCATTTACGAGTAGGGTGTACCTACTCCTTACCTACCCTATCTAAGCATTCTACTAGGTATTGGTAACCAGCAAATAATATTACTCATTTACTACATTTACGTTTGTAACTAACCTTTTGAACTCCACGGTCGGATATATCGAAACAATGCAAGTATGCTAACAACACCACCACCACAGTATAATGTATATACAGTATGGTATCTTCATACAAACGGTCGGATCGCGAGATACACCTACACGCCTTGCGTTCTACATCACTCGGTACACAAACATTCGCGACTGCTCCGCAGTGATGAACGAACGTAGTGATCGTTTTTAAGCAGTAAGCGTGCGATTTTTTTTATTTCATTGAAATACAAATACTAAGTACTTAATATGGCAAATAGATATTTTAGACTATATTGTGCTGTTTTTTAGTTTGCTTCAATTCTTCAAAAACGCACCCAGAGACAACATTTTTTTAATTACCTGGAAACTCCGAAAGGTAAGACTAAAATAATTATTATGTACCTACCTACTAGTACGTAATTTGTTTATTTTTTAATAGGTAGGTATTTCGCTTTTTCCAACGAGTAAAATACCTGGATTAATAAATAAATAAGTTCAAAGTTCACCCTATCTGGGTGACAAAAGTGACACACGAGTGACTTACCCACGCTCGCGTTAAAAAGAAACTAGTAGGTAGTTTCCTAGGCAACTCAAGTAGGTAGATGAAATTATGGGCAGCCCTATCGCGTGTTTACGTACCGTCCGGCTGTAGGTAATTGTTTCAAGGAAAGGGCCGAGTCACAATACTGTATATACATATCCTGTGCCACCACCGTCGGCAATGATCGACCAAAACACGACATTTTCACGGTACAAAATATACATACAACAATGACTTCCGTGTCTTTTTCTTTTCTTCCCTTTTATTTAAAACACTAAAAGTTTTCAGAAAATAAAAAACGGAATGATATAGAAGCCTGTTAACATTTTTATTGCTTTTTGAAGTAGTCTCCGTTCCTTTCTAAGCACCGTCGCATGCGATGGATCCATTGACGATCTTCCACGCCTTTTTCAAACGCAGCCACGGCGTCTTCAGAGTTCATAAAACGAATTACTCTAAGTTTATTTTTGGAAAAGTGATAAGGTGCCAGGTCGGGGCTGAAAGGCCGATGACTCACTAGCGCCACACCTTCGATAGTCCGTCTGGCGGAGTGAGCTGGAGCGTTGTCGTGGTGGAGGAGGATCCTGTTTCTTGGACGCTACTGTCTAACGATTTCCAAGAAAACTGGTAGACAATGACTGACATACCGATCTGCAGTAACAGTCCTTTTTTCTTCTAGAATGATTGTTGCGAAATAACCCGCCCGTCCAAAGAATGAGGCAATCGTCTTTTGCCCTTCTATACTTTTGTCGGCAAGTCTTCGAATGGAAACATCTATTGCGCAGATTGTCTATTGGTTTCGGGTTCGTAACAATACATCCAGCTTTCATCACCTGTGACGATGTCATATACAGACAGCATTCGAGTCTCCTCTATCATAATTTTCAAGGCGTTTTTGATCTTCCGTCAAATTATGAGGTATCTATCTCGTACAAAGCTTTCTGACGCCTAAATGTTCATGTAAGACTTTTTGTACCTACTTCACTTATTCCGATGCCTAAAGCTGCCCGAATCCGTTGATATGTCACCCTTCTATCAGCTTCTATCATTGGCTGCACAGCACTCACGTTATCTTCAGTAGTCGCCGTAGAAGGACGTCCTCGAGAATCATCAGTGAGTTTGCTTCGACCACGTTTAAACTCATTAAACCAGTTGTAAACAGTGGCACGAGATGGGCCTTCGTAATGAAATGCTAATCGAAGTCTATCATAACATTGTTGTTGAGTAAGACCGCAACCTAAGTTGTAATCAATCATTGAGCAAAAATTTTCTCTAGTCAAATCCATTTCCATGCAGAACAGACACTTAAATTGCCACCGATTTGCAAAAACAAATGACATGAAATCATTAAACATCTCATCTTATCCCAAAGAGTTCATAATTCGAAATTTAAGTAAATTTTTCATCGGCTGCTTTTCTTACTAGAAAAGCAGCCGATGAAAAACTTACTTAAATTTAGAATAGGCTAGTAGCCCTATTCTAAAAATTTTCAGTGTGACCCACGTATTTGTTTAGTATTCCAAGGTACAAATTAATCATCAATCAATGAATCTTATTGAATAATAATAAACCACTAATTAAAACATCACAGTGAACATTGAAGATGAGATTTTGAGTGGACCTTTACTGGCGTATAGCTGATGGTATAAAGAGTAAGTTCCTAGGCTACTTGTATTTTAGAAAGTTAGGATTCGGTGCAAAAAAAAATATGATAAAATGAGCAAATTGTAATATCAAAAAAGTAGTATAAGAATATACATATACACACACATCTGTATACCTATCTACATTTATGTCATCTGAGCGTGACGATCACGCGAATTCAGTGCTTTTTCCCCATGCCAAAAGTGCCCAACGTGCCTAACGAAGTTTTCACTACGAAAAAACAAGTTCGTAATCGTACGCACAATATTGAGAGCAATTTTATTGAGAGACTTGCATGTTATTTCAAGAAAGACCATAGACTTCGTATAGGTTTTTCTTTAATATTTAAGTAGGTTACTATAGAACTATTTTCTGTATTTTTGTCAAAATTTCAAGCTCATTAGAGGCCTTTGGGAGATAAGAAGGGAGAGGGGGATGGCTACCTCTCTTCTATTTTCGTACCTTCTTTCCTTTTTTTTAAGTACGTTCGTAACTTTAAAACTATTAATCTTAAAATTATAACAAAATATATTCGCGACCGTCACAACAAGTCCTTAGTGAGCCACATCTATAATTTGGTCACACGAATTGATATGACAACTTAATGGACCAGTAGGTTAGGGGGAAATTAGCTGTGACAGATAGATGCACGAATGATCCTTTATGGGTCCCGAATTTTTATTTGAACAAATGGAACCGTAAAAAACAATTTCTTTTATCTTTCTCTGTGTTCCTGTAATCTTTGATACGGATGGTCCGATTAGACGGGACTTTTATTGAAGATACTTTTATTTTAAAGAAAGAATTAGGGATCGGTGCAAAAAATAAAGTAATAATGAACTTAAGTAGCACTGTCCACTACCTGCCGGTGGCTTCTGTACTATGGGTTGATAGGCCAATTTCGTTAACTAATTATATTTTACGAACTAGGAAATTCTATTCTAAATAGGGGAGCAATTGCGAGGGTATTATATATGGGAATTCGTGGTTTTCATACCACCGATTCTTATTATAATACCGTCGAATTGTCCTTTTGAATTCAAAACAGACTGCAATTTCCTATCAGTGTCAGCTTTGTTATGACAAGTCCCTAGGGTAAACGTTAAGCAAAGCTATAGTAATGTACTGCGCTTCGTACATTCACAGTCATTCATACAGTGTATACCTACCTCATCAAGGAAAATAATATATCATCGAGTCCATCTATCGGCCTCTAAGATCTCTAGGTATAAAGTCGGCTGCAGAAAAATGAAAACTATACGTGATGACAATATTGAAAAATTTTTCTCAATTTCCCCCTTATTATTTCAAATACCGTGAAAAATATAGTCAAATTGAGAACCTTTTATTTATTATTATTACAATAAAGTTCCATTTTTATTCTAGATCCCAAACGGCAAATATAACTCGTTAGTCACATTGTACTTTACACGTAAAGATTACTTAGGAACAATGCTATTTTTATATTGACAGATTGTGTTCTCCATTCATTAGAAGCTTCTTATTATGCGCTCTTACAAAGTTTTCTACAAATGTGTACAACTATTTAAAAGTTTGACTATACTACTCTTACTTACAGATGCTTTATGGACACTGTACAGTGTACCCCTACAACTAGAACTTTCACGTAACACAAAGGTGCTTGGACCTACATTAATTGTGATTAAATGCGTTTAATAATTAATATAAATTTTAAGAAAAGTATATTTATATCAAAATATATAAAAAAAACTGATTTAAAATTTGTTTCCATCAGAGAATTCCAATACGTCACGAAATATACAGAATATTTTTAAATGAAAATACTTAACATTTAGAAAATTACCTTCCTTATATCAATAAAAACAAGAGACTTCTCAATAAAATATAAACACTAGCATTAGCATACGCTACATTTTTGTACTTCACACTTCAAAATAATACAATTTCTATAGCACGAAAAAACATCCCATAAATATTTATACAGTAATTTAAACACAGTTTTACCTTTATAATTATTTAACAAAACGGTCTTTGATGTTTACTCCTAATTACTTATTCTTAATCACAGATTTATTAGGACATGTGACGTAAGGGGAATTTAAAGTCACGTTTAGGATATTATGTGTGGTCTACATAGTACTAGTATCTAGTGTGTGTGAGAGAGAGAGCGTCTAGTGTGTGTCTCTGTGTATCTAGTATAGTTTGTACTAGTATCTTTAGATTAGCATCTTTATTTTAAATCAGAATCACAATAAGAGAATAAATTTTCAAAATTACTATCATTACTCACCACTGAGACAAACAGAACAAATATATTTTTTTATTTTTTATTTTATTAGGCTATTTTAAGATTATTGTCATCCACAAACACCAATGAACCCTAACAAAAGTAACAAACCATACACTTTAGCTAAATATTATATACTGCTTTGCCAAATTAGGTTCCTTTTGCCAAAATCCTCGTAATTGAAGCCAAGGATCTGTTATTTAAAATTGAAGTAGAAATTGACATTCGGTAGGCGCCAAAATTAAATGAATAAATAACTAACTATTGCAGGTACCCCTTTTACATGCAAAGTACAAAAATTATCAATATTGTTTACGATAATTTAATGTTTATGTATTAACTATTCATTACTTTTATTCTGTAATATTTAAAATTATTTCAGTAAATAGTAGTTTCATTTTTTAATGAAGTTATTAAACGTTACAAATTGGTTAACCCATATTTATCATAAGTTCTTAGCATAGGATTTCGATACCTACCATAAGACTCCTAGGCTATTTTAAGATCATTGTCATCCGCACAAACACCAATGAAAGGTAAAGACTAACAAATCATACACTTCGGCTAAATGTTCCTCTCGCCAATCGTTATGTTGGAGCATAGATTTTCCTCTACAGTAGGTAATTAGAACAGTGAGCAACTGTTAGCCATCTGTTAACATATTATGCAATATAATAATAAATAAATATTCTTAAAGGACTACGTTAAATGCTACTCTTTTAGAATTGTGTTTTACATAATACATATTTCAAAATGATTGCAACTATAAACTCTAAACTTGTAAGTAGATGACCAAATTATACAATTTTTTTACTAGTGAGGTTATATTGAAAGTGTGTTGGTAACGTAACCCCCAATCCCCCGTTTCTGTACTTTAGATGTACTTTATCCATTCTTGATACTAATAGAATAGCTACCCTTCGTTTTAATAGCAATTAATCTAGTAGTATAGTAATCTAGAATCATCGTAGCCACAGTCGTGGTTGCGTATTGCGTACTAATAAGACTACTTATTCAAAAACTTTTACACTGCTGCTTGAATGTCTGAACAATATTATAGATTTAAACGTCGCGCGTAATCGTTACTGAGTTTTAGTTGAATTATATTTATCAAGATAAAGTACTTAGTTCAAGGTCCACAGTAATATAAACTTAAACTGAAATCCTGCCTATCATATCAGTCGTAACTATTAATGTAGGTAGGTCTAGTCAAGATAAGTGAACTATGAGTAATTTACAAGTGGCAGTGACGGACTTTATAGAATATATTCAAGTATGTATGACCTTCTTATTGTTAATTAACAGGTTAGTTTGTTGGTGGGTTCAATCCATACAACTTGGTATCCATGACATTGTATGTAATTGAAATGATATCAGATATAATTTATGGCAATAGATATTTCTGATGTAAGATGACAGAAGTAAGCAACTAGTGGTTTATTAAAATAAACCACTGTATGGACACTTATTTACCAAGTTTTTGTTTTATGTTTATTATTTTGCATTGGTCTCATGTCACAAAGATGCTCTCAAGAAAGATTCATATACACAAATCATGATAATAATTATCATAAAATTAAAAGTTCTTTTTACAATTTCATCTATATTTGCTTATGAGTAACACTAACACTTGTTAAGAAAATGTGGAGTATTTTTTAATATACTTATCTGAAATAACTATTAGTAGAACTTAATTAATAGTTTTGACTTATTTCACTGTTTTTGTAACTTATGATAATGGTTTTCTGTACCTATCTTAATTTTTTTAAGTCAATAAAAGTATTTAACTAACCCTTAAGCTCTATTATAAAAGAAGAAAGTTTTCTTTAAACGAATTTATTTTCAGGTATGGCCTGTAATTGTAGGAGTTGGCTCAGCAGTAGTGTTGGCAACAGTGGTTGCAAACTTATTCTGGGGACGAAAGAAAAATGGGCCAAAGGGAAGCTCAAAACTTGTTGCATTAGTAGACCCTAATACTAAGTATGCTTTGCCACTCATTGAACGAGAAGAGATAAGCCACGATACCAGGAGATTCCGCTTTGGATTACCTTCAGCTGAACATGTTTTAGGTAAGAGAAATATCATATTTCAGCCTTTGTTATGATAATTGGAAAAACTATTGTATCTGGCACTTAGGCAGGAGCATTTGATTGGCATTTAGGGCCCCTTTAACTCTATTCAAAGACGTTTTTCAATATGTGACCTAAACATACATATTGGATACATGAGGAGGACCTCATGAACATATGTATTTACTCTCTGTTGCTCTAATTGTTATGGTTTCTTAGTTTTTTCATAAACATATGATTAACAGATGATGATAATTGGCTTTTGCAATGATGACACAGTGGTGTTTAAGATCCAGAATATTGAATTATAATAAGATCCGGCATCAATATTTAAAACTATTAGTTACGCTTAACTAACTTAATTTATGATATCCTGGGACTTATTGGTCAGTCCATGTTCCTGTCCTAGGTGGTCCTCGCCAATCACAGGACAGACATACGGGTACTATATAGCAGCCTCTTCGAGTTGTTGCAGTCTCGGTCTCGGATGGGAAACGGGACTTATTCTTCTAATACCGAGTTTCACTACAATTCTAGACTGCACCGACAATGAAGCGTTGTAAGTTGTAACTGCCACTACGTCTGTTGTTGTGACTTCGTTTTTCGCAAATATATGTGCCGAGTCTGGGGTATTGCGTTAGTTAATTTTTTAGTGGAGTTAGAAAATTGTTTTAACCAAACTAAAGTGGTAACAAAAGTTGTTACAATAACCTTTACAGTTCAATATAATGTAGAAGCTTTCTATTTCTTTCAAGGTTTACCTATCGGTCAACACATTCACCTGTCAGCCAAAATGGACGACGACCTTATCATAAGGGCATACACGCCTGTGTCGAGTGATGAGGAAAAGGGATACGTCGACTTGGTCATTAAGGTAATGACTTTTTGCTGTTCATCATTTTCAGACCTTGCAGTACATAAGCCACCATGTTTAGTGTTAGTATATGACACTCACTATATAGCATAGCATGTCACACTTAGGTATCTTGAATGTTCTTAGAAGATGTTCTAGCTATTTTTTTTTTCCACCGCCCTTATGCACCTGCAACTCGAGAGTCACAAGTCCGTTGTCGCCCTTTAAGGTGGGAGTAGGGGAAGAGGGGGGAGCGAAGGGAAGGGCGGGAAAGGCGGAGAGGGAGGGAAGGGTTAGGTTAGGGCCTCCGGTAACCTCACTCGCGCGGCGAAAAGAAATGCAAGTATTGCTTCACTGCCGGTTTTCTGTGAGGCCGTGGTATCACTCCGGTCCAGCCGGCCCATACGTGCCGAAGGCTCTCCCACGAACAAAGAAACGTAATTTTATAATTAATTAATTGAATAAAATATCTTCTGTACTTAGCTGTACCGGTACCACAGAATACATAATAGTACCAGTAAAGAAGGCCGACTCAGCGAAATCACTTAAATGAATAGCGACTTTTGCTCCCACACAATAAAGTGCAATTCAGAACGCACAGTGCTAATTACCGACAGTTATATTCAGTTGCCAGAAAATAGGCATTAGGCATACGCATAGTGTGTATTATGGGTACAGAACTTGTGATAACCTAACTATAGGTCCGGTCAAAATAGCTTGAAATATAGGGGTAAGCTTGCAATAATTCGCATACAGCTGAAAATTGGTACGAACGTTGGGAACAACATGTGAAAAGTCCGAAATCTCGTGTGTGCAAAAAAAGTTATTCGAGGTCAAAGTTCTGAAATATGGATTTTTTGCATTTTTCAGCCAAACGGGAAGTTTTATCATAAAGCAGGTTAGGCAAAACTAGTAGATCATGCAATTATCTATAAAAAATGTTGATATTACAAACAGACAATTAAATTTTATTTATTGGTATTGATTTAAGAATTTTAATTAAACAAGGTTTCAAGTCAAAATGTACCCTGTGGTGAAATTGGATTTTGTTAACTATTTTGCACTCTTCTAGTACGCAAACGATCAGAAACTCATTCAGGAGCAAAAACATCTACAATACCACTATTGGTTTAGTTAAGGTTAAAAATCAACTGTGTTTTACGAAAAGTTTACGTTTTAAGAAAATAAACAATTAGGCTTTATTATCATATCTATTTAAAAAGATATAATAATAAATCCATTTTATTCCGAGTTCTGCTACAAGTTTGGCAATACATATTTTCCAGTCCTATCTACTATATTATGTCTCGCAACTCGGCGTGCCTCCTGGCATAGGCCTCCTCCAGCTCTCTCCACTGAACTCTGTCTTCTGCAACTCAGTAAGGCCCCAAGGTTAGGCGGATATCGCCCCTCCATCTTGTTTTCGGCCGCCCCTTACTTCTGGTGTCCTCTCTTGGGTACCATAAGGTAACTTGTTTGCTCCATTTGTTTATTTTGCAGCGTAGCATATGTCCAGTCCAACCCCATTTTAAATGCGCTATACGAGTTGTTATATCTGCAACTTTGGTTTTTCTTCTTATTTTAGAGTTTTTGATTTTGTCACTTAGTCTGATACCCAGCACGCTCCTTTTCATTGCCCTTTGTGTACTAGCTAATCTTTCCCTATGCTTTGTCTGTTAGCGCCCATGATTCGCAGCCGTATGTCATACATGGGAGGATGCAAGTGTTGAAGGTCTTTCTTTTAATGTGCATGTTTAAATCTTTACTCTTCATTATCTCTTTTAGGGACCAGTATTTTTTCCATCCGCAGGTTATTCTTTTATTTATTTCCTTGGACATATAGTCCCCAGGAGTTATGATTTGAACTAGGTAAACATACTCTTTCACATAGTCAAACCTGTTTCCGTAGACCTCTATGTTGACTTCTGAGGAGTTGGTCATCAATTTTGTTTTGCTAGCATTCATTATTAATCCTGCATCTCTGCTTTTCTCTGTTATGTCTTTTAACATTTGTCCTAGTTTTTTTTGGGTCTTCTTCTAGAATAAGGTCATCAGCGAATCTCAAATGGTTAAGGCGGCAACCGTTGACGTTGATACCATAGTTTCCCCAATCTAGTCTTCTAAATATGTATTCCAGCACTGCATTAAACAGCTTGGGGGAGAGCGGATCTCCTTGTCTAACGCCTCTGTTTATAGGAAAAGGGTTTCCTTTTGTTTCCAGTTTAATGCGGCTTTTGCATTCTCTGTAGATGGATTTAATTATTTGTATATAGGCGTCATCCACTCCTTGTTCTTCTAGACTCAGCCAGATAAATGTATGGTTTATGCTGTCAAAAGCTTTGGAGTAGTCTATAAAGCAGAAATATAGGGATTTCTGATATTCGTTATATTTTTCCAAGACTTGTTTGATTGTGTAAATGTGGTCTATTGTACTGAAGTTTTTCCTGAATCCCGCCTGCTCAATTGGTTGGTTTTCGTCTAGAACCTTTGTTATTCTTTCCAGGATAACTTTTGCAAAGACTTTGTACACATTTGAAATGAGGCTTATTGGTCTATAGTTGCCGATGTCATCCTTATCTCCTTTTTTATGGAGGAGAATGATATGGGATTCGCTCCATTGTCTCGGGACGGTGTCGGTTGTTAAAATATCATTAAATAGGTTGGTTAGAATTGGGCTTATTTCTTCTACGGTGTCTCTTATCATCTCGTTTGTCATACTGTCGGGCCCTGGAGCCTTTTCTAGCTTCTGTAACATGATGGCTTTCTGTACTTCTTGCACGAGTATAGGTGGGACATCTTTATATCTCGTGACCAGATTCTTATAGGTGTTATTTTTTTGTTCAGCGTTATTACAGGAGTAAAGGGTTCTGTAGTAGTCTGTAGCCAGTTTCTAGATTTCTCTACGGTTTGTTGCTTGTTTCGATCTGTTACTTTTCAATTTAGGTATCCATTCCATTCCGCATTCCCTTAATTCTTTGAAAGCTTTTCTTGCACCTCCTGTCTTTTGGATTTCAACTTCTAGTTTTTTCAATCTCTTTATTTTCCTGTCGTTTCTTATATTTTCCCTAATCAGTTTACTCAGTCTGGAAATTGAGTTACGGTTTTCTTTTCTTTTTGACTTGTCGGTCATTATCGTTTTTCTTTCTTCTAGGAGCTCTATTGTCCTTACGCTAAACTTTGTGTCTGTAAATGTATTTGCCTTTACTGCTCTTATTTGTGATAGTTGTTCGTTCAAAAGGTCATATTTTACTGTGACACTTCTGTCTGAGTTTAATACTTCTATCAATGGCTTGGTAAGCAAAGAATCAGCATTTTTTCCATTTTGTTTTGATGTCAACGTTTTATTATTTGTTTTGTATTTACATTTTTGAGTTAGGAACTTTTTCAGACAGCAGCGTACTATACGGTGGTCTGTATTAAAGTTTAAATACTGTATTACGTGTGTATCATTAAAGTACTTGGGTTTGTTTGTTATTATATAGTCAATTTCGTTTTTGTACTTTCCATCAGTTGATAGCCAGGTCCATTTAGTTTTGGGTTTTTTTTTTTAAGATAGAATTGAGTAGTGTTAGGTTGTTTTGTAGTAGAAGTTCAATTATTCTATGACCGTTATCACTCCTCTTTCCATACCCATAATTACTCATTATTAGTTCCTCGCCGGGTTCTCTACAGCCAACCTGTGCATTAAAGTCACCTATGACTACGAGGTAGTTATTGTGATATTTGTTTATAGTATCTGACAGCATGGAGTAAAATCCTTCGCTTTCGCATTCTGGTGCTGCTTCAGTAGGTGCGTATACCTGCATGATAGTCCACGGTTTTTTGTATCTTGGCATATTAATGTTAAGTATTGCTAATCTTTCTGAGATTCCTATCAGCTCTTGTATGTAGCTGTTCAATGTTTTCCTGATTAAGAAGCCCACTCCTTTTTGGTCTGCTGTTTCTCTTTTTTGGTATAGTATGTAGTCGTTGTGTTCCATTATTTTCTCTTCTGGTCTTCTCCTTTCACTTATGCCTAAGATGTCGTATTTGATGTGTTGTAGCGCCTGGTCTAGTTCCAATAGACTTTCTTGTTTCCTAAGAGTTCTAGTATTGAGTGTTGCGATGTTGAATGTTTCACTTCTTTTTGCTGGAGGGTTTTGGTCTAGTGCTCCCATGGGGACCAGCCGTGTTGGGAGACGGTTTGTTTGTTGTTTTTGTTTGTAACTAATTGTTGTTGTAGTTTTCGTTTGTTTCCGGTTTTCCGGGGCCTTTATTAGTTTTTTGGATTGTTTAGCTGGGGATCAGATCTTGTTTTTTCTACATAATTTAGTATGTTTGGTTTAATAATTTCGTTCCTGCTGTGGGTGTTCCTTTTGTAAGAGGTTGGGTTGTATTTTTCGGAAACTTGTTTATGCTGGCTTTCTTCTGTATCGACTGGTTGGGGGAGCTTGAAGTTTCTCTTTTCTTCTTATCTCTGTTATTGTCTTTCGATTTGATCATTATAAGTTTGTCCTGTTTTAAATAAGCTATGTTTCCCTTCTTTTTTTCTTCCTCTACTTGACGTTGTTTTCGTTTTTCTAAAGTTTCCTTAGAATAATCCTCTTTTACATAGATGTTGGGTGGTGATTTTGATTTGTTTTTGAGTATAAGATGTTTTTTTCCAGATTGTTGTTAAAGAAACTACAACAGGTCGGTTTCTGTTCTCCGTCTTTCTTCCAATTCTATAAAGGTTACTAACCTCTTGGCTGTTCATATGTACTCCTGAACCCTCCACGGTTTCTTTAATATGATCCACCAGTTCTGTTTCTGTTTTTCCTTCTTCCTCTACTCCGAAGAAAACCAGGTTGTTCTTACGTTTCTCTGTTTCCAACGATTTAATTTTTGTTTCAAGTTCTGATATTTTGGTTTTGAGGTATTTGTTTTCTTCAATTATTGGATTCAATTTATCGTCTATCGCTTCCATGACGTTTCTAGATACCGACTGCGTTATCTGTTCATTTAAAAAGATACAGATGCTAATAAATTAACTTTTATAAAATAGTCTCACGGACTATAATGATAAATTGTAATAAGCTGTAATCTCCATTCTTTGATTTTTCACTCTTAATTCCAATTTAAATGGAACCAACCTTGAATACAATCGATTCAATTAAAAAAGGAATTATTGAAATCGGTTCATAAATGGTGACGATATCGCATAACATACATATGTAGGTACACATAAAACGGCGACGCTACTAAACGTGTGCATATTATGGAGAATATAACTTTAGTAAATTTTGAATCGCGTTTGCTCAGAACTGGTAAATCGTAGGAGAAAAGTATAAAGACAAATTTTATACATAATTGCATGATCTACAATTTTGTCTAAGCTACTTTTATGATAAAATTACCAATGCTTTCATCTATTTATTGTCGTCTTTGTCCATCGAAAGGTTGCCTGTAAGAGATTGCTTTTATCGATAAGGCCGCCCTTTGTACATATTCACTAGATGAACTATTCCATGTAAAATAATTCTTTTGGTGTACCATAAAGTTTATTCTATATTTGGCTGAAAAACCCAGAAAACCCATATTTGCGAACTTTGACCTTGAATATTTTTTTTGCACATGTGGGATCGATGGGGACTTTTTTACATTTCATTAATAATGGTGTTCCGAACATTCGCACCAATTTTTAGCTCTATGCGAATGTTGGTAACCTTGAAAGTCTATTTCTTGAAAGGTTAAATTGTAAAGCCACCCAATATTGCTGTGCTCCTAGCCTTTCAAATGATTTCGGTGTACCATAAAGAGATATATTATTATTATTATACCATAATAATAATAATTCATTGTCAAACTAGTAACCACGTAAATAGGGGAAACCTAAATTAGGGAAACAAAAGTCAACATTTGGTTGGTAGGTACCTACCTAATTATGTATAAGTGCACGTGCATTTCTTTACCTTTCGATATCCTTTACCTACGATGCAATATAAGTTTTCTTTTATTTTAGTAAAGTAATAATTACTATTTGTATTGTGTGAGTAACGAACAAACGTGTCTAGTCGATGACTAGTCGACCCTACCACGAATATGTAGCTTCACACCTAAAGTGCGGATTGGGCCTGGTCTGGCTGTACCGTATATAATATAAATACCTATATGTACCTATACAATTATACAATACAGAAAGCGAGTGTAGTTCAATGTAACAAACCATTGGCAATGTTATGGATACTATTAATTTAATTAGCTTTATTTTTTTTTAGTCCGAAGGTTATTATTAACGTTCTTTTATTAAGAGAAGATAGCTTTATAATCATGGCATAATTATATTGCTTTTGAATTATGTTCATATATTCAGCAAGCGTATAAAAATACCTACGTCATACGTTTACAAATGACAGACCATTAGGTACGTGTTTGAATGAAAAATGTTCACATAATGTTTTTTTACTTATTATATATTTAATAAGCTAAAATTAATACAAAAACAATAATTTTTAACATTTATGAATAAATATTTTAGCTTTCTGCACACCTTGTATTCTTTAGCTATGCCCTTGTGGGCGCAACATGTATAAAAATCTTTGAACACACAAAGTATTAATATACTATCAGTTCTCGCGCGGCTTCACTCGCGTGTACATATTTATATATTTTGCGCGGAACCCTAATTCTTTTTCCAAAATAAAAGTAGCCTAAGTTACTCCTTATAACACCAGCTAACTGCCAGTGAAAGTCCCGTGGAAATCGATCCACCCGTTCCGGAGATTAACCGAAACAAACAGACAGACGGACAAAAATTGTAAAAAATGTTGTTTTGGTATATGTACCGTGTATTATATCCAAATGCACTTAGTAAAAAGCGGTTATTTTAATATTACAAATAGATACTCTAATTTTATTTATTTGTATAGATAATTATAGTAAAATAATTAGGGTACTCGTAGTTTATTAAGGACCTCTCAACGAGTAAAGGCCTTCTCCAATTTTCAGGTCACTCTATCTAGGCTTTCGTACTCCAGTCTGAACCCGCCACTGTGTTTATTTCATTTATCCATCTTTCATTCGGTCTTCCTCCGTTTCTTTTAGCGGCTGGTCCTCTCCAAGTGGTTACTTTTTTTAGTCTATTTTTCTTCTTTCATACAAGTAATGTGGCCAGCCCATTTCCATCTAGTTTCTAACAATGTTTTAAGGCCGCAATAACATTTGTGGTTCTTCTTATGTCAGTACATTTTTCTTGTCTCTTCTTTTTACGTTCAATATACATACTACAATATACATTCAATAGGCATGAGTCCAGAACTTTTTACTTAAGTTTTATAGGGACATTAGATTTAAGTATTTCTTTATAGCTCCAGAATTTATTCCATGTGATGTTTATTCGCCTGTTTATTTCATCCTGGTCTCTAGTTTTTACAAAAGATGTATCAAATTACTTAAACATGTTGTGTATTCGTGTAAACCTATCAAAGTCAACAATACAATACTAGAATATGCTAGTAATGTATTGTTGACTTTGATAGGTATTGATTTAGAGGTAAAAATCATGACTTGATTTTTGTTTTAGTGGTTTTCAATTCCAATCCGATTTCTGCTGTTTACAGCATGAAGTTCATTGATCATTTTTTCCAATTGCCTTGCATATTCTGAGAAAAGTACGTTATCGTTTGTAAATCGAAGATTGCTTAGAAATTCGCCTTTTATACATAAACCTTTTCTTTCCCATTTTAGCTTCTTCATAATGTTTAGGAGGACAGCATTAAAGGTTTTCGGCGAGGTTCACCCTGTCTAACGCCTCTACGTATTTTTATTTCTGGACCTAATTTCTCGTTGTTTTGTGCGAGATGGAGTCGAAAGCTTTAGCGTAATCAATAAAGGCCAGGTTGATTATACTCTTCATATTTCTCTATGATTAGGTTTAACGTGTTGGGATGATCTGTAATAGAGTAATGTCTTCTAAAACCTGCCTGTTCTGGTGGTTGATGTTTTTCGATGTATAAAGCAATGCGGGTTTCCATACATGATGCGAACAATTCGTATGGTCAATTCAATTGGTCTGTAATTGCCAATATCAGCAGGACTTCCCTTTTTATAAAGAAGTATTAGATTTAGCCCACATTGCAGGAATTCTACGTTCGTCCAGGATTTTATTGAATAGTATAGTTATAATTGCCTGTTCTGATTGCTGCATTTGAAATACCGTCTGGTCCGTTACTTTTGTCAGATTTCAAGCTTTCCATTTTCTTTATGATTTCTAAGGTGGAGAATCTTTCTAAAGTTGTAGTTTTGAGGTAGTGGTAGAATACGTTTATACGTTAGATATGTGTCACGTGAAGAGTAGAGCTTTTTGTAAGATGTTGTAGCTGTTTGACGTATTCTGGATCTAGAGAAAGTTTTGTTATTTGTAGAGTCTTGACACAGACAACAAATCCATTTTCTAGTGCTATTGAGCGACTAAAAACCATTTTTTCAGGCTGCCTGATGATTCTAAATGAGTTTGTAGTTCAGTTCTCTTGATGTCTTGAGTTTACCAGAACTCAAACTCTCACAATGCACTCCTTGATATTATTGTATAAAATCTCTACATCATTATTTTCATCCATATTTGAGTTTATTTTCATACTTAGTATTTTAGTGTATATTTCTTCTTATCCTGTGGTTAATCTGAAGTTTTTGGTTTTATATATTATATATTTTCTAACAAATTATAATGTATATAACATGAATAAAGTATGTATAAATTGAATGTTTTAAAGAATTAAGGAGGCTATAATAATAATAAGTAGGGTACACGTATATATTTATGAATACTACTGATCTTGGGAGTCGTTAACGGCGCTGTCTATAGCTTAATATAAGGCAGACCCCATCTTCATAATAATTTTGCTGTATAAAATGCAATTGTGATTTTGCGTATAAATTTCAGGTGTACTTCAAAGATGTACATCCCAAGTTCCCGGAGGGTGGCAAGCTGTCGCAACATTTAGAGAATATGAAACTGAATGATACGATTGATGTTCGAGGGCCATCTGGTAGACTCCAGTACACCGGCAATGGTGTATTTTTAATCAAGAAGTTGAGAAAAGACCCACCTACTAAGATCATGGTCAAAAAGTTAAGCATGATTGCAGGTGAGTTTGCTTATGGGTTAACTCTTTTTAAGAACATCTACAAATATTTTGTTGACTACGAATGTTGTTTAGGAAGTATCGGGATAGAGGGACTTACGAGCAATATATCCAACAATTAAGCGACGGTAGCGTAATAGCTAAGGCGTCGGACTTGCGATCGAGTGGTTGCGGGTTCGAACCCCACCCAGTGCACTATCGACGTGAACCCACTCCTAACACAAGCATTTAGTTCGCTGGAGGGGTTAACAAGAATACTAGTAATGTGAGACCCACGTTACTAGTAGTCTTAAAAAAAAATAATAATAAATATTTATATTGATTAAGTATATTTTGTACCTTAAAATTAAGTAGTATCACAAAGACATAGTATTTAGATTGTGTAACAATGAGCACCTGATACTGATCTTGACACGTCTCACGTCTCTTGTTATCTTGCCATACTGCATACTGATAATGAAATGCGTCATACGCTATATCAATTAAACAAGAAATAATGTTAGTTTATGCATTAAATTATTTGCAAGCTATTTGGCAACAATTAATTACAGTACCGCATAGACACTTAGTAACATAAAGGCGCTCGTGGCTTAGTGGTAACCGCGTAGGTTAACCAGGTCAGTCTTAGGATGGGTGGTCACCCATCCTAAGACTGACCTGGTTAACCTACGCGGTTTATGCATTAAATTATTTGCAAGCTATTTGGCAACAATTAATTACAGTACCGCATAGACACTTAGTAACATAAAGGCGCTCGTGGCTTAGTGGTAACCGCGTAGGTTAACCAGGTCAGTCTTAGGATGGGTGACCATTCTTAACACATTGAGAACCCTCCGTGCCTCGGTGAGCATGTTAAGCCATCAGCCGAACATCTGTGGCATTCGTTACGGGTAGTTGAAGCCCTAAAAAGTCCGACAACCTGGTCTAAATACACAGGTACACTAAACAGTTGGGTTGTGGAGGTCTGATGTTAAAATATTGAAGTTTGGCCGTTTCGTAGTTAGACTGAAAGCTGACCCCAACTTAGTTGGGAAAATGCGCGGAGGATGATCATTGACGCTTAGTAACAGATATAAGTGGTGTGTAACAATGCTTGCCGCCAATATACCACTTTATTACTAAGAGGATTTTACCAGTATATTGATTGTAAGTTAATCGGGATATACAATACAAAAAAGAAGATTTGTTGGTACAGTTGAAAAGAAGAGAGTTGAGTTTTGTAACTACTTACAATAATGTTCACCAAAGAATATCGTCACGTTTTTCCAGTTATCTTCTATCTTCTTTTATCTATATAAATAAAAATTAAATGCTGCTTATTAAGTAAGTATTTCAATCGAGAACGACCGCATGAATTTGGCTATATTTAGTTTTATAAATCGTCTTGGTACGAACGAGGTTTTAAGACAGAAAAATTTCGAATCCTCAACAGAAAATTTACAATAAAAAAAAATCAGTTGTTTTTTTTTAAAAACGCTCAATTTTTTTTCCAAATTTGGATTTGGCTGAATTTAGTTTAAAAAAAAGACCAAAAAAAGCACTTCATTACTTACTTCCCTTCCTTAATTTTTGCATTCATTCTCGATTGATACGACATTTTTTTATCAGAAATCGAACAGGACGACGTCCGATCAGCTAGAGTAAATAATAAAAAAATATTTACTTATTCCATCCGTTTATTAAACTTTTAACTCATATAATTGTACAATTTTATTGAACATGGAAAAGCTTTATCCTACAGCCTATTATTTGAGGTTTCAAACACCCATTCGGAGAATGATAATTTCTGATGTATGCTAATTTATATAAATATATAATTAATTTACATTAGAAACATACATTATGTGTTACAGCATGGCGCAAAGGTTATCTCGTAGTAATCGACGTATATCAACCAGTATAATCCGGAATATCATTTACTGTGATATTTTTGCGTCGTCATTATACTCAAATATGACATTATCATCGGTTGAAGGTACATTAATAATGTAAATTTAACTGCAATTATCTCTTATATGAACAGGTGGTACCGGCATCACTCCAATGCTTCAACTTATTAGACACATATGTAAAGATGCCAATGATAACACCCAAATGCGACTGTTGTTTGCCAACCAGACGGAAGAAGACATCTTACTAAGAAATGAGCTGGAAAAGTATCAAGCCGAATACCCTGAACAGTTCCAAGTCTGGTATACAATTGACAGACCTAATCAAGGTAAAAATCTGGACTTCTATTATATAAATGAGATTATAGAGAGCGAGAACACAGAAAGAACTTCAGCTAATGCGATAACGATAAAAACGAAAAATAAAAACTATACAAACTATTAAATAATAGAACAGTTTTCAGTACTAACCATTGTATTCAATAAAAATACATTTATCATAAATTGCTGATAAAATAAGATGCATGTTTGTTAATTGAGGCTGCCTAATAAATACTGCATGAGATAAAACCGATTACTTCATCTTATTTTTCTTGAGACTTACAATATGTGATAAAAATAATTAAATCAATCATTTAGTCAATCAGTTTATATATATAACTCGTACAAAAACATCGGTCTTGATGAAGAACTGAACTATTAGAAGCATTGAAAGGTGTAAGAATACTTGTTTAAAACTAATTCCTATAAGATCAGGGTTTCTTATTTTAAGATAAAGCTCAAATCGATTTATCAAAGATCTTAATTTTTTCTAATTTATATTTTTAGGATGGAAATACAGCGTTGGATTCATTAACGATGAAATGGTCCGTGATCATTTATTACCGCCATCCGACGACGGCTTAGTACTTATGTGTGGACCAGCGCCTATGATCAACTTCGCTTGCAAACCGGCTCTTGACAAACTTGGCTACAAGGAAGAACTGCGATTTGCATACTAGTGTCATTCCTCGCAGTGTTACAACTATCTATTGATAAAAATGCTTTTCGGATTAACTGGTTATTTTACACCGCGATTTCGTTGTTTCTGCTGTTTTGTTTTCGAATTTAGAATGCTTCCGAATGGCTTTATTAGATTTAATTTACCACTTAAAGGGTATACGTGATAGTTTAGTTATAGCTAAATTTTCAAACATTATTATATTTTTTAAAAGATGTTGTTAAGCGTCTCGAATACTGTCGGTACAAGTTATATTAGTCCCCGCTGTTTCACCCACGTTTATGAACACACTCTGCCCCTCGGCGGGTCGTAAGCGTGATGTTACAAAGCCTATAGCTTTCCTCAATGAATACTCTATCCAATACAAAAAAAAATCGAATCCGACTGGTAGTTGCAGTGATTAGCGCTTTTAAACAAACAAACAATCAAACAAAAAAAGCTTTATTATATTAGTATGGATAGTGACAGCACCAGAATTTAATTGAGTAGATTTAGCATAATAGTCCATCAATCTTATAACCTCGGAATGTTGTTATCGTACATTGTGTAATGAAAAAGTGCCCAGCTTTTTAGTAATTGACTAAATACATAATTATTAATTAATTTGTCTTAGTACCAACAGAAATTCCGCATTCATTTCGCATTTTTAACTGGTCTCAAAACGAAGAGATTTTTAATTCGTCTCAAAAATAACGCTATGCAAAATTACGTATCTGATTTCAATAATATTTTTTTGCAAGAACAAAAAAAAATTAAAATTCGTGCTAGTTGTACTTTTAAAAATTCAAAATTCGTGCTAGTTGTACTTTTTTAAAGGAAGAGGTTCTAATTTAAATTTGATGCTTGTAGCAAGTTAAAGCGTTATTTGTAAATAGTTTTTATTTGCATTTAATTTTGGTTGGTTTTTTATACTCGGGTATTAAGTATATTTCCTGTTAGAAGGGTTGTTAATCGTCTTTGCAGGTAGCATATTAATAAAGAATGTCAAGAAAAGAAAGAAGAAAGAAAGTGATTTATTACAAAACAATATATTGTCCGTAAAACAGGCTGTGTAAGACGAACATAGTTCATCTTAGTAGAGCTTTGTTAACTACATTTAGCTAATTATAGTGGATACATAGTAAGAAACTGTTGAAACTAAGCAATATTGACTATTTTTGTGATAAAAGATCCACTGTTGTACCTTTCATAACAAAAATAGTCGATATCTGACACACCTATATATTTAAAAGGGGAATATACATATATATTTTTAAATTTGTTTTTTTTTTGGTATCCCTCGTGAATAATCCTTTGTACAAACAAACTCACATTCGAATGTTTAATATTAATTAGAGCAAATTAACAAAGGCCCAAAAGATCTACTCGAGTTAGCATAAGGACCATTCCTAACGATAATTGTCGCTGTCCTCGCCGACCGTTGTATTCGATGTCTATTATATCCAGCCTAAACATATAATTACCTACCCGTAATCCTGGCCATGGATACTGCTTCATAACCCTCAGAATTACAGGATGCCTGCCGAACACTTCAGAAGGGTAATTCCCGAAAGGTGTGGTAATCTTCATCGCTAAATAATAGGACAAGTTGGAAGGCACTACCAAAGTGCAGAACGGAGAACAGAAATACTTCCAGGCCACTCAGAAAGTTTTGCGAAAAAGAGTTTTTGTGTGTGGAACACTGGCAGATTATATTTATTTTAAAAATAAGATCATTTACGATAACAATACAAATCTGGAAAATATTTTTGCGAAATGATATTTTACGACTTCAAATTCGGCCCAAATTCAAATTCAAATTCAAATTCAAAATCATTTATTCAATTAAGACACTAAGTGACATTTATGAACGTTAAATTGAAGCTACTGTTAAAAATCATAGATCGACGCAAATAGACGCCACAGCATGTACTGGATTGTCGAGGTAAATTAGGTGAAAACACCAAAATCTACTGCCTGCTTGTGTCGATCTATAACTTCCAGTTTCCAAAATGCGTAGAGCCTTATGAGAAGAATACTGGCAAAGAAACTCATGGCCACTCTTTTTAAAAGTCAGATCTTCAGGTACAATGGTATTAGTGTTACATAAAAGATAAGCATGATGCAAGCTGTTGCCACCTGAATTACATTTTATTGAAATGCTCCAAAAGCTAACGCACAAACAAAAAATATCACTCAGTGATACCGTTGAAGGTTCGAACCTATTAAACATAGAAATCATTCAAGGTGCACATCAGTTACAAAGTCTACTGTTAAAACTAATTCGTGACTGGATTAAGAGGCTAGAGTTGCAGTTGAACGAACCAAAATAATAGTATAGGCTAAAGCATCGCTGACTAAGCCGACCAGTCACCCCAAGCAGCACCCGTTCACGAGTATGACGCATGGACCAGCCATCGTCTCCTTCGCCATATCAGAGGGAAAGAAACGACCCGCCCCATGACGACGCCGCAAGCAATGACATTTTAGTGAGCATGACGAGCCATAGTCGAGATACTGATAAAAATCACTACTAGTCAAAATTACCATAATAATCGTCACGCATTACTTTCAACTAACAATGGTTTGTTAATAACCGCCCTAATATAATATAATATGCCCTAAACCGGAAGAATTCAATTCAATTCAATTTATTTGCGAACACAGGTTACAAAAGGTGTTACATTTTTAGGTAAATCTGAGATCTCTATGTCCTACCACTAATGGCGTACAAATTATAATACAAATTAAATTCATGCAAAGATTACATACATTAAAATAAAAAACATAAGATGTAATTAACATTTAAAATGAGTGTATGTATAATGTCATTTACTAGTCTATCATTAAATTATATTGTTCAGAAAAATAATAATTATAAATAGTGCAAAATGTCAATAATTATAAAAAATTAATATTCAATTTTAAATGTCAATTAAATTTATCATTCAGGAAACATTCAACTATATATAATAGGGTTTTTCTATTAAAAATAAAAACAGTTTTTTTTTAAACATTGATAGACTCTCTGTTAATTTAATATGTTTAGGTACCTGATTGTATATTTTTGGTACCATAGCAAATATGCTTCTGTGATGCAATGTGGTTTTACTAGATGTTAGATGTAGTTTGTCTGATCTGCGTAGACTAACTACTTGAGAGAAATTTGACAAGTTCCGTCTGACAAAGACGGCAGTTTCATATATGTATAAGGAAGGCATGGTAAGTATATTGAGGCTTCTGAAATGTGGCCTGCAGCTATCTGTGCTTTGAATATTACACATTGCTCTAATACAGCTTTTTTGTGCTATAAATACCCTTTCCTTACCTGTATCATTGCCCCAAAAAATGATACCATATCTCACTGTTGAAGCTACTAGTCCGTTGTAGGCTGTAAGTAAGACTGATTTACTTGCCCTTTTCCGTAGCATATATAAAGCATAAGAGTGCTGGCTTAGCTTACTGCATACTTTTTCAATTTGTGTATTCTATTTCAGACTCTTTTGAATGTGTAATCCCAAACATTTTGTCTCATTTGTTTCATTAATGGTAGTGTTTCTGTAGTGAATATTTAAATGATTGTTGGTATTGGATCTTTGACCAAATTTCATTAGTGCAGTCTTTTCTAGATTTACTTTTAAATTATTATAGTTAAGCCAATTTATAACAGATTTAACATTTTCAATTATGTCAAATTCTATATTATCAGATGTCTCATTGCCAAAAACTATCGTACTATCATCTGTAAAACATAAACATAGGATATGTAGTGGCGGTTGGTAGGTCGTTAATATAAATTAGAAACAATAGAGGCCCAAGAACGCTGCCCTGTGGTACTCCGTATGATATCGTCCTGAGATCTGATTGATAAGAAACTTCAGTTCTAGTCGAATTGCAGAATCTTTTAATTAGTGAAACTTGCTGTCTATTTTTCAAATATGAATCAAGGAAGTTATGTATATTGCCTCTAATACCATAAGCATTTAGTTTATGGAGAAGGATTCCATGATGAACGTAGTCAAAAGCCCTTGACATATCCATATAAAGAGCCAGTACCGGTAGTCTTTTATCTATTCTAGATGTAATAAGGTGTAGGAAGTCATAAATGGCCATATCAATGGATTTATTTTTATGAACAATGGTTTGATAACCGTGACCTTCAGAGCATCAGGAAATTCACCATGTATAACGGACATATTAATTAAGTGGCTCAATGTGGGAGCGATGATAGTAGATACCTTTTTAATTATTTTAGTACTAATTTGGACATAACCAGTACTCGCTGTATTATTTAAGCTACTAATATTTTTTTCTATATCCTGCGGAATTATGGATGGCATAAACCTTGACGTAGATCTACTCCTAATACTCCTTCTAGATTCTTTTATGGAAGCTGTACCACTAGGTTATAAGTTTATTATTAATATTTATTTGTAATATATCCTCAATAGGTGTTTGAGTTTTGCGCTTATTTATAACTTTCCAGGTTGCTTTACATTTATTTTTTGCTGACTCAATGTAACGGTTGTTTTGAGCTTTTTGAGGAAGTTGAGTTATTTTTTTAATCTTTAGAAGAATCGTTTGATAGATGTCGAATTGCAGGCAATTGTGTACCTACCGATTTTTTAGTGAATTTAAGCGACGTCGGAAATCTTTGGTAGGCCATTGGTGAAGATGAGAGTCAGTAATTTTAAAAATTTCATGGAAGAGAATTAGCAAATCACGTATAATGAGCTTCAGTTCATATTGTTGAAGATAGGTTCAGAAAGAGTTTACATGAGTACCTTCACTTGAAGTGCATAGTTTTGCGGTGGGTACCGCACAATCTCACCGATGCTCAGAATCACTCAATCGAATGGTGGATGGAATGGTGTCGTGATACGGTAGTTCAATTTAGTGCAGGCTTGTCTCGTCGCCTTTACGACATTACGACAGGTGACGAATCTTGGATTTATCAAAACGATCCTGAAATTAAGCGCCAGTCAAGAGTTAGGCTGTTTAAAAATAAGCCAAGGCCTACCAAAGTGAAGCGATCGAAAAGCGCAGAGACGATTTTGATTGCTACACGATTCTGCAAAACGTTACCCCAGCAGGAAACGCATTATTTCTAAAACCTGAAGACGAACAAATTATATTTTCGGCCCACTTTTTTGCACAAATATAAGCTCTCTGCCCATGCACAATATTTCTCTCTGCTATAATAGTTCAGAATTTTCATGCTGAAACAACGTTACTCCAGCAGGAATCGTTCTTTACGTTTTTTTAAAACGACCACATGCACATATTTTTTATGCGGCGCACATTTACAGCAGATTACGCACTAATTATAGGTTCCACTGATATCACTCTAGGAGCCACTTTCCTGCTGGGGTAACGTACACAACGTCCAGCAATTCAAAGTTATGTAACCTATTACGTGATCGTGATAATTGCCGTGTACACAATAATTATATACTTATTATGGAACGCGAAAGTTTAAAAGTTAGTATAGCAGAATCATTTAACAAATAAACAAGAATTTATCAGATTATAAGTCTAATCTAAACAGACGACAAAAAAGGAACGAAATTGCGCTTTTAATACCTACTACCTAAGCCAACGGGCCCTTATAGAGAGCGTCGAGCATAGCCCAAACAATACCTACACATAATGTGTGTATGTGTAATGTGTAATATATTCTACAACACACAACATAAAACGAATCTTTTTCATGATCAGAGACCAGACTTTTGATTTGACCATGTTTGGGTGAGAATTGACTTATCGTGAATCGAAATAGATGTCTACTATTCTACTTCTATCAGATTTTTTGAAATTGTAAAAAACTTGTAGAAAAATAAAAAAAATATGAAAGAAAAGTTATAGAAGTGTAAGCAATTCGCGGTATAAATGTGTCTACAAAAACTATGACTTCGTTTGACTACCTATATACCTACATGTTTAATAATAATAAATAAATAATACCTAGGTACTCTTATTTTTGGATACAATATTATATTTGCCCGAATTGTGATAATTACTCAGTGTTCTAATATACTATACTGTGTACCAATAAGTACAATACATTCAAAAGACTACAAAAACACAAATTGTAGCTGTGTGAGAATGAGTGTGGTGACTAGCATAAACATTTCCAGCAGAACGTTTGCGTTCAGTTCCCACATTTCGTACACAGATAAGCGTGGTGGTGTTTCCTCAATCAGTTTCAACATTTTTTTCGCTTTTTCTCGTAGTCGTCCTGAAATAAAAAATATACCAATGATGCACATAACCACGTCTGTAACGGTAGAAAACAGAAGTAGAAGACGACTAAATACGTTGTTAACAGTGTAAAAATAATAATAACTCCACACATCTCACACACGGCCGTCTGATCCCAAACTAGGCAGAGCCTGTACTATGGCAACCAGACTGCTGATAAACATACTTATATATTTCTAAATACATACATATTATAGATAAATTACACCCAGACACAGAACAAATGATCGTGCTCATCACACAATTATCTGTCCTGGGTGGGAATCGAACCCACGACCTCTGGCTTAGCAGTCAGGGTCACTAACCACCAGACCAACAGGCCAGTCAAATGAAGCTTATGTCGATGGAGTGTGATCTGTGTGATGTGATGGTGAGAAATAGTAGAAATTATTTCAAACAATTTCTTGTAACACAAACCATACATAAGTATATATACCTACTTAGAAAAATAAAATCCGTCCTAAGACAGAGCTAAATTACCTCTCAGTTGAGGATACTAAACAAACCTCGTCTTTGTAGTAAGTCGAAAATTGTTCTTGGCTACAAAATGCAAATTGGCGCCAGCCTTACGATTTATTAAGATGCAGTATGTTTACGTGGGTCACGCTGAAAGTTTTTAGAATAGGCCAGTGAGAAAAGCAGCCGATGAAAAATTTATATAAATTTCGATTTAGGAGCTCTTTGGGAATCTGTAGATGTTTAATGATTTCATATGTCATTTGTTTTTACAAATTGGCGGCAATTCAAAAAGTGTCTAGAGAAAATTTTCGCTCAATGATTTATTATGACTTTCGTTACGGTCTTACTCAACATCAATGTTACGATAAACTTCGATTGGCATTTCATTACCGAACCCCATCTCTTGCCACTTTTTACTAAGGTTTAATGAGTTTAAACGTGGTTCAAGCAAACTCACTGATGATTCTCGAGGACGTCCTTCTACGGCGACTACTGAAGATAACGTGAGTACTGTGCGGCTAATGATAGAAGCTGATAGAAGGGTGACATATCAACAGATTCGGGCACCTTGAGGCGTTGGTATGAGTCAAGTACAAAAAGTCTTACATGAACATTAAAGCGTCAGAAAGCTTAGTACCAGATGGATAGATACTTCATAATTTGACGGAAGATAAACAACGTTGCCGTTTATATTGGCGCCGCTCAATGCTTGAAAAGTATGACGGAGGAGTATGAGTGATGAAACCTGGATATATTGTTACGAACTCGAAACCAGAAGACAATCTGCGCAATGGATGTTTTCATTCGAAGATTTGCCGACAAATGTAAAGAAGGGCAGAATTTAAGAGAAACAGATGATTGCCTCATTCTTTGGACGGACGGGTCATTTCGCAACAATCATTCTAGAAGATAAAAGGACTGTTAGTGCAGATTGTTATCTCAGTCATTGTCTACCAGTTGTCTTGGAAAATGTTAGACAGCAGCGCCCAAGAAGCAGGTTCCTCCTCCACCACGACAATGCTCCAGCTCACTCCGCCAAACGGACTATCGAATATTTGTCTATCGAAGGTGTAGAGCTAGTGAGTCATCCTCCTTACAGTTCCGACCTGGCACCTTGTGACTTTTATTTATGTCCAAAAAGAAAAGATAAACTTGGAGGAATTCGTTTTATGAACCCTGAAGATGTTGTGGCTGTGAGTGAAAAAGGCGTGGAAGAGATCCTAAAGAAGAGTGGGCTCACTACTTCAGTCAATAAAAACTTTCTGTATGACCCCCGTATTGTGTACGAGTTGATTACCTAAATGTCAGTTTGAAATTATCTTCCAGGTAATTACGTTGCTACGAACACATGACATCTCAACTGACTTAATGGAATCTCTTGGAGATCCCATTAAGTACCTGCCTCATGAGTCTCGAGGTACGCCTTTCCTTGACTAATCATGTAGTTATCAACTACCTACAGATATAAATATTTACCTTCAAATTGCAGAGACATAATAGTAATAGCTAGGCGTTTAGTTCGTTTTACTTCTCTCAGGAATAATTCACAGCGTATAACTAGAATCAAAGCAACTAAAATGTCGATTACAGTGAATACCGCCGGTGTTAAGCTATCTGTCAGGTCCACATTCTGTAAACGAAAACGGGTTTAAGGAATAATTTTATAAAGGCAAAATAAATAAACATATACCATTTGTATATCTAGTTCCAATGTTTTGTATTTTTTCCTTAGCAGTCAGAATAATTAGGAGAATTTAGTTAAAGTACAAATAAATTGTATACTCTACGTGGGACACTCAGTTAACTTTGCGAAAAGTTTTTTGATGTGATAACGTCTTATGAATCGATGAAAGCCGGCTGCACTCACGAAAAAGCATGACTCACTGTCACGTTCCGCTTGAGCCGAGCGTGCAAGCGAGAGCGCGGAACAAGCGATAGAGAGGCACGATCGGCCTAAGCGTCCGGCTTGTGACGCATCTATCTTTCTTCCACTGTTTTCTTATGACGTTATCACGTAAAATTATCGTCCGCAAACCGACTTTATTTTTATAGAGTTACTTTTTTTTATTAAATCTTTTCGAAGAAGTCTCCACCACTACTTATACAAATTTTCGCGCATCTTTTGTACTCCTTGGATTGATTTTTTATTTAGAGGTATTAAAGGAATAAAAAGAAGTCACTCGGTGCTAAATCAGGGCTATATGAAGGAAGGCTCAGAAATTTGCCCGGTATACTGTCCAGGATATTCCTAGTTTTAAGCCCCGTGTGGACGAGAGCGCTGTTGTGGTTAAGCAAAAGCCCGCGTGAACCATCTGGCAAGAAATTAGTAGTAAACTAATCGGAATTAAAGCTACTTTGATTCCGCAGAGGTATTTGACAACAGATACCATATCATAGTAAAAAAACATCATCCCTGCGCTTCTCGATTGCTACACTTTGGTAGGCTTTGGCTCATCTTGAAATAGCCCAACTGTCGGCTCGCGCTTCCTTTCTGAATCGTATTGATAAATCTAAGATTCATCACTTGTCCCACTATCGTAAACGCACCGAGACAAACCAGTATCTAACTTATCTATCATATCATGACACCATTCCACGCAAGCCTGCTTCTGAGCGTCGCCGTCGGTGAGGTTGTGCGGTACCCAGCCCGAAACTTTACAACTTACGTGAGGGTATTCATTTGATTGCTTTTATTAATAAATTACACATATAAATGAACGCAAACACATCCTTTGTCATATACACCTATAATTGTTATAAATTATATAAAAATAAGTAAAATGTAAAACGAAAACGAACTCAACAAATTTTCAATTTTTTATTTTTTCTTAGGTCTCGCTATGTGATTATTATTTCTTGTTCTTGATGTAATAAAATTACGAAAATATTTTTTTCTATTACATCTCAGCTCGCAGATTAAAGCTTTTATTAATATTTTGATTGAATCGGCATTTTTTACGAAAGTCAGCAGAAATCTTGGTGTATAAAGTATTCTTTGTGACGTCAATAAAAGGGTTCCATGTTTGTTTTTCAATATCATTAAATGTAGAGGCTTTACCTCTATACATTTTCATTTAGATTTTTAAAAAAAATTGTCTGGGCCTACGAAAACACTCTTTGGTTTTTGCCTCACTCATGCCCGGTTTCTGAGGTACTTTTGTCGAGAGTTTATCTATTCGATAGCACTATTGGTCCGATAACTTGTGAAAGTGCGTTTCCAAACACCGCATCTAAAGACAAACTCCGTTTAAACTGAGTTTAACTTAACTGGGCAATGTGCATGAGCCGTTTATCGGTTCCATAACTTGGGATACAATAGTAGCAAGGGCCACAACAGATGACAAAGCAAAAAAAAAAAACACCCAGAAAAAACAAGGAACATAGGTAACCCACAAAAAAAGGTCGAAGTTTTTGTAGAAAAAAATTACAATCACTGACGTTCGCTAATAAACGAAAATAATTTGTTAACGAATGAGCATAATACATTATTAAAACAGTGCCAGGTCACCTCATTTTGTTAAGAAATAATTATAATATAAATAAACCTATTATTTATGACTTAATAAAGTAAGTAACAAAATACATTTTAAACTCTCAAACTTGAACAAATCCATCTAGTGGCAGCTTTTGCAACTGCTTATCGGTCATATAGTTATTGAATGGTCCGTTTCGTATTCAGGAACCCAGTGAAAGTTAATCGAAGTTTAAATAATTCATATCTTTATTGAACCAGTTAACTAACTGAAATTTAACTGATAACTTCAGAAACCGGGCATAAGCCGTCCATACCATTGGCGTACCGAATGGATTTCTTTTAATGAGTCCCTTGTACCAACCATTCAGATTTGTATTAAACCTTAAACAGCACACTGGTGGACACTAGGACCCCACGACTTATCTTGATTTCTTACGTCATGGTAATAAAAGCTTTTTAACAAAAAAATAACCTAAAGAAAGAAGAAAGGAACTGAAAACAAATTAAAATAAACTTGTTAGCCTAACTAAATTCTACATTAATGTAAATACCAAAATAGTTTTGAATTGGTGCGAAACATACACACTACAGTTAACAGCTAGATAACACTGTTAGATTAAGTTAGAAATGCTTTTTTTGTAATTTAATTACGTAATTTCGGCACAAATATAGCAAAATAAAGAAGAAGTGTGTCGCAAAAATGCAAAATAAATGACATTTTAGATGTGTTAAATAAACACACTGATTTTTTCTCTACAATTTACTTGTATTTTCGGAATAGTGTGTGGAACATGTGTTATATACAATCCCATTTATAATATATATAATCTGTTAAATAACTCCACGGGTTGATAGGTACCTATCTGTGCGCATTGATTCATAAATTTTTTAACTCTAATGTGGAGAGAAATTAGAATTTAGAACTTTTGAATTTTATTCCCGTAAATGATGTTGTTTTGACGTGACAACGTCTTATAAATTGGTTTGCCGGGTGACACTTCAAGAAACTGCGTTACGCTCCGCTCACGTTATGCGCTCACAATGACAGCGAGTGAGAGGCACGCGTCCCTTCCACTCGGGCATGGTTAGCCCGCCTAAGAGCGAGAGAGACAGACATAAAAAGTGAAAGGCACGCGTCCCTTTAAATATAATTCTTTGTATAAATAAATGTTTTAAATTGTTACTATTATTTCATCCTTCTTCCTACTATACGAATGAATATTCACATTAAAATTATTTTACCACTCAAAGTCGTTGTCACGTAAAACTTTCGCCCGTATACCGACTTTACAGGCAACCAATTTTTTAAAATAAACTATAACTTGCCAGTGCTCCCTCATACATAAAAACTCTTTCGCAAAGCTTTCCGAGTGCCCTCGCATATTTTATATTATATTTGGCTTACTTCGTTTCGTACTGCAAATAGAACAAACTCGAATGCTAGTAAACACGACGCAACTAACTTGCAGCAAAACAGGAAAATCTGTAAACATTAGGATTATTTTAATATCAACATTAATAAATTTATTATAAAAGATAAAAAAGGAACTAAAAAGTAACCATGGTATTATTTCCGCACAAACTTTGGACATTCATTAGTTATTTGCCCGAGACCATACAATTAATAAGCAAAAATGGTTTAAAAGTTGTAAATTTGTAAAGATAACACAAATTTAACACAACTTCGACTATACCTATAGCAAATAGAAAGAAATCTAAAAAAATTGAATCAACATTCTAAGTTAATTTATTTTAATATATTTTGATATAATATGAGGTTTTTAGAAACTCTCAGGCAAAGACTATTTTTTGATTTTGGACGCTCTATACTCAAAAAGAATATAAAAGTAAATAGTAAAAGTAAATCAGTATAGTAGTGTTCATGGATAAAGTATGACGGTATGGAGATTATAATTAGGTTTCTCCACATTCCAACTTCAGGCGACTATAATTTAAAATTAAATAGTACACATTGGAGAAATTACCCATTTGGCAAGCTCTTCTTCAGTTACAAAATTAACATGTCCAGCAACCATACCACCAAATAATTGTTAGTTACCTATATACTTTAGTTAAAATCAGAAAAATAAAATAATTATTCGAATATTTTAACAATCCCCTCTTCTATATTCCTACGGCTAAAATATGCTTTTTCGATGTAACTGTACCTTTAAGTTCCTCCAGTATGACCTCTTACAATTATGACTTCCCATTGCAATGCCGAAAACGGTTGCTAACAATAATAATGTATGATAAGATTCGACAACATATTAATCAAAATAAAATAAAATTATTTCACTTACTTGAAATTTACAAATTTCCTGGTGCATAGAAAATCCATACAATATTTCTTTTAGATATGTGTCCGTTTCGCTGGTCTCAAAATTGTGTGTCGCTGCAGCTAGTTGGTTCATACACTTTTTTGTAGGAAATAATGAGAAAAGTATATTTTTCTTTAAAGATATTAGACATTTAATATTGTTATGGTGTATATAATTGTATAATATACTATTTAAAAATCTTGTACGTATGTAGAAAAACACAAATATGTTAGAACAGGCTACGATTTCTATAACAACATTAATTTGAGTGTATACGATACCCAGTAAAGACCAGAGCGAGATACTTTGTTTTGTATATGCTGCTGCAAATAATGCACAAAAGGGCACCAGTACGCACATGATAGAAAAAGCGTTTTTTCTAAACATCATGGTAGTTATCGTTTTATTTCTGTCTAGCTTCATACATCTATCAATCTGTTGCAATTTCACAAAAAAATCTGCGTTTTCGCGTCCATTTACAAATCGTACGTGAAATATATTGCATATAAATGTTAAAGTCTGCAACACTGTAACACATGAGCTTAAATAATAAATAGTCGAGCTACCTACTTTATGTAATAAGCTATTGTTTTGAATTGTCACAATATCTAAAGCTAAGATACCTATCACACTGAGAATAGTGTGACACTTTTGTAAAAATGAAGGCGATGTCACAAACGAATCTTTAATGTTTAAGCGACTAGAAGCTATCATCATTTGAAAATAGTACATTGGACTGAAATATTTTATAAATTCTCTACTAAGAATGTCTTTTGATAAGTATTCAATCTTTTTTTCCATTTAGATATTTTTATTTGCTAGTTAATATAGCTCCGAGAACTGGAGTAATAATATTGTATAACTAGTCGTGATGGCCAACAGGTGCAGAGGCAATCGAGCTCCTAAAGTGTATATGTTGTAGATAGACAATTTGGTTCTTCCTTCTATGATTAATATGACTTGCTTGGCGTGCCTCCGGGATCTACCTGTTAAAAATATAGTCATTGTATATCGTGGATAAAATAAGAGTTTTTTTAGGTATTTATTGGAAACGATTTATTTTAATTCAGTTTGTATTCTGCCTGGAAAGGTTATGGCAGGAATATAGCCAAGTGTTTTTAGTTTTTTTTATACTGTATACAGACAAATACGTACATTTCGTTTATTATTAAGTTGAACGCCATTAATAACCATTTTACATTAATTGACCATAAGTTAATAATTCGTAAGGTTACCATTATATTATAATTGATGTAATAATCTAAGGTTTTTTTATTAGATAACGGTAATATAACGATTCAAACCCGGTCTGGGTTTTAATGTCGTTTGTGTTTAAACTATTTTATGACTTTATTGATTTTATGTCCAGGTCAGATTATAAATAAGCGTTTGCGTTATATGTTAGGATTACTACAATGGATTTCATTTGATAACAAAACTATTACTATCATGTTGAGTGTACAAATGGCGTAGTGGTTTTAGTGGTCACTACCTGCTACTATTGGGTAGTTGTTTATGTTTAAAAGAAGTTATTTCATAGTCTTCTATGAGAATTTATTATTTACATTTCTGTTTTTATTCGTCATTAAAAAAAAAATTACGATAGCTAACTATGACGTCAGAATAGTTATTTCATACTTTCTATACAACACACCGTTGTGATATTTAATAAAAAGTAACTGATTTGACAGTCAACTACAGTTTACTTTGGTGTTTGTAAGCGTCAGATGTAAGTATTTTATGTATGTTAAGGAGGTGATTGCCCGCGCTTTTGCGGGCAAACGCTAGAGTGGGTTCGGATGTCTTAATAAAAGTTTCCGGATCCCTCCTATTTTAGGCGCAGTACGGCTCACTGTGTGGTTTTAGTCGGTTCGATTTCGACACACCTCCCCACCGAAAACGCCGGTGGGGTGACGGCCCGAGGGGGTTCCACACGCACAAAAAAATGGAAGTGTTCTATAGAACTGGAGTTGTCTCAAAAAATGAAAAGGGAAATGAAACAAAATTTATGTGATACAGATGAATGTAAGTGTCGAAACAAATATGTAGATCTAAGGACTCTGTAGCAGCTTTAACTAAGCCGTTCTGTTTTATAAAATGGCTTACGCTTTTTATCTAATACGTAGGTTGTATCGACTGTAAATAATAATAACTTATAACTTCACACATCTCACACACGGCCGTCTGATCCCAAACTTGGGAAAGCCTGTACTATGGTAACCAGACTGCTGATAAACATACTTATTTATTTCTAAATACATACATACATTATACCAAGCCACAGAACGAATGATCATGCTCGTTACACAATTATTTATCCTGGGTGGGAATCGAAACCACGACCTCTGGCTTAGCAGTCAGGATCACTAACCAGTAGACCAACAGGCTAATCAGAAGATGAATATCTAGTATCCACTTAGGTATCACTTACCAGTGTTTTGCATTGACATTATATTGATACAGAGCTTTCTTGACATTTCTAATTTTGACGTTAAGGCTTGGGCCTTCCAACATAATGAGAGCATCATGATCGTTATGAAGAGCAGGATCGGTGTTACACTCATTATGAAAGCTAAATCTGAGGTAGTCTGGAAAGATGCGAAACCTATAAACAACGGCCCACTAAAGCGAAAATAGTAGCTCGTATTCTTAATGCAACGTTACCTCATGTTTCATTGAACTGACGAAGTTTTGGACAGACATTAAAATCCAGGCTAACATTTGGCAGGTGAATGAAAATATCTGTCAAAAAACACAAGACATTATTCCCCTGGTACAGACTTTTAAAGAATTAAGTTTCACTAAGTGTTAAAGGGTAAGTAATCGTAGACTAATTATTTCAGGCAGACTCATACAGATCTCAGTTTTTTTGCAATGTGGTGGCTTGGCCCTGCTGTAATGCTGTATGTCCGCTTCCTTTGTTAGAATTCTTTAAAGAGATCTTCTCTGCTAAAATACATTGCTATGAATTTTACAGTTTTGATTTTTACAAAAACATTTATTAATTTTCGAAACAAAATAAAAAAAGCCCGGACAAGTGTGCGTTTGCTTGAACCCTCGGTGCGCGAGTAAAGCGCTCCCTAGACGATCATGCAGCATGACATGCTAAATCATTATGCTGCATGAAGGACCTATTGAGAGTCCATCATGCAGCATGACAATCGCTTGGTATAATAATTTTATTCGGTTGATGTAGATAGCATAGTGAAGAGCGCAATCTATTATAGAATTATTGATACGATATTGATTACGATTTATTCTTATCTAAAAATTTTGGATCTTATGTTTTGTGTCTTTAGTATTAGTTTTAGTAATAGTTTTATTAATTGTTAGTACTCAATGTAAACATTACGTATAATGAAAGCTGTGGTCGTCTATAATGTAAAGCACAATATTGCATATGTATATTATTGATGCTCCTTAATAAATAAATAAATAAAAATAAATAAATAGAAACAGGATACATAAGATTACGATTAATTATAAGAATTTTGTTTCCAATTCTACAATCTGGTAACCCTGCTATTGCATCACATGCCGATATATAGACGATCATGTCATTTTTTGCATCATTGCATGTCAATCATAGCTTGCAGGATGAAAAACAAAAGGACTTGTCAATCAACTACCAGCACGTAGTTTGTATGTCATGCATGTAGTTTGCATCATCATTGGCATCAATCAATGTAATTAAACGATCATGCATGCATAACAGCACGTAACGCATGTCATGCCGCATGATCGTCTAGGGACCGCTTAAGACACGCACTTGTCCGGTTTTTTACTACGCAAAGCCTGTACTATGGGAACCATACCGCTGGTACATACTTATATAAATATGTATATTAGTTTTTATGGACTCTATCATACGCGTGTTTATATATTACTAAACTTACATAACAGGTCGGGGAAAAGTCTCTTCGTATTTTGTATGTATAAAATTGAAGAAAAATCTCTGGTTGTACTTACTGTTTGTATCTGGCTGGTTTTAATATCAATAAATATAGGACATTAAGAAAAAGAAAAATAAAAAGTAAAATCTCTTTGCCGCCATTTTTCAAAGTTGAGCAAGATCGGTATATTAGTAATTACGACACAGCCGAGGAACTGAGAATAATAATTGACCACAAAACAGATTTGACCCATTTGAAAGTCTGGCTATACAAAAAAAGCTCGATATTTTCGTGTCACACGTGCTCACTGAAAGAAACCTAATGAATCGTGTACTCATTTGCGATTCTCTAATGAAACGTTATGACACCGAACCATTTTTGAAAAGATTGATCACTGGTGATGAAAAGTGGATCACCTAACGTGCGAATAAGATCATGGTCAAACGGTAGTCAAACTCCACAGACTAGCGAAACCTGAATTAACATGCTATAAGGTGATGCTGTGTGTATGGTGGGATTCGAAGGGCATCGTTCCGCTTTTACCGCTGGGCAAAACCATCTATTTGGATCTCTACTGCAAACAATTAATGAGACTGAAGCAAGAAATTAAGAAAAAACGGCCGGAATTGATCAACAGAAAAGGAGTGGTTTATCATCATGATAACGCCAGGCCACACACATCTTGGGCCACTCAGCAAAAATATAGTATATAATAATATAGTATAAATATAGTCCTGGCCTTGTACCCTCAGATTTTTAACTGTTTCGCTCTCTTCAGAATTCTTTGGGTAGTGTTAGGTTAACAAAAGAGAGGATTGTTAAAATTACTTGTCGCAGTTTCTTGATCAAAAATCCCAAAATTTCTACAGCAACGGGATTATGTCACAACCTACAATATGGCACAAGTTATCGAACAAAATGGCACATGTATATTATAATTAAATGTAATTAAACTGTAAAAAATATCTCTTGAAATTGGGTTTAAAATACGAAGTAACTTTTTCCCAGACCTTATATTATAGATTAGATAAATTACACCCAGACAGAACAAATGATCGTGATCATCACACAATTATTTATCCTGGGTGGGTATCGAACCTACGACCTCTGGCTCAGTAGTCAGGATCATTAACCAAGGCACCAAAAGGCGTCGAATTATATTGGGGATAGCTATTAAAATCAATGTAGCCAATAAATGTTTCTGAAATTAATGAGCTTAACTGGGGCGAGGAAGACGCTATCGGTCAGCATTATTGGCTTGAATAAGTAACTGTCAAATGTTCAGTCTCCTTAGGTAATGAAAAAATGTTTCTTCTTTTTGATAGCTCTAAATACGGTGTACGATTAGGTTCGTTGTTGCTATTACATTGTCAGTCAGTTAATCTCCTGGACTGAGACAATTTAATTGATATCAAACCTACTTCAGGTAACTTTGTTCGATTATCTAAGAAAAAATAAACATATAAATAGTATTAAAATTATACGTTATCCAGAAAGTTGATTTTAGTTAAATATAAATAGGTGCATTTTAGGTAATAATTTTCACTTACCGACAATTGATAATATTTTCTGAAATCTGACAACGTGTCTAAAACGCAATGTATACCACGCACCACTTCTAAGGACGGTCTGTCGTCTATATTTTCACTGATGTTTGACAAGCAAAATACCTCTCGTTGATCGATGTAGGATATATTTACGTCTGGAGTTGTTTGGCGTAGTAAGCTGTTTATGTAGTCCATCCTAATTATAATGAAACGGATAATTACATAAATCTGTACTAACTCCACGGAAGTACTCATACTTGTGAATAGAGTCATGAAAGAAGCTGGGCATATTTGCTTCAGAAAGAACATATTGATTAAAAAAAATAAAATGATATGTAGAATACAAGCACTGCTTAATATTGCAGCAGTAAAGGCACGTAGTCTTTGGTTTGCACGTTTCGCATTCCTCATATTCAGGTACCGCTCTATCTTCTGCATTTTTACGTAAAAGTGACAAATGTCATCTCCTCGGTAGATATTGTTTCGACAAATAAAGAGAAACCCGTTTACACCATTCATAATAGTTCCAAATTGTAGGGTAGAATCTACATATTTCGAATCGTAACTGTTTTTACAGCTGTTGTTTAGTATATATTCGATTAAACACATTGTGTTCACAACCCAAAGTCCAATACAATAGAAATTGTATACTGTTGTAGTTGTTGTGGGGTATCTGTACTTGATGTTAACACGAAGTAAACCCAGAATCTTTTGCAACAAGAAAGTGGGCTGGAAAATTTCTATAAAATCGTTGTTTAATATATCTGCGGAGAGCGTTTCGATATAATTTTGGATGTACATGTTTATTGCCAATATTTAAATGGACCGTAAGTACTGTGTTCACTGCGTGTACAGTTCTAACTGACAGAAACGCGGCGTGGTAATTTAATATCATTCTGTTATCACTGCTAATTACTCTCTAGGGAGGTACAAAAACTCTGTCCTTTTGTTTAATCTATTAAAGAGATTTAGTCAATTTATTTAACGTGTTACTTTGTATAATGCTTGAAAAATAATATAAGTGATTTAGGTTTTACTAATATAGATAGTGCACCTAGCACGTAAATTGCTGTAATAGGGGAATAATTTCCATAATTTTGTACATTAGAGGTTACTTTCGGTGATGAATAGTGCTTATTACAAATATAAAAACAGACCATAGCATAATTATTACGAGGCGTGTGCCAGTGCAGAGTGGTTGAAAAAAATACGATAATCTTCAATTGTTTGACAGAGAAAATAATGCATTCTCAACAGATATTCAAGAAGATTTTTCTTGACGATAGTTTCGTGAAGTGTTTTTCTCCAATTGACATTGTGCAGGTGCTTTTGGGGTCATCTCGGACAAATTTAAAGAATAATTTAGTCACATCTATAACGACTGAGCAGAAACTGTATTCATTCCTTTGGATCCTTTGTTTCACCGTTTCATTTTTCTATTTGGAATTACATTACTTTCAAGAGTTTTATCATAAAGATACTGTACTCTGTGTTGCTTCTATAATCGGGGGTCTTGTTCAGTATATCTCTTATTTATCTAATATAATTAATGTTAGGTTTTTTAATAACACATGCTCTAAAGAAGTATGCGTTTTGATACAAAAAATTGACGACATTCTACTATTAAAACAGTATAAAAATTTAAACCATAACCAGTACTATTGGAATGTGGTCTTTATGATATTGATTGTTTTACCGTTTGAATGCGGTTTCATATGTTCCATGATGGTGACGGTTGAATATCCGGCTTTAACAGTTTTCTGGGCAGTAGGCCTTTTAGTTACTTATTTGGACATACTTTTAACCGGAAGCTTGATATACTATGTAACGATACGTCTCAAATATTTAAATCAAATTATAAAGTACAACATATCTGTCAAATATCCTGGATTTTGCAAACATGCTCCACCTGAGGCGAATCAAGACTTAGTCATTTCACCCGATGCTGCTGATGGTACTTCGAACTTAAACTTGAATAAATTTCTTTTAAGTCTTAAGCAGATTCTGAGATCGTACAATAAGATCACTGAAGCCTTTAGCTTTACGGTAAGATTTATCTATTTTTATTTTAACTCCTAATATGAAATTGTAATGTGTAACTAACGTAAGTATGTGTTGTTAACGTACCAGGTTTTTAATGTTGCTGCTACCTCTTTCATGTGGACGTTAGTGATAATCGAAGCCATAGTTGCAGGACTCCGCGCTCAGGTATATAATATATTTTCATTTCACTTTTTTTTTGACAAAGTTTGACGAGCTGCTGACTGCTGAATGAGTTTTGTTACCTTAAGTTTGTTTTTCCTGGCGTTTTTTTCTTTCTTATATTGTTATTACATCGACAAACCAATTTAGGAACATTTTGATATTTTAACACAGCAAAATGTTTGCTAAATTGCGATACACGAGTCCCCTTCGTCCGCTCCTTCTTCAAATATATTTGATGGTAGTGTATATAGATACACGTTCCCTAACAAAAATCGCGGTGTGGCGCCAGATACAGGCTACATACTTGACGTGCATGCATCACTACATATTATAAAACAAAGTCCCCCGCCGCATCTGTCTGTCTGTTCGCGATAAACTAAAAAACTACTGAACGGATTTTCATTCGGTTTTCACTAATAAACAGAGTGATTAATGAGGAAGGTTTAGGTGTATAATTTGTACCCGTGCGAAGCCGGGGCGGGTTGCTAGTTTAATAATAAACCAGACCTGAGCGCCAATCAAACTTCTATGGTAGAAATATGATCGAAGACGAACTCCAAAATAAAAAAATAAAAGCTCGAGTTAATTATTTTAATATACTTGTTTCCTTTATTATCAGTTATAGTAAAGCTGGCCTTTTGTTATAACATAATATGTAGTTATTTACTTTTACACAGTATCTATATTTTTCTCTGATTGAAACGTGTTTGCGAAATTTCATGATGATCGGTTGACTAGTTCAGGCGTAAAACAAACAAACCCATTTCGCTTTTATAAAATTAGTTAGGATAATTTTATACACATATATAGTATATGACTACTCTACAATAATTGGACAATGATAATATGAATAGTTTATGTTTGCAGCTCCTTTCTGAGATAGTTATGATATGCGCAAGTCTGTGGATAATTTACTACCTCATACTTCTCTCGGCATTAGCTGTAGTAAACGACATTTTTATTCAAGAAGTGAGACGAACCAAGCTGCACTGTATTTACTCGATGTCGTATAGCTTTGAAGGTAATTATAAAAAAGAAAAATAAACCTACCTACCTATTTCCTTTAGATTTATTGTAGGTACTAATTTTGTAGTTATTTTAACTTATCTAAGTATATATTATATCATATGTACATTAGACACAGCAGGCAAATTACATCTCCCTTGCTATAGATGTGGCAGGTACTGTTTCGCGCCGCGAATACTTCGATACGTGTTTCGTCTCTGCACGAGGCATTCTCCAACCATATTTCAATTTTAACATAGGTACTTCAAATTCTTCGCATCGAAATGAAACTGTATATACTCGTACATATGTAGTTTAGATGACAATACTATAATTTGGCATCTTGGAGGAGGAGCTGATCTGATGATGGAGCAAGGAGGGGTGTAGTGGAACTCTTCAGTGGACACACACAGTTTATTCAAGAACAAAGAAATATAAAAATATTTTACGTTATGTATCAAGTATATTAAGACATATAATCCCACTAATATTATAAATGTGAAAGTTTAGATGGATGGATGGATGGATGGATGTTTGTTATTCTTTCACGCAAAAACCACAAAACCGATTGCGATGAAACTTGGTATGTAGATAGCTGGAGACCTGGATTAACGCATAGGCTACTTTTTATCCCGAAATTCCCACGGGATCGGAGCTTACGCGGGTGAAACCGCGGGGCGCTGCTAGTATTAAATAAATAAAGTATCACATTTAACAATCTCCAAACATCTTGATATTCCTGCCAGATTAATACATGTACTTACATAATATGTGTAGGCAAATTATAATCATGTTAGCCGACTAATGTAGTAGTAGCTTGTAAAAGCTAAAACTTTTAGTTTAAGCTTTTACAAGCTGTTACCTGTGACTTGTTTGCGTGGAAATATCCCACGAAAACTGTACATTTTTCCGGGATACAAAGTAGCCTATGTGCTATTCCAGACTAGAATCTATCTCTGTGCCAAAATTCATCCAGATCCGTTTAGCTGTTGTAGCGTGATTGAGTAACAAACATACATCCATCCAAACTTTTACATTTATAATAGTAGTAAGACTGGATTAGAATAATTAAATATTTAAATTTTGAAGTGAAAACTTCATTAGGCACGTTTGTGCACTTTTGTTATGGAGAAAAAGCACTGAACTCGTGACCGTCACACTAATAATACATATATAGATGCACTAGAAGGCGCTAATGTAAACATTGAGTTCTGTCAGCTCCTTATTAATTAATTTCACCAACCTACTAATGTGACGTTTTAAGATCGTCATTTCGTTTAAGTTTTCACTTCTATCGGCAGTCCCATGACTGCCTATTTAAAAAATAAATAAATTAGAAACATCTGTTAACCAGCATTTAAATACAATTTCAAATGGATTTATGTTTCGTACATTTAGATGTTTTTCGGCTGCCGTGTCTTTAAAAGTGTAACAATTTTTCAGGTCCTATTCGTCAGGCAGCTAACGAGATTCTCCGCGCCATTGAATTCATGCAACCAGTGTTCTCCGTCTACGGCATTTTCGTGCTAGACAAATCGTTAGTATTCAAGCTAATAGGAATTATCACTACCAATGTTGTTGTTGTCATCCAGTTTACCATATAAATATGTATATATATATATTAATACGATAAAAAATATACTCCCGTAGTTTTTAGAGTTCAGTACGTCCCAATAAAAAAGGAACCTTTATAGGATAACTCGTGCGTTTGTCTGTCCGTCTGTACGTCTGTCACAGCCAATTTGAGCTGATTCTACAATTTGGTACACCTATCAACTCCTGTGATCCAAACAGATGTGTAACGCAACTTAATTTTGTATATGAGGGTCACTTCTGGGGGCCAAATTAGAAAAACAAACCTGTGAGATATCAAATAAAAGGGCTTGTTGTTCTCATTTTTTTTAACTATAAGATTAAAGTAAAAATTAAATAATACTGATTATGAATATTTTGCTACAGAGATACTCACCAATACACATTTAAACATCTTATATTGTCAATATGTTTTTGAGTATGAGTAGTTACAAGCAATGTGTTTCTAATTTATCTAGGCACAAATATTTCCAATGTTGCTGAGTAAGATCAAGAATATAGACAAGGCAAACACTCACGAATTCACATATTTTCACGTTCCCTTCAGTAAAATGTACGATTATAATAGCAGTAGATATATATAGTAGTAGATTAAATAATAAACCTATACTTAGTCAAATTATTTTCCTATAGGTACCTATACTCGGCAGTTTTGGATATTTAACTATTCTTTAGTGTCATAAATGAGCTCTTCTTTTTTTTACTTTATTTTTCACAAGAATATATATATTTTACAATAATCATAAGTGGTGGCACAGAGATAGATTCTAGTCTGGAATAGCACATAGGCACTTTGTATCCCGGAAAAATGTAAGGTTTTCGTGGGATATTTCAATGCAAACAAGTCACAGGTAACAGCTTGTAAAAGCTTAAACTAAAAGTTTTAGCTTTTACAAGCTACTACTACATTACTAATTCATTCGAATTTAACCCGTACACCAGTGAGTCGAAATGATGTTTATACCTACTTATTACTATACAATATAAAAAAATCACAAAAATCAAGAACTCCACAATGAGTACCTATGTAAGTATAAATACAATTTGAAAATATAACTAGATTACTTGGTACTATTTAAGACTATAGTAAAACATGATTACCGTAGCATAAGTTACAGTACCTATAAGCTATTAACAATTAAATTAACTATCAAATCCAATAACTTTTGCGGAAAGCGTTTGCACCGCAAAACTGGTTCTATCACTCATTGCCACTGCGCGACCACGTTGTCGGCTACTATTACCATTTTATAAGGAGACTTGTGTTATTGTGTTGTTTGAGTAGGCCAGTTGGTGTAATATACAGAATGTCCGTTTTTGGGTTGCTAATAACGGAGCATTATAATCAAAGCATTAAAAAAAATTAAATTACCGCTAATTTAAGATGGAGAGCGCACAGGTGAATTTTGTTAACATTAATTTTCACTAGTCTGGACAAGTACAATACAAGAACATGTCTAGAGATTGAAAAATGTAATTATTTTGTACTTCTTTTTTTATTTTTTTCCTTACTTCCTTTCTTTCTTTCATTTTTCATAATAAAGTCACGGTGCCAAAAATTAGCCGTGCGTGCCCTAAATTCTTACCGTTATCTTAACCAATTACGTTTTCTCTTTTTACACGCTTTATATTAGCTTCACTTGTATGTTTGTAACCGACTCCTTTGGGCGCGATTTTGACCCACTTTAAACGGCCAGATTTCATTCAAATTTTTCACACGTGTCAAAGACCGATGACAATGGAATAATTCAATTAAATTTTTTATTATTTTAGTTGAATTTTCTTTAAAAGCGTGTTTTTTAGTTTTTTAAACTATAATTATATGTATTCTAAATTCAATTATGTAATAAAAGAAAACTGAATTGAACTTTATGGAATTCGAAATTTAAAGCAAAACATAGCTAAAGCTGCTGCTCAGAGGATCAGTTCCTCGGAATAGTATTATTTAAAAAAACAGCAAGGAAGGGTTTACGCTTAGTATGCAAAACACAGTTCTTCCTTGTAGCCAAGTTTGGCAAGAGCCGGTTTGCAAGCAAAGTTGATCATAGGCGGTGGTCCACACATAAGTACTACGCCGTCGTTGGATGGCGGTAACAAATGATCACGGATCATTTCATCGCTGATGAATCCGACGCTGTATTTCCATCCTGAAAGAAAATCAATTTTTAATTCACCTGTACCTTAGAATTTTAGTTACTATTTTGCGATGCTTTTTTGCAATATCCATTGATATATAAAAACAAATCAATGACAATATCGTATAAAACAAGACAAGTTCCATCTTTGTTAAAGGATCCTATAAACATGCACATTGCACGTTGCTCTTATTGTCCAAAAAGGGCATACTGGCTCAACCTTACTGTGGCTCCATTATTTTGGAATAGCGCTTCATATAATCTCAAAAAAAAATTGGAATCTTGATGTTGAGATCTAACACGAATGCTAATAGGTAAGTACCTACTTGGTGTGCTCAATGGAAAGAAACAGTATTATTTTATTGCGGAGCAAAATTGATGTGGTTTTATAATGAGTAATGTCGCGTCTCGGCAGGATCATTAGCTTACTGTCTAGAAGGCTTTTGACTCCGTAGAAAGTATTACAAATGTTACCATCACGACCATTATCAGGCTTATATAATTGGTTACCACCTTCGTGTAGTAAAGTAAAAAAGAAATATGTATTACATGATGTCACGATGAACGACGTGGTTTATAATTTTTCCATTTAAGTAGGTACATGTAAAATTAAATTGTTGATACATATACGATGTACCTAATTATTTGTGGCTTAGGTAATTCCACTTATCGCGATAACTGTATAATAATAGCTAATACATATAAAAAAGTATAGATATCGATATTTATCTGAAGTTAAAATCTGATCTTGAATACACAGATAAATCTAGATTGAACAGGTTTTAGGTATTGGGATTAATTTGTGTATTGCGAGAATTTTGATTAAAATGTCACGCCTCTAAGCTTTAGCTCAATGTGCCTTAAGTGCTTGTGTTCAAAATTAGTACTGAAATATGTACATTTTGATTGTAATAGGTTCAATCACCAAATCACAATATTATTATGTTAGCAAGTGCGCAGCCTTAAGAGATAGGACACTGTAAATTTGTTCTCGAATTATGTGCTGCCTAATAAGTAAATATCTCTATATATATAATTTATTTCTGCTGGTTTTCTAGAGGTTTTAATATATTTGCCAAATACACAAACCGACAAATTCCTATTTAACAATATGCACTAGTATATTACAAGAAATTTACCTTCATTGGGTCTGTCAATCGTATACCACACTCTGAATTGTTCAGGATGTTGAGTTTGGTACTTTTCCAGCTCATTTCTTAGTAAGATGTCGTCTTCCGTCTGGTTGGCGAACAACAGTCGCATTTCGGTGTTGTCATTGGGATCTCTGCATATGTGTCGAATCAGTTGAAGCATTGGAGCGATACCAGTGCCACCTGTTTACAAGATAATTATATCATATTCATTCATATTATGTCTATTTGTAGGATCCTGAGGACATTTATTGTTACTAGTTACCAAAAATATTTACCTATGTCATCAGAGTATCCCAGTGCTTAGATTGAAATCCTGACATTTAACATTGTATGTATGAGAATGTATATTATGAAAGAAAATTAAAATCGAATAATAGCTATGAAACGCTATGTATACGGTCCTAATAATATACATTTAATCAGTTAATGTACAACGACGACTATGTGTAATAGTTTATTTTTATGAATATCTATTTGATGGCTATCAAGTCTAATGGCTGGCGTAATGGCCAATCATTAAGTCGCTTGTGGTAGTCATTTATAAATCATGTAATCATACAATTTCTTTCGAAAATGTTGGCTAAGCCACATTAAAGTAACACGCTTCATTACGATTAAGGGTAGGTATTTATGGACAATAAAATATGCTATAAAAATGGCTACGTTTGAATTCCATTGCTCATGCTTTAGCAGTGCTATTTCGCCGTCTGATATACGTGATTCAGTATTTCCCAGTTCTACTTTGTAGGCATTATATAGGTATGCGATTGATAAATTTTGATATGTCACGACTCACGAAGGTTGATTATTATCTGGTAAATAATTTTATAAAGGTTAAAACCTAAATATTTGATAGCTTTTAAGATAAACGAAATGCGTAAAAAATGCGGATAAGGATGGTTATTAAATTAGGTAGATAATAAAAAATGATGGCAGTCAAGTGTAATGAATGACAAGTACAGAACAATGTATAAACAAAACAAATTCTAACTATTAGTCTACTATTCTGGGATAGTACAAAAAGCGAGAGTACTAGCATTGCTATCAGCAATAATATCCAAATTTTGTTATTTATGAACGTTGTGGACCACTCCATCAAGATGATTCAAAACCGTGCACTGTGCACTCGTGCGTAAGCGCTCGTAGTGTTGTACGTGTTAAAATATTTACGATTTAAGTCAAAATGTAAAATGTACAATAAAGAGAAATATATTACTTGACAAGTAGGCGTACTTTACACATGCCGTACTGTTTTATTCCGATATATGATTTTGTACGGGTCTCCCCTACTGTACTTATAAAAATCAGAACTCAGAATTTAAGAAAAGTGACCAATGATTTTATGGCTCTGGGAACTTACTCTATAATAAATTAGTAATTGTTGTCAGGGTCGGTAGTCTACAATTTGAATAATGGAATAGTAGATTATCTTTTAAAATACAGCTTTATTTTGTTTAGTGAAAACTAAAAAACTCCTATTCCTTTAAAAATTATAGTTGTACCTGCTATCATATTCAACTTTTTGGCTACGATCTTCATAGGCGGGTCTTGTCTCAACTTTCTGACATGAAGTAATCCATTTCCGATATATTGGAGTTTACCGGAGGGACCACGAACGTCAATTGTATCATTCAATTTCATATTCTCCAAATATTGAGACATTTTGCCACCGTCTGGAAACTTAGGGTGCACGTTTTTGAAGTATACCTGCAATTATTTTACGAATTAAAAATCAAGTAGTGTCAAATCTTTTCGAGAATACAAGTATAATTTCCCAAATTCATTCACATCCTTTGTATTAAAATAATGTTTGGTATATATTGCAAAGCTAAAACAATATAATTATGGTCAAATATTCATCAGTGGAAAATATTTACATGAACAATGGATATACATAGATTTGCGATAGAGTAAAAAGCCTTGTGTTCTTCTAAACTTGAAGTGCTCTGGACCTGGTACACAAAGCAAGCTACTTACCAATGGTCAGAAGTCTAAAAAATACATCTTGTTACAATGCATAACGTTCCAAAGTATCTCCCACCTTCAGCATTATGTGCCTTTTTAGCCCTAATTTTGAATTAAGTATTACCATTACCGCCTACGACATAAATTTGTCTGTATGTAGTAAGCTGTGTTGTAATATGTACTATGGAGACCTACTCAACAAATAAATCACATCTTTATCAGTTTACCGATCTTACCTTAATGACTACGTCAACGTAACCCTTTTCTTCATCACTCGTCACTGGCGTGTATGACCGGATGACAAGTTCATCGTCGATTTTGGCTGATAAATGAATGTGTTGACCGATGGGTAAACCTGAAAGTCAGACAAAATAAATAGATAAGTATATTTACTATATTGAACTGGAGCAAGCTTATTTGGGCTCTCTTGCGGTGTTATTTACATTATATTGTTCATTGTTTGTCGTGGATCTGATAGCTAAATGAAATTGTCTTATTTTTTAAAATAATTCATGTGGGTATTAAAATGAATTATACTTTGAGTTATATTTAAAAAAAGATAATATTTATTCATAAATATTATATCATGGACCGGTAAAATACTTCTGAGTAGATGACATTGTACCTGTGTCACCTTATTTTGTTAATTAATAGCAGTGGGAGGAATAAATATAAAGGAAACTCATAAATGACGAATGCTTAGCTAGCATCCTCTCATACTCACCTAAGACATGTTGAGGAGAGGGTAATCCGAACCGGAAGCGTCTTGTATCATGACTGATCTCTTCTCGCTCAATGAGAGGCAATGCATACTTAGTGTTAGGGTCAACTAATGCCACAAGTTTTGAACTTCCGTTTGGCCCTTTTTTCTTTCTTCCCCATAGTAGGTGTGCGAGTGTTGTTGACAAGACCACCACTGAGGTAACTCCTACAATTATCGGCCATACCTGAAAACAAAAGTTTCATTTGTTTGGTTTGAACTTGGTACTACTATACCTATTTAATTTAAAACCAGTACTAAAGCAATTTGTAAAAGCTAACTGTATTCAATCCTAAGATCTTATAATTGTCAAATTATAACAGTATATAATAATAATTATTATATACTTTAATGGCGAACCGAATTAAAAAGTCAAAAAGAGTTCCACTGTCCACCTCCATTTAGGCTGAAGGCTTCATCATCAGACCATCGTTACCAAGCCCAATCTGTTGGACTCGTGAAACAAATCATATGAGCCTGTGGCGTAACAATAGGGTGACAGAGCGGACAAAAACATCAAAGGCCCTGAACACAGGACTCACTAATTACAAGATGTATTAATGAATTAGCCACGGGCCTCAGATGGTATAGTTACGCTACTGATATGAGCCCAATTTTAAAGCGTTTACTAGTAGCCACTGAAGAGTCCACCATCTATCTCCTGGGTCCATAATCAGACAAGCTCCAAAATGCCAAATAATAGTAATGCACTTCAAACTACATATAGCTACAACGACAATAGCAGTAGGTTAAAATTTACTTCAAAGATTTGTTCACTAAGTTACAAGTCAAGTTAATAAAAAAACAATACTCCTCAGACGTATTAGTGACAAAAATGAAATACCGTAACACAATATAAACTCGCGCCTGTACCCACCAAGGGATAGGCAGATTCGTAATAGGGGAATAGAGGACAAGACTATTGCCGCCACCGGGCACTTTTAAAGATGGGAAAAATGGGAGAGGTACATTGAAAGGGAGAGGTGGCTAAGAAGGGAATACAATGAAAGGAAAGGAATACAATGGTAGGTTAGGGGCACATATATCTGTAACTCGAACTGGCTGTAGCCAGGAAGCTTACTCCCTGATTAATCACAAAAACACAGAAAGAATTAATACTACAAAATTGAAGTTTGGTAGGTAGATTACTTTTAGGAGTAAGTATTCGCCTGAAAAGGATTTTCGAAAGGTCCAACCCTAAAGGAGCAAAAAAAGGTTTAATTTTGTGACATGAAATTTTGAATTATGTCATGTAAATAATCTGTCCCCTGAAGGTTAAAAATAGGAAATGGTGTTTAAGTGGATTGTCGTTTGTTATAAACGTGAAAATTCACATTAAGAAGCTTGATATTATCCCAAACATAAGTAAAATTAGTATAAATGCGAAAGGGAGTTTGTTTTTTACGCTTTAATGCATTAGCTACTCAACCGAACATTATCATATATGCATTCACGTTGTCAGAGCTACAGAAAAGGACATCGTCAAGAGAAAAAGTACTGTGTACTGTACTCCTCCGCTGGTGGTAAACATTTCATAATGTTTTTATATGGCCAGTCACTTAAGTGTATAGTAAAATAAAAATAAAATAAAATAGAATTCTATTTACGAAATTTTATTCAATTGAGTAACTGAAACAGTTAATAAATAAACTACAAATTTGAAATTTTCAAGCAGCGCAATGGCTCACAAAAATATATCGAGGCTTTAGATAGAACGCTCCAAGCAATTCGAAGTTAATGACCAACCGTTTGATGGATGAAGTAACAATTTTGTTAGCAGGTAGCTTCAGACAAACATTAAATATTGTACAGCCGATAATACGTGCAGACGAAGTGATAGCCTGCTTAAAGACGTCATTTCTATGGACGCAAGTTAATATTCTGACATTGAGAGTCAATATGTCAAACATGATTCAAGGGCAAAACAGTTCTCTAAATTATTGCTCGATATAGTTAAGGGACATGTTTCGGAGGGAAATGTTTTATTACATTATGAATGTAATATTATCTATCTCGAGAGATCCCAGTAAATTTCTTTGTTCACTAATGCACAACGTTCTAAACTACATAGGTATATAAAGTCACAACCTAATATCTAAAATGATCTGCTTGTTGTTCATGAACGATGATGAAACAAAACTTAAATTTATACAAACCAAATTTACTGCCATGCTGATCCCCGTCTGCTGCTATAAGAATAAACGTACTTATTTGCTAAAGAAAAACTTAGATATTTCATTATCAATTTATTGACTATGTACAATATCTGATGATAAGGAACATGGATAAAGTTATCAAACAATTTACGGTATTACCTAAATATATACTAATAAATACTTAATTTTGTTCGTCGGTAAATTACTTATTTAAAAGGTTTTTGGGGGAAGAAATATTGGAAGAGTTATAATTCCGGAAAACTTAAAATCCTTTTTTAACAAGATCCAAGCGGCATGAGCCCGTGGCGAATAAACAGTATATTAGTATAGACTCTATACTAATATTATAAAGAGAAAAAGTTTTTAAGTTTGCAAGTAGTTCTCTGAAAGTATAGATCCCAGTCGGAATATTCTTTCATTAATAGGAAGCCACATTACAGCTGAGTGCTAAAGGCTTTTTGCCACTTGCTACTTGTATCTCTTCGCAGATAAGTATGTTGTTCATCTACTATCAAGTTTTAATTGTACTGTTGTACCACAGATTTTACTAAAATTTGTATTAAATGACAGGAAAATACAGCTTTATACAATACTAACCGTTCCTCGACCTTATAATCTGTTCAAGAATTGGGTTATAATATAGAAAATATTTTTTCAAATGCGACTGGTTTTGGTTGCGTGCGTTAAACTAAAAAACAAACTCGTGGACTGTATTATATTGGTATGGCTTTTACTAATTTTAAAATACTATAAAGGAACAACTGTTGTGACGTATATGCATATCTGTGGCGTATACTAGTATGTATATCGATAAGAAATACAGATAAAGTTATCAAATGATTAGCGATGTGTCCGCAATAGTGGGTAAATGTAATTATGAGGATCGCACCGATAGTTTTTCATACATTTACATTTACATATTTTTTAGATTTAGACTTTAAATAAATTGAAATTAAATACTTATTTATTTACACATATTGGATGCTGTACATGTATGTTTTGAATTTCTTTGGAGCACGACAGTTCCCCCGCCCAGTTGAGCAACAAAAAAAGCAGAGGCACATACCGTACCATTTGTACCATTTTTTTCTCAAAAATATTCAGGACATTTTCGACCTCCTGTAACTTCGTTGTGGATAAAGCTAGAAGTCTTAATTTTCAGTGACCAAAAGGATATAATATAACTAGATATATTCCCACATTACAAACAACTTGAACCGGTGGTTTAAAAATTGTTACAAGTCAAGGTGAGTGAGTCAGTAACATTTTTGTCACTGACTCATTTATCACTCACCAATCATCAAAATTTTAAGGTACTTCTAGCTGAAATGCAAGCTTAAAATTGTGAACACAAGTAGTGTTTAGCCTTTAAAGCAAGGCCAAACTAAAACATACCGCAATTTCAGTCCCGTTTTCTAGGTATACAAACCGCAAAAGTAACTTTGTAATCCTATACAAGAGATATGCGATTACCAAGTTATTTTTACCGTTCATACCATTTATGATCACTTACAGGTCCTAAATAGAAATATATACCTATCTATAATTCATCTATTACTTATTATATTTACGTATTTCCACTATTTATCTACCTGTATACAACCTACCTACAAGAAGAAATGAGATCCTATCAAAAACATTGAGAAAGCAAAAACGTTGTGAGTTCTAATCGTTACCTAATTAGTTTCTTATCATCATTTTATAATGGCTGTAATGTAATGGCTGATCCCAAACTCACAAGCCGTATTGAACCCTTAAGCCTGAGGAGAGACTTTGCCTTCTTGTGTGTATTCTACCGCTTGTATAATGGGTTGTGCTCTGAGGAACTATTTGACATAATGCCCACGGCCGCATTTTACCACCGCACCGCTCACACACTATCTCCTCATCCTCACACATTGGAACCTAAATGGTCGCGCACGGTACGGTTCCAGAGGAATTTCCTCCTGCGAACGCTCTGGCTGTGGAATGAGCTCCCTGCCGAGGTTTTCCCGACGGACTACAGTATGGGATTCTTCAAGAAAGGAGTGTTTAGGTTTTTAAAGGGTCGATAACGCGCATGCGAGTCCTCTGGAGTTGCAAGCGTTCATAGACTAAGGTAACCGCTTACCATCAGGCGGACCTGATGCTTGTTTGCCACCATCGTAGAATAAAAAAAAATTGTGTTTTTTTGGATTTGGATGACAGCCTAATTGTTGAGGAAGCTCATAGGCTATTTAATATCAACGCAAGTGAAGCTAAAGGTAACGGCTTGTGTACAATAAAATTATAGTTATATATTTATTTAAACTATATTTTTACTATATAAATTATATATAGTAAAAATATAGTTTAAAAAACTAAAAAAACACGCTTTTATAGAAAATTCATATTTTAATCGAAATTATTACATTGTCATCGGTCTTTGACAGGTGTGCAAAATTTGAATGAAATCTGGCCGTTTAAAGTGGGTCAAAATCCCTAAGGAGTCGGTTACAAACAAACAAACATACAAACAAACATACAAGTGACCCTAATATAAAGCGTGTAAAAAGGAATAATATCAGAAATGACAAGTCGTTAAATGTATCCTTGAGATAAGTAAACTTTCTTGATACACAATACCTAGGCTAATTTCGTGCTTGTTTGATATTACTCGCTTTTCGCCGTTATTTTAATTAATCGGTATTTAGCTTCGCACCTAGTACATTAATTACTAAGTCTAGACTAGAAAAGCGGTATAATTAAGAATGCATTAGTTAGCCGCATCAACTCCAAGTGCAGCATTGATATTGCGAGTTATCAATGCTGCATTAGAACGTCGCAGGATCATTAACCGCTAGATCAGGCCAGTTAAAATTGATTAAAATGATTATGTTGACTAATAAGATTAAAAAGTTAAGATGTTTTGTTTAAAAACTGCCAAACTACCGGACTTTTAAAGTTTGAGCCGTTAGTCTGCGAGATGAATAGTCTTATTATTTCCAAGCATTACGGGGACTGTGAACGTAGTTCCAGCCTGTCTTTGAAAATGTTGATCGGACAGCAAGATCCACGTACCCTGCGGATGTAAAGATATTTGGCATATCTTCTACAGAAAGTGCCAGCTTGCAGTAAAATATATAGGTACTTACTGCAGCTGCCTCTGCAAACTGTTGTGTTGTATACTACTGTGTCCAGGTAAGGTTGAGCATCAACGTTCGTGTTGTGGCTGACGACCGATACGAATAAAATAATGTCTTTTACTGCGCTTTACTATTCTATATTTCTCAGTAGGAACGCGGTTAGTTTCTTTTCGTTAGTAGACGAGTTAAGCTTATCTCTGTGTGCCTAATATGTATGTTAATCTACTTCTAAATCTCTCTTGTAAGCATAAAAAATAAGCTCTTAAATATTTATGTTTACAATTAATGAACTTTGTTTTGGGAGTTTAACGGACCTGTTGATAGTTATTTAGGTCCAAAATGTTATATATCTTTGTAGACATATGAATCGCTTTTTTTAACTTGTTAACTTTGGAGGTATGATTTTAAGTAATGTAATGTAAATGTCTCTGAAAGATCTTGAGATCACAGTTAAATGGGTGCCACATCATCTACACTTATTGCAGAAGAATCGTAACCATCTTGACATGGGCTATTAGCAAAACTAATAATGAACTGTTTCGAGGCGTACCTTTCATGACTGTTGAATACAGACTATTAGTTACATTATGCGCTTTTCTAAATTTCTATATAGAATAGGTTAGCTCTAAATAGTTTATTTCACTAAAAGCAGGCAATAAATATACTTAAATCAACATCGCAATATATGTGAATGATCATGTAACCGGACGTCGAGATGTCAAATTTGTTACTTTAGACTAAATTTCAACAGTTTCTGGATTCAAAGTATACCCAGGCACAGATCAAGCTTCTGCAAATTCCTTTCAGAAATGAGAGCAGATTTCTATTCGAATTGAAGCCGTTCTACTGGTCAGTACTTCTACAGCAGAGTAGTGATGTTTTATCTGCTAATGATTACAGTCACCAGAGCTCCACAGAAGAAAAGACAGAGTCGGTAACTACTATGGATGGTGTTTATAGGCTCTGTTAAACACTTACCGTCAGCACGGTAACGTTATCTATCCAGTATTCTATCTTCATAGAAACAATCGAAACGCGAGTTATACCTAGGCGTTTCGAGTTCGGTATACACTCGGTACACAGCTAGTTGTGAATGCGCTTCAGTGACGAACGATAAGTGTGATGGTTTTGTAAGCAGTAAGCGTGTGATCTGTATATTTGATAGAAATAAGTACAAGTAGGTACTTACTTAATATGGCGAAAAAATATTTCGTACGTCTCATTCGAGGCGCAAATATTTTTCAGTCTCAAATTTTTATTTTATTCACAACAAATTTAATTTTTTAAAATGAAAAATATATTATGATATTTACAATCACAAAACTAGAAAGAAATGTAACTGTTTACGTACCGCGTGGCTATAGGTAATTATTTCAAGGACAGCGCCGAGTCACAATACTGGATAGATAACACTACCGTGCCATCAGGAAGGCCGGGTTCGTTAGCAAACTTGATGCAAAAGATATAGGTTTCATTATTACTTATTATTTAAATGAAGGAATTCAAAATATTGAATTGTTAAAATGAAATAATATTTGTCAACGTGTTTAAACGGAAGAATTAAAAGACCACGACATATTTCATATATTTCGTATAAAGAACTCAAATGTTATTTACAATAATGTATTATGCCCATGTATTTAAATTAAAATAATTAAAAAAAGTAATTTACCTATCTATATTTACATAATAAACAGATTCATAACACTTGGTTCACAATTATGAACCACTAGTCCTAATTATATCTCTAATACTTTGTGTCACTCCCGCTACGAGCACAAAGGTTCCGAACACAATTAATACAACATCTTTGATGAGGATCCACTTAAACTTGCCAAGTCCTCTCTCCCATTTAAAGATAAGATCCAAGATAGAAGGTGCAATGAGTCCAAGGAACGAGTAGAAAAACGCTCCTTCCAGACCAATGACTTGTTCAAGTCGAGGCAATGTTGCTGCTGCTGCCACTGTAATTGTCAAGTTTAGAGAATTAGTATGGAACAAACTAATAGAAGTATTTGTTTAACAGTAGGTCCAATATATTTAAAGTAATTTATATTTCATTCATTGTGTCCGTTCGATCGTACTATACACCTAGATCCAAACAGGTATTAACTCTAAAACTAATTCCTGTATCCCTGTGCACTGCAGGAGTTTTGGAGATTTGTACAAGACTAGCAGCGCCCCGCGGTTTCACCCGTGTAAGTCCCGATCCCGTAGGAATATCGAGATAAAAAGTAGCCTATGCGTTAATCCAGGTCTCCAGCTATCTACATACCAAGTTTCATTGCAATCGGTTCAGTGGTTTTTGCGTGAAAGAGTAACAAACATCCATCCATCCAAACTTTCACATTTATATTAGTGGGATTCCTACAATATCTTCTTCTAGTCAGCTCTTGTGTTTTAGTCATGTTTTGGGGCTGAAAATTGGATTTTTGTAATTATTTACCTATTGCTTAACAATGTATGTGTGTATATTTGTTTTATTACTTTGAGTTGAGCCCGTGTTGGTAAACTGTGTGCATAACTCAAAAATTTAAATATTTGAGCTAGCTCACTGTAGATCTAGGTGTACAATAATGTAACATTTGCTGTGCACTAACGTGGGTCGTTACGTCTATTATTTAATAATTAACCAAAACTTATATGTATAAATGTTTCGATTGAGTGTCTTACGAAAGGAATTTTGTGAGACTACTTACATTTGTCGATATATACACATAAGAAGAATAAGTACTTTGTATACTTGTATTTTTAAAGCGTCAACGACACTCATATGCACCTCAGTGTAATTGAAATTAATTTCTTTCACCAATGTATTCTCTTCTACCTTCAGGTAGAGTAGTGATTCAAACTTTTCCATACATTATTTTAGCAAAATTATGAAGAAGTCAATGATACTTGTCAGATATGTCACTATAATACCTCATACGATGAGTATAGAATAGCAACGTGGAGTTTGCTGTTCTGTTTACAACCCTTTCGTAAACCAACCGTGGGAGAGCCATGCTTCGGCACATATGGACCGGCTCGACTCCGCTCGATACCACGGCCTCACAGAAAACCGGCAGTGAAGCAATGCTTGCATTGCATTTCGCCCCGTGAGTGAGGTTACCGGAGGCCCTTCCTTTTCCCTCTCCCTTATTCCCGTCCTTCCCCCCCCCTCTTCCCGCTCTCCCCCCCCCTCTTCTCCTACTCCCACCTTAAAGGGCGGCAACGCACTTGTGACTCTCGAGTTGCAGGTGCCCATGGGCGGCGGTAGTCAATTACCATCAGGTGACCCGTCTGCTTGTTTGCCCCCTATACCATTAAAAAAAAACAACTACTACGAATTTCTACTACTGTCTACTTGTAGCTAATCACTTCGTTTATAATGTAGGTGTGACTGTGTAGTCAATATAGAATAGAACAGAACAGAACAGAATAGAATAATCTTTATTGTGCACCAACTGCATATTGCTAAGAGCGATCTCGTACAGGCTACCTTTGGATGGACAAAATCGATAATAGATAAAGAATAACGTAAGAAAGAAAGAAAAAAAGGTATTTAGTAGACTAGACTACAACCTGTATTTTCAATATATAACTAGAATATAAAAAAGCAAGTAAAACTAACCAGTTAGTACAGCGAATACTGCTCGCATGATGGCCTGCGCTATGTTGTGGTACTTCTGAGTGACGTGTTCTTTGGTGTTCCGCCACACGATTTCCATAGGCACGTAAAACTGCAACGTGTATGTGAAGAAGATCGCAAAAACGATAAATACCTTTGCCATCAAAGCCGGACTGAAAAAGAAGATGATTATGCGTATATGATTCTACTACTGAACATTTTGATTTAATAGTTAAAATGCAAACATTAGTGAATTCCCCGTATTTTATAAACGAGTTGTTTTCATGAAAAACGAGTGCATCATATTGTGACATATTTTTGTCAAATAATACACCAAATCGCAGTCCCATTCATGTGAGTATGCCGATACAAGGTTTGTATGTTTTTTAATCATTATTTTTATACCGTACGTACAGTTTAACTTCAAAGAATAATTAAATACTTACATTTCTCCTGTTGACAAATTCAGAGTAATACTGCCCATTGCTAAATCACCATAGCGAATGTATCCGAGGACCCCCATAAACATGTACAGTAGTACTACGACTGACATAGTAATGTTCAATACTCCGGGACAGCCCAGGAAGTGCTGTGGTTTAGCCATAGCGTTCTCTACTGGGAGTACGACTCCGATGCCCTCCATTGCAAATATAACTGTACTGGAATAAAAGCAAATTTCAAATGAGTGTTAAGCGGACCCTAGACGATCATGCGGCATGACATGCTGAATCATCATGCTGCATGAAGGACCTATTGGGAGTCTATAATGCAGCATGATAATTCACTAAATTCGCTTCGTATAATAATTTTATTCAGTCGATATAGATAGTACAGTAAAGAGGTCTTCTGCGGTGGTATGGAAATGTCTTTGTCAAAGGCAGATTTATAAATAAATAAATTTATAAAAATAAAAGGAATTGTCAATTAACTGTCAGCACGTAGTTTGCATGTCACGCACGTAGTTTGCATGTCATTGGCATCAATCAATACAATTAAACCGTCATGCATGCATGATAATATTATAATAATTTATAATAATAGGGGTTTTTGTCACCGGCTTCGCTTGCGTAAAAGTTAATTTTTGTTTATCCCTTGGAATAGTAGTTTTTTTCGGGATGAAAGGTACCCTATGTCTTTTTGACCCTGATAGCGTGTATGCAAACTTCATGATGATCGGTCGAGTGGTTATAATATTTTTATTTTTTTAATAAGTTAGGATTACATATACTCTGGCCACACTCAAACCCATAATACATACGTTTTACTTTTTTCAAAATCTTAACCTCCGTAAAAAAGTATGCCACGTATACGAGTGAGTCTATCGCAAGGGACTCGGGTATACCCTAGGAAGGAAGTCCCCGAGAGCCACGTATACGTCTACCAATGGCGTTAATATAAAACAATGAGTTTAAATCTCATTAATAATGAACCCTACAATGGGTACCATACTGGGTAATTAAGAAACGAACATAAGATTGAAGGCTAGGCAGTGGCAGTTGGGTTCATATTGTAATTTAATGGCTGGGGTAGCTAAGTTTATTCTGTCAGTTGCAAAGTGACACTTGATATTTTAATACGTTCGATAATTGTAATGGTATTGACTAAATAGTTAGCCTAAAAAGTTCGCATTTAAATTTTTGGTACAATTATCACTTTGATCAAATACGGCTTCTATATTCGGATACCGAATGAAAACTGTGTTTTATAACTGTAATATAATATTAAAATAATAAAGATGTTTGTTATGAGATATTCATAATCTACCTAAATTGGGAAACAGCATTACAAGCCAAGTGGTGAGTTGGACTCGAGATACACTTCTTGTTCCATTCAGCGGCTGGGTTGTAAGAGCGAGTAACGTTACGCAAAAAGTGAGATAAACTTACCCGATAAAGAGTGGTAATTTTCCGATTTCGACAGACATAGGTTGAGAGTCAATAGGCTTGAAATCCGAGAAGATGTAGTATAAGCAGATAAGGAATGTCAAAACTAAAAGAATGTTGGCGAATCCAGAAAATGGTGCGAGGTATTTCAAGTTCTTGATTTGGGTGAATAATAGAATAGGGATGCAGAAGAACAAGAAGTATTTGGTTTCACTGATTGCATTGTCCACGTAGTAATAATCAACTATCTGAAAATAAGTAGATATTTGTTTATAAGATAAATTAAAATGTATTCCAAAAGTAAATAATTACTTTTTCGATGGAGTGTTTAAATACTCTGTGAATAAATTATGATAGACGCCACTCATTAACACACTTTTATTAGCATCATATTTTAACCTACTTCTTCGTTTGTTCTAAAGCTCACCATAACCTGGATTTGGTCCAGCGAGAGAACTCCTTAGCGGCCAGCAGCAGAAACTTTGAATATGCATTAAATTACGATATTATGTTCTAAAGTTCATTATGACCTAGCTGTTACGCCCAAGATTGGCTCTAAACGAGAGCATGATGTCGCGAACGTACCAAATGAGTCAGAAACATGTCCACAAAAAACTAAAAAAGAAAATAAATGAAATAATTGCAAAAAAATATTCTTAATTAATTAAATTTGTAAGGAATATATAGTTAGGTATCTTTTAAGAATTACTTGTGTCAAGATTTCTCGCGACCAGCTTCTATCATCATCTGCCTGCCCGTGTCCCAATTTAATTTTTTCGTGTATTTACTTTTTTAAGCAATGTGTCATTGGTGTACAATAATAACTGTATTAACTTCAAAATCAATAGTATTAATTATTATTATTGCAAATTATTCTATTTTATGTTTATTATAAACTCTACCATTCGTCATATCACTGCTTACTCCCTTACTAGCCAAATCTTCTTTCACACAGTCCATCCATCTTTTCTTTTGTCGTCATTTTCTCTTGTCCCCGTCAACTTACATAAATACAACTCTCTTCGCTACATTTTGCTCATCTCTCCGCATCACTTGTCCATACCACGACAACCTATTGTTCCTCAGCTTTTCATCCACTGGCGCTACTTTCAGGCTCCCTCTAATATATTAATTTCTCACCTTATCCATCCTAATCAGACCACACATCCATTTCTACATTCGCATTTCAGCTACGTACTGGCAAGTCTCTCATCCGTTCTCTTTGTAAATAATAAAATTGTATAATGTAAAATTTGGTTTCATTCAAAGGTTATTTTTTTTTTTTTTGGTGCATTTAAAAAACATGTTTTTTATATTTTTTTACAATTATTTTATTCTGAATATAGCAAATTAAAGTGTTGGCACTTTACGTGTTACATTAATATAAAGCCAATGGATACATTCGATTGGCTTTATTTCCAAGAAGTGTATTATGCAGTTTGTTTTGAGATAAATTAGTTGACAGTCAGCCAAAATACCTGCTTTACGGAATCCACCAGTAGGATGACATATACTGCGCAGGCGCCAAGAATGGTGAAAGCCATAACCCAGTCTATAATTATTCTGAAACGTAAAAACAAAACACGTTATCATAACATACGCCTACCAAATAATATATATATATATAAGTTACACTATGTTATCCTTAGTAAAAAAACATAAGCAGGAGCAGTGCATTTGAAAATATAATGCGTACCTATATAAATATATCACAAAATAATGCAATTTGCACACTATGTACACATCGATAAACCAGCTGGGTGGTATTTGGTAAGTAACTTTCATTTATTTGTGCTGCACGGCGCGGCGGTCGTGTAACTGACTGAGTTCTGAGACTCGGGGGTAAACCTTTCCTTATTTTTCACAAATAAAGTTTAAGTATTTAAAAATGAATTCAAGAACAACAAAAAAAAAGCAGTCAAATACTATTGATAAATTAACTTATTTATGTATTTACATGTGTATATCAAGATGGGCAATAAAATCAAAATAAGAGATAGTAGCGTAATAGCGTCATTATAGCAACATTTTAATAACATGTCTGTATTACATTTCCCTCAAATGGTGTACAATAAATAGATAAATAAATAGGGCCGTATTATGTAAGGCGTCAGACTAACGATCAAGAGGTGAGGTGAGGTGAGAGTGTGTTCGAACCACCTCAATACAATACCTACTAACAAAAGTATTTCAGCTTTGTTGGAGCAGTTAACGAGAATACTAGCACTACTACTACTAGTAGACTTTTGTAAGAAAAAAAATTGAATCTAAAACGTTCACAAACTTTCATGAAATATTTTCGTTAAAGATATGACGTAACAAAGTTTCGGCTCCTTGAATAGCTAAGTGTACAATTAAATGAAAGAACCACACAACAAGACTAGATTAGCAAACGTGACTCAGAAATCACGTGACGACCGCTAAATCAATTGGTAGACGATATGTGGCACTCCGGCCTTTAAACGACAGAGGTCTTACAACTGCTGGCATCATTGGTTTCATTGTTGCAAAATATTATCACATTTCTATTACGTGACTAAACATTTTAAATAGTAACAAATTTGCCTTTACGTCTGATGGTAGTTTAAAGAGTTTTCTGTATATAATTAAAACAAAATAAGAGATTTTATTTAGCCATAAACTGATAATCGTATTAAAAGTTCAGACACAGATTAATTCGATTACTTATAAGTAACAATAACGCATCGATATACTAATACTATATATATCACTTATAAGAAGCTATAAAATTTAGATTAAGAAAGCATCAAGGACACATATGTACATATTAAAACTAAACTGTGTAGCTACGCACCTTGCCGCTTTCGACATTTTCCTTAGTCGATGTGGTCCTGTTGCAAACACAGCTTCCACTGTTTCAGCATATCCTAGTGATGGTACTTTTGATACTCTTGATACCTCTTGTGAAGTTTTGACCTTTAAATTTAAAAACAGACGAGAGTTAACTAATAGCAGTAGATGCACGCGCCAGTGACCAAATTGGGTTTGTGAATTTTGAACAGGCGAGTCGTATACTTCCTTGCAAACTAAATACAATGAAAAATAACGTTTGACTAGCAAAAGTTGTATGTTTTATTTATTTTTTAGGGATCACTCGTGCGTCTGCCTGTCGCAGCCAATTAGCTTCGAATCTAGTTAAAATTTAGTACACATATCTAATAGCTAAAATTGTTGGTGTTTGACTTACGTACACGTTTTCACTTGAGTAGTAGACTCAAGTGAAAACGTATCTACTCGAAACAATTTTGATTGACGTGTGTAGTGATTAGTCATTCGTATCTGAATAACTGTCTGTTACTTACTAATAAATAAACGCAGTGTGTACAAATGTATCCCAGTATAATGGTTCCGATGATGCCCACTACCGTACCTGCATTCTTGAATGCAGCAGGCATGGCAAGAATACCGGAACCAAGAGAAGACTTCAGAAGATTCGCAAACGACCTCACATCTCTGAAAAAGTAACGTAAATTCTTTTTAGATTGCCAAGTTCTTACAGAATATGAAGTATATATATTATATGAAACTTGGTGTCATATTTTTATCTAATGTTTTGTTAAAAGTTACGATTTGTTAAGAAATCCATGTAATGATTTATTGAAATAATATACTCATTGAGATGAGACATTCAAATTAGTATCAAATCGATTACTATTTCAATGAAAGATTGTTCTTACTTTTGATTAATGTAGCTCAATGTACTACAGGTTTTTTAAACGTAACTTTTCAATGTAACTCTTTGTTATTGTATAAAATATTATGGAAAGTGATGTGATGTATGGTAATAAAATGGACTACGTGACTTACGAGTTTGGATGCTCTAATTTTCTGTTTTGAAACGGATCATACGAATTCGTCTCCACATCAGTCTCTTTACATTTCGTGTTGATTGTGCTTATGGATATCGTCGACGGATAGATTCCATTTTCTGTTATGATGGCTCTGGAACAGACAGACGTATTGCTATGTGGGCAGTAATTGTTCATAGTTGTATTCATGTAAACACTCTTAATGTTTGGTAAGCCGTCCGGATAAACTACGGAAACTGTTAACAAGTTACGCATGTTATATTTGTGTTTAGTAATAGGGTCGTAACTAGCAAATAACCAATTTAGCGTTTTTGTCCAGCTCTTCTGTGGATGCAATAATGCGCGTAAGGGCTATGGGTGTAAATATGCAAACATATTCATTTCAGTTTGCCTGTCTGTCAGTGGTTTAAAAATTCTAACATAGAATGTAGAGTATCGTGTATTTTACAAATACCTGCCTATACGTAACACCCATCATGTCTTAGTATAAATGTATTTACATATTACCTATACCTTCAACTTTATTGAATCGCAATCAAAAGTTTATGGTTGTGTGTGTCCACCCATTACACTATTGATGACGTCAATGTCGTCAGTCTACTTGTACTACTGCTTTGAACTAGGGATAACAAGCATAATGGACCACAGAAGTTATTTTAATCTTTTGTTTAAGAAAGATATATGTATATTTAAAATCTTTGTCACCTTTCATAGATTACATACACTACTATGAAAATACTTACTTGTATAATAAATATTAATGCATGAAAGTGCAGAAGTTTTGATAAGAAAAAAGCAAATAGGTACTCGTAAATTGTCACATGTAACTCAGAACTAGCTGTTGCCCTCGACTTACATTAAATTAAATATTAAAGGATTTTTGCGTGAAACAGTAACAAACATCCATCAATCTTTACAAATTTTCGTCTTTATAATATTAATAAGATGTATTAACAGTTGGTCAGGTATAATAAAATAATACATATTTGTATTTTGTCCGACGACAGCGTAATTATATATTTTGTGAGGTATTTTTACGCCAACATGTTTTGTGTTCGTCATGCAGATAAACCTTGTTTGGGACGGTGTGCAGTGCAGTGCATTGCTTGTAAAGGATTTATCTGTTTTCTGTTCATGTCGTTTATTTTTTTTTCTGAAAATATATAACAGTAATTTATTTTTGTTAAAATAATATTTCAAACAGAATTACGGATGTTTCAGTATGTTGTTATGTATATTATATATGTATACTTCTTTGCTTGTTGCTCATGCCGTGTTGCGTGACTGGGTCATTAAAACTGTAGAATAAAACACAACAGGAAAACGAAAAAGACAATGATTTTAATTATTTGACTTCTAGATTCACATCTAAACCGCAGCAAAAAAAATTGTTCCCAAAAAACTATGATGACATTTACGTTAATAAAACCCAGTAAAAACTACAACCATTACCTCACTACAATAGTTAAAGGCTTTGAACCGTAAAGTATGTATTTAAGTCTGCATTTTAACATATAAACAGATGGAATTGTTTTCATTTAACAGACGAGCTAAAAAGGCTTGAAGTCACTGCGTCACCCAATCGTGTAATTAAGTTACTTAGTAAAGTGATAATAAAATTACCAATAAGACAACTTCATGAAACTAATGACTATACCAAGCAATAAGAGTAGTTAAATTAAATTCCTTAGAAAGCGCATAGGTAGGATTTTGGCATAGCAACATACGGTGAAAGAGGCATACAGCAATAACACTATAGAAAAGTGTACCCACTTCTTGCAAATATATTTAGCTGGAAACGTAGCGTCAGAATAGATTTAGATTATTTTAATAGATGAGCAGAACCATGCCACGTGGTACTATTTTAGTTTCTTGATCTATGACATTGACATTCTGTTTACTTAATGTCTATGTAATTAAACAGACATCAAGGTCTTTTATTAATTTGTTTAAAGAACTATTAAAATTTTTGAGTCATAAGCCGGTTCACCGCATTAATTTTAGGTACGAAAATTGGTTTTACCCCAGAATCTCGGCAACTTATAACTGTTATCATATGAAATAATAAGGTGATGCAGATCTGCTGCAAAACGATCTGTGCTGATTTTATATGACAAATACCTATTGCCGTAACAGGAAAATTGAACTATTTGCAGTAACATCTATTACTACTATGCAACTGGGCTAAGACTAAATTTGACAGGTTGATTATTTATTTGTATAATCCCGTTTAATCACGTTTTTTTTAAACAAAAAAAACAATATGACACTGTGGCTACGTTATAGTACTCAATAATGTGGTCATAGAGTATTGACCGGATTGTGTCATGGCGGCCCCTCTTATCGACTGACTTAGGTACTTACCGGACATTACGGTTCCGCAATGTATTATAAAAAAAGCGTGGAGTGCTTTTCACCACATTTTTGTAGCTTCCATTGAACTATTTGTAACATTTGTGTCAAGCAGCCCACGTTTTATAACAAGTTCATTATTTTATTAACAACTTAATTCTTATTTTGATATTATTAGAATTTTTAAATTATAATGACCGTGTAGACTTTATTTCGCCATAGAATTTTTATTTCGGTTTGCTAATTAAGCGTGTTTTTTTTTAGTTTTTTAAACTATAATTTACTGTCTTATTTTTTAGTCTTGTATTGTCATTGGTCCTTGATACGCGGACGTATTGAAGTTGGTAAAGACTACGTTGAAAGATTCCATTAAGGCTCCTTTACACAGACCGCCGGTTTTTGCTGAGCGGCATGTGACGCCGGTATTTCCCGGGCGTTTGTGCCGCCGGCACATGCCGCAGAAACTTACACAAAAGCATTCCAGTTGTGACAGTCGTATAGAACGCAAGTGAGGTGCACATTTTCGCAGCTATAGCTTTTATTTTAACATGTAAAAAAATTAAAAGAAGAAGAAGAAGGTTTTTTCTCCGCCCAAGTTTAAAATGGCAAAACGGTACAGTAATGATAGAAAATTATAAAAAAAGATGAAATGGAGTGTCGAAATTTGCGCAACAGTATGTTATTTGGGTTTTTAAGAATGATATACGAAGATTTTGAATGTTTGCTGAATAGTACTGAAGTGAACATTACAAAAAAAAAATTGGTTTTAGAGAATATCTGCTAAAGAGAGGTTGGTTTAACTTCCTCTCAATTGAATTTTTGTCTATGTCAAATATTGTCGCTATTGCATTCAGCGCGTCAAGTCGTTTATTTCTATCCTTATAATCGAAATTGCAAGGGTTTCACAAAACCTCATTTGCGTGAAATTGTTCAAAGAGAAACAACACTGCATCATTATCCCAATTAAACGGCATTACTTTATTTTTCTTAAATATGCACCGTGCACAACCACAACACTACCTCGTGAATGCCGGGTGCCGGTGCGACTGACCTTGAAACCCGCGCGACACGCGGCGGCATACTCGGGCGCCTTCTTTGTGTGGCAAAGCCGATGGGTTTATAAGCCGGCAGTGCCGGCGGCACTGTGTGTAGGAGTCATTACATAGATAAATAAATAGAAGGTCACGCTAATATAAAGCGTTTAATTTAAGCGTGTTTTGTTTTAGTTTTAGTTTTTTTAAACTATAATTTTTTCACATCCCGGTTTAGAAGTTTAGGACTTAATAAGGTAAGGCTTTTACTTAAAAACAAATAGATACGCAAAGCTTATTATTATTAGGTAAGTAAGTAGGTAGTATTGTTTCATAAAACTCATTCTCTTGTACTACTTCCGTAGTCTTAAATTTACTATTACTTATTATCTTGGCATAATTATAATAAATTGTTTTAAGTTCATAAAAAAAGTTTACTCACTTTCGAGTAATTTTGCACAGAATCAAATTATACCAAATAAATAAATTATATTGAATTAGTGGTAACTAATTCAATATAATTTATTTATTTGGTAACTACAGATGACCTAAGAGCTTAGGTATGAAGAATTAAGACTGGGTTTTTTATTTAACACACCCAACATCGAAAACAAAAAAAAGTCTACATTTTGGGTTCTGAACAATTTATATTTATAACGCCGAGAGTTATTTTAGTTTATCTCAGTTTATCCTCAATGCGAAATTTGCAAAGAACACGTGAGTTAAAAAAGTACAAATAAGACACGTACAATAAACGTGTACAAGTTTATTATATTATAAGTCGTACTAATTAGGTATAGCTCTTAAGTGCCGTCTTAAACATAATCGTATTTTATTGTATAGTTTAATTAAGGCTTAACTTTATAAGTAGGTACCATTAATATGTAGGTTCCAGCAATCATGACAGCACAATAAGTGTGTAATTTTATTTTCATGGCGAACAGATTCATTAGTTTATAAAAAACAGATTTTACATATATAATAATTATTTTTAAATTCGGAACATTATGGGCGCAAAGAAAAGTATGTGAAGACAATTCGTCTTTTCAACTAATTGGTAACCGTTATTGATACTTGGTTACCAGTTCCATCCATCCAATTACTTTTATAATTCCATCAACCTTTGCCTTTCAATTCAATTTCCATTTTATTATCCCTTTTAATTTTTGTTAGTGTTGTTAAAATTAAAATCGTATTGTTTATTTTTGTTTTTATTGGTATATTATTGTTTTCGTAACTATCTATTCGTATATTTCGTAACGATAATATATATTTTTCGTAACTGGGTTTAGCTTGACATTTTAGTATACCTACAACTACGATGAGTTTTGTTTTGTTTCAACACATACACTAAGTTGTTATTTTAATTTCATTTTTAGTGGGAATATACATCGTCGTGGCCAGATCTACGATTTCATGATGTGTCCGACCATTTCATGAAATAATAATAACTAGAGATCCTGATGTGGTCGAATTTCGACCATGGTTTATTTCATTAGCCAATATTACTTGACCTGTCATTGTATAGACTTTTGTACCATGACAGGTCAAAATATATACTTGACACTCACAGCTGTATGTACCCGTTTTTGCATTTTTTTTAACTTTGTAGCAAATATTGTTCAAAAATTTTAGCATTCGTCACTTCTTCTCTGTATAAACTATAAGTGTGCGACATTTCATACTCCTCCGTCCGTCCAATTTTCGTAAAAAGGGATCCAAAGTTTTCGCTTCACGTATTAGTATATAGATAATAACTTTACACATCTCACACACGGCCGTCTGATCTCAAACTAGGCAGAGCCTGTAGCCTGTACTATGGTAACCAGACTGCTGATAAATATAGTTATGGGCATTTTTCAGAAAAATGTACCATTGTAGATTTGACATGTCCTGTGACTTTGATAGTTATTTATTCAGAGATTTTTTTTTCCGAGTTGTAATTTTTCTTTCATAAATTTGCTATTATCCCAATAACTGTATTAGTTATTTAAAACTTGTGGAAATAGCTTAATATGTAAAATATTGCTAAAACAAAGGCAACATGCTATGCGATTTTGTCGTGTCCCTACCTCCTTGCTAAGTTTGGAGGTAAAAATTATAAATCCCTCGTTTTTTTGCGCGATGTTTGAATATGAAACTTAAGGATTAGACTTAAATTCTTGTTTTCCGCTCTAAAATAAACAAGCAAAGGTCGAAAACATCAATAAAATATAAATTTCGTGATGTCCTACAAAATCGTGTATGGTGGAAATTCCGACTACGCTACGGTATTTTTTAAGAGCTGTAATAATAATCCTTTTGAAACAAATACTTTTTTTAAATTCCAGTAACATTTTATTTGGTATTGACAATCGCCATTTTATTTTAGTAGGTTAGTTTGAAAGATATCAATGTAAATGGTGTTCACGTCACGCGGTGCTCAAATTTTTGTTCCACTTACACGACGGTTTTATTCAAGGTAAATATTACTGTTTTAACTTTTTGTTTATAAATTTGAATACATCACCCCATATTTATTTGGATTACCTTTTAATACTTACACACGTACAGTTACGTACGTCACGTGATGTATTAGTGGAACGAAAAAGTGACGTAATGGAATACTAATGCATAGGTTACATGAAATTTATGAAATATATTTGATTCTTAATTAAAGTAGTATTTTTAAAAAAGTAATTTATTTGTTCTGTTTGTCTTGGTGGTGAGCAATGATAGTAATAAGTAATTTTTAAAGTTTATTTAGTTATTTTATTACCATAGTTGATTTAAAATAAAGAGTACTAATCGGCAGTACTTTGTAGACCATACCTAATATCCTAAACGTGACTTTAAATTCCCTTACGTCACATGTTCTAATAATTAGGAGTAAATATCAAACATAATAAAGACCGTTTTGTTAAATAATTATGAAGGTAAAACTGTTTAAATTTACTACATATATATAATTATTGTATGTTTCTTTCGTGCCATAGAAATTGTATTGTTTTGAAGTGTAAAGTACCAAAATGTAGCGTATGGGTAGTAATTATATAATAGCACTTACATGTCTGTGGGTAATGCTAGTGTTTATATTTTATTGAGAAGTCTATTATGTTTATATTGATATAACAAAGGTAATTTTCGAAATGTATTGTATTTTCATTAAAAAAAGACTTAATATACTTCGTAACATATTGAACTTCTCTAGTGGAAACATAAGTTTTAAATCAGTTTTTTTCAGAATTTCGTAATTATTTTGATATAAATATACTTTTATTAATTATCAAACGCATTTAATCACAATTAAATGAAAAATTTTTTTTTTTTGTAGTAGAATTCCCATTACGTGACGTGCAACTTTTCTGAAAAACGCCCTTATATATTTCTAAATACGTACATATAATAATAATAATAATTGAATTGTACATAGTATTAATATTATGTAGTTCTTTTAGAAAAACCAAAAGTGATTTAATTTACAAAATATAATTTTACACCATCATTGCCAATAAGCTTTTATGTATTTAATTAGTATTTGAGAATTAGTTCTTCAATCTTCTTTTTTTTATTCCATTACATTTTTTTCTTATAGAGAATCATACATTAAAAAGGTCGAGAATGATATCATCCCAGGTACAAATTCTCAGGTACTCAGGTAATCTTCTTTTTGTATAGTATACATTTGTATAATTAATGAATCTCAGTATTTAACCGGTTGTAGCGGTTCGTAAGCGTTTTGAAAGCTTACTGTAGGTACTACATCACATATGTCTGATCCTTCAGGAAAGACAAACGTAATTTAAATGTCCCTAATTCATACTCGTCGTTTCGACGTAAAACATTTAAGGAAAAACATGTTGATGTTGAATGGGGAAAATAATTACAATTATTTTTATCTACCTATTATCGACAACATTTGTTGTGGCCTCAGTTCCGCGATATTTGAGGAACATTTGGCTTCAGGTCACGTGACTATATTTGCTACTACTCTTATTCTTTTATCTATGGCGAAAACATTGTAGCGGTACTGAACGACACGTACTACGTGATTATTTGCCCAATTTGAACGTTTATACGTGGTTTGATAGATTTACTTGACTGATGATGGGACGTTCTTATAAGATCTTATATAAGGTCGTGCAAATAGACAAGGCACACTTATCAATCATTTATTTTGGATAACATCACGTTTGGATCATCACATTGACCGTTTAACAGAGTATTGCACGTTGTGTAATTTATTAATCGAGATAAGGTTTTTATACCATGGATAATTTTAGACAAAACTAAGTGAAGATATTGTTATATCGTTATCGCTATAACTATTAATCTATACAATTAAAATATAAAACAATTGTAATCCTTGCTTTAAACATTGAAAACCACGATACTTATATAGGCTACTTAAATGCTTTTTGTCGTTCAATTTACCAGAATAATAAATATTAAGTCTAATAATTAAGATTTTATGTGTAGTTTTCCAAATATTTTAATGGTGCAAATCCTTAGTAAACAATTATACATATATTATAATCATATAACAGGTGAGTATGGTACTTAAGGCGAAACAAAAAAAAATCTTATGTGGCTTTGTAGTATAAATTTTTACACGTCAATATATTACATTACTTAATTACGTGTATTAAACGTGATAGATGGTCGTAATGCTACAGTTGTTTAATTTTGGACACATGCCATTTCGATACCAATATTTTTCTTTTTAATGATAGAAAAGTGATGTACACACATGTGCAACTCAAGAGTCACAAGTGCGTTGCCGGCCTTTGAGATGGGAGTACGCTCTTTTCTTCAAAGTTTGAAGGTCGTATCGGTCCAGAAATACCGCAGGCGACAATTTGTTTTACAAATTGGTTGTGCAAAAAGTTTTTGGAAAATCGCACAGTGGTGAATTGGTAATTATTCAGGTGATGGGGATGATATTTTTGTCGCGTTGAACGATGGCGAAATGCTGCGGCCGGTATAAGTCCGTACAATTCGTCGGCGCACTCCCCATAATACATGCGATAGAGAATGCAGAGTTAAACTACATTTCGACGCAACGCCAAGGGGTCAAACCGATCTGAAATATCCTGGCAATCGATGATTCGAGTCGCTCTCCGTTGAATGCGGTCCAGAGGTAGAAGCTGGTACTGGGTTGCTCCTGCATAGAGATGAGAAGAGTATTCCATATGCGGCCGAATCTGCGCCTTATAAAGTTGTAGGTGGTGGGCCAGGGTGAAATACTGTCTCGATCTATTCAGTACACCAAAGCTTCTTCGATACTAATTTGGCCTTACCCTAAGTGACCGTAAAACTGGACTTCGCTCGATATATCGACGCCAGTGGCAGTTAGGGAAGTGCTCTCAAAGCGAGGTGATTTGATTGGCGGTGAACGCGCAAACCTGTGTCTTCGTTGGGTTATACGAGAAGATCACTAGCTGAACGACCCTGATGGAAGCCGTATTGTCGGTCATTGAGTAGCTGGTGGTATTGGTGATCTTTTAAGCACCGAAGGAGCTGGCAGTTGATAATAGATTCCATTATCTTGGAGAACAAGGAGGTTATGGCTATGGGTCTATAGTTGGACGGATCCGAGCGGTCACCTTTTTTATTGATCGGGTGCACTAAAGCTGTCTTCTATGAGTTCGGGATGACACATAGATAATGGGAGAGCCGATAAAGGTGCGTTAGAACCGGTGCCAACTCTGGAGCACACGTCTTCAGCACGATGTGAGAGATTCCATGGCGCCCACTCGACTAATGAATATCGAGGGAAAGAAGTGCTTTACGCACTTTTTAGAGCTTTGTAAGAAGTGGACTTCCGGCATAGAGCTCTCGCACCGCGTTATGGTCGGCGGTACATTTCCCCCGTCATCCAAAGTCGAGATGGACGGAAAGAGTTTGCCTAAAAGGTCTTCTTTCTCCTTAGCGTCATGGGCCAATGAATTATCTCCCATTTGCAGGGGTGGAAGGGGTGGTCTACAAAAAATTCCCTGGACAGCTTTAGCAAGAGACCAAAATGCACCAGTTCCAGAACGGAGATTCACCAATCTCTCACCAATTCTGCCAATGTGCTCCGACTTCGCTCTGGCAATGTCTCTTGTGAAGGACCTGGAGGCAAAGATGAGCTGCTTTTGTAATGCGCTGGTTCTTACATCCCGTACTGCCGCTGCATTTGCCCATGCTTGGGTACATTCCTGCTTTCGGCGGGACCCCGTTTTGCAGAATCGGCCGAATCAAGGCTATTTATATGTTTAGGCTAGTTTTAAAGTATAAATAAAATAATATAGATTCAATTCTAGTCACAAATAATTATAGCCTCGTTTAGTTAGTTTAACACGTTAAGTTACTTATTATTTAAAGTCAACGTGTGATAAAGTTTATGCAGCTTCATTGTGTTTTTCAGTGGCTGCCTACGTTATCCTGGAGTGCGAGGTAGTGGCCACACAACGGGCAAATATCTTCGCGGGTACGAGATCGCTTCTAGAAGACTGTGAATGTCCCAGGAGGCTTCTGAGCTTCTGGGAGGAGCTAGGCCACACTTGGGTATTATTGAACTAAAAGTTTGTTTAACGGAACTGGAGGCATGCATGAACACATGTAGTTCTCAAGAGTTACATTTTGACTTGATTTGAAGTAATTGTGATATAACGCAGTCATCGAATGTCTGCTCTCCGTCGAATGTGTCAAATTCATTAAGTAATGTACAGAAGTGCCAATGTGGATCGGAATTAATAATAATATAAACCTATGCCATAGAACCTACAAGAAATGTTCATTTCATAATTTCAACGGTTATGAATATAGGCAGCTCTACTAATCAATTGTAATTTTAATGTTAATATTCGTTTATGGCTGTAGTCTTTGTATACCAAATTCATAAATATCTTAATCTGTCAATTTGTTCAGGATATAATATAGTAATATTTTTTTTTAAAACGGTTTCTACGGCTGTTTCTATTATTAAGATTCCGACCGCCTCCAATAAAAACTGTAATACATAAGGAATCACTGTCACTGTCTCTGTCAGTGACAAAAGTTTAATCAAAAATAATTGTGTCTAAAATTGTAATTTTTTATACAAACATAACAATCATATAATTATTTAGGTCATGGAAATCGTACCTAATCTGTTTTATAGACATGCTTTGAAATGCTTGGAGATAGTTTTAATTTTTATGAACGCTAAGTGGAAAATAAAAAAGATATTGTGTCAAGACCACAGAAATCTAAATAAGGTAATTATTTAGATTTCTGTGGTCAAGACCCATAATAATAAAGAAACGTGAAATCAATCGACATTTTTATTGTATGTGCCAACTGTAATCGGATGATGGAAATCGGTTAACTCATTCAAAGCTTCGCCTGAATGTGTATATATGTCATGTGTTTTATTCAATCATCTAGTCTGCCTTCGAAATTACTTAATGCCTAATATGAAAACTGACATCCTTCTTATAAAACATGGTATCAGTAGATGCATAGAACTCTTAATTATGTTTTACAGGAATTGAAATACTTATTTGTACAACAAATGTGAAGAATGTTGCTAGGTACGAAATTGTTATTTTTATTTCAAGGTTAAATGATAATCATTCAAGCCGAATTGAATCGAAATTGGTAACAATCAAGAAACGTTGTGTGAATTTATATCTGGAATAACAAACAGAACAATGTGTTGGAACAAAATAAATAATGATGTCTTCCTTTCACTACGCTTGAAGTAAAAAGTATCCCAAATAATTTTGATGATCATTATATGTAATGCTCGTTTTTTTTTGTCGTATGGAGGGCAAACGAGTAGACGGGTCATCTGATGGAAAATGACTACCGCCGCCTGCACCTGCAACTCAAGTGCGTTGCCTTCCTTTAAGGGGGGAAGAGGGAGAGAGGGGGGAAAGGGGGAAAAGTGGGAAGAGTGGGAGAAGGGGGGAGGAGGGGGAGAGGGAAGGGATAGGGCCTACGGTAACCTCACTCACGCGGCGAAAAGCAATGCAATCATTGCTTCACTGCCGATTTTCTGTGAGGCCGTGGTATCATATCGTGGCATCATATCGTGGCCGGTCGAGCCGGCCCATACGAGCCGGAAGCGTGGGTCTTCCACGAATATATGGCTCGTAAAGTATCTAATATTTTTGATTTTTGCATTTTTAGTCATAACCATCGACGTAGGTATTACGGGTTCTTTAAAAAAATCAAAATATTATAATTAAATGTACCCAACGTTGAAACATTACGTTGTTGAAATCGACCGGGTGAAACGGTGTGCTGACTGCTGAAGCAATGTGCACAAATATGTGACATTTTAAAAGCCTTGATTGATTTTTAATTTTCCTTCTAACATTATCTAACCATAGGTGTAGTTCATATAGTTTGCGTAATGACTTCAAGTGGCACCTGTACCGGAATCAGTGATATGACTGTTAAATAACAACGGTGATACGATACGAAGGATAGAATAAACAGGTGAAAATATCCGTGTGTCTAGTTGTTTTGCAATAGACTTATCCGAAATATTAATATGTCAATCACAAATTTTTAGACTGTCTTTCTTCGTCTCTTTTTAGGGTTCCGTACCTCGAAAGGAAAAAACGGAACCCTTATAGGACCACTTTGTTGTCCGTCCGTCCCTGGGTCGGTCTGTCTGTCAAGACCCTTTTTCTCAGGAACGCGTGGAGGTATCAAACTGGAATTTATATCAAATACTCAAGTCTACTGTCTCTTGGAGCTGTGAAAAAATCAAACTTCTAAGCCAACGCAATCAAAAAGCACTCGCAAAGGAATCAAAACCTACAGGGTACTTCCCGTGAACTCAGAATCTTGAAATTTGGTACGAAGCAACGTCTTATAGCACAGATAAAGGAAAAATTGCGAAAACCGTATATTTTTAGTTACATCAAATAATAAAAATATTTTACGGAACCCTCGGTGCGCGAGTCCGACTCGCACTTGACCGGTTTTTTTTTAGGGTGTAATAGGATCTCGGTTTGTCGGTACAAGTACTTACTAATATATTCTGTATATTGCTACTAAAACTTACATCTTTTACTGGGATCAGCCCATGGATGATCCTAGTAAAAGGATGGGATGGCATCGTAGCCAATAATCGGCTCATGTGCTACAGTGCTAATGATCACGGTGATTGCATGGAACGTGAATAGACAACATGGCCATGTAAACAAACCCAAATTAAATACGAGTAGGTAGCTTGTTTTCATTGAAAGTTGACGTATTTATAAACTGAAAACAATATTTTAAAAATATGTCGTGACATTGGGACTTTATGACAGAAATGTCTACCGAGCCAAATATTTGCGTATCGTTTAAAACTACCGACCTCAAAGTTTGTAAACTTTGAATAAGGTACGCTTGTGTTAAGACAATCTTTTTGTGTGCTTGTTTCCAAAGTTCATAACCTTTTACTGTGGGCACTGCATTATTAGCGGAGTAAGATATTAAACATTTTTTTAAGGTGTACGTAATATTATGCCTACTGTTTTTTAAAGTTTGTTTCTTTAGTTATAGGTAATTATAGTTTTCCTCATTGCGATATGTGACTGAACTACTTCTCGAAGATGTAACCTTGAGTAGCATTTGCTACACAGACAGTTTTAACTGACTTATTTAGATAGCTGTTAGATTTAAGTTAAATACGAGTATAAGTCATGCTTTTTAAATATGAGTATGATAATTATGAATTTTCTATGTCACCCAAACTTTGTTTACAAATAAAATGGGTTACCTCATTCCCGGACACATGCTATAAGATTATATTGTTATAAATCAGTTGCATTAATAAGGCGTATCAGATTTATAAGATACGAGTCTTTTAATTCAAGGACCGTGTTACATCATTGCGTTTTTGCATTAAGTTTACTTATGCCCGGCTCCTATAATCAAGAAACGATTCGTTTTACTTACGGACGGTAAAACTTTCGTTGAAAATTCAACGAAATTTTACCTTCCGGAAGCAAAACGAATCGTTTCTTGATTATAGGAACCGAGCATTAGTAAGTAAAATAATAATGTGTCAGGTAACTAGCTGACAAACTGGTTATGCTAATTGATCAAATTAGAATTGGCTTATGTGATGGTCAATGAACATATACTTAATGGTTACAAAATATGTATAAAATCCGGTATCGGTAAAATGAGGTTAATGGAGTGCTGCTAGGAAAATACATACGTAATTTTAGTTACATTAACACGAACCTCACCCAGTTAAGACTGATACACAGTAACATAAAAGTATAATAAGAAATTGTCCGCAAACAATGAGTTTCTTTATAAGTATTTCTAAAGGTCCTACACCTTTGAGTGATGTTGAGATTTTTAAGTTTACGTCTGCAGTGTTGCCTGCTTTCTACAATAAACAAATTGCATCTATTTTGACTGTCATTCGTAAACGTCTGTAACTAAATATATAATACCAATAAATAACATTATTTTATCTAAAACATAATTTTTTTTTCCAGCACTTACTAGTACCTTTATTCATATAAACTTTTACATGAAACACACATCCTGTTGTGTGAATGCTAACAGACTGAAATAATAGGACACGTGTCTTCTATCAGGAAACCTGATTATTTATTTAAAAAAGGCGAACGTGAATGAACCTACATTTTATTGCATCTTAGCATGACTGCATAGTCACACTTCGCTATACATAATTAATATTTTCACGCACGGCGTAGTACTTGTATTGAAGTAAGAAAGTGTAAAATCCCCGGATATTTGTAGTTTTGGTTTGCTGATTAAATACCAGTTACTGCAGGTCAGACAATTATACATTTTTGGCGCCAAGTCAGTTTACAAGGAATGTGGGATTTCAATAATGAGCTTTACAAATAGTCCGGGACCAATACAATATTTTTAGAAGAAAAAAATATGAAAATATTTTTGGTGAAGATATCGGATAAATATTTGTTTAACAATCCAAGTGATTACTAAATTAAAAGAATAATGAAAAAGGAAAAATGTATTTCTTAAATTTTCAAATCTAATAATCACTATTCAGATAAACATAAATGGTGAACGAAAAAAAAAATATATGATTGTATTATAAAATTATTACTTACGTTGAACTGAACTCCTTCATTTTATAACTATTCGACATTGTCACTGCTTTAAAAAGTAATGTTAAGATATTATTAATCCAAAGATGGCACTTGATTTATTGTAGATTTAGCTATTTGTTTCTGTTTTTGATATTGTCCTATGCAAGTGCGCGCGAGCGACATATTGCGTGAGCGGTGACACAGTCAATGATGGTATTTCTTGTGTGCAAATGCTCATCTTATAAATATAAAATACGCGCGAGCGCTTCGGGGACTATCTTGGCGTTGAAATTTAGCTCAAGGGCCATTGGAATCTACAATTTTGGATCAAATTGTTTATATAATATCTAAATAAATATTACACACATTAGCCACTGAAAAATAAATTTATGTCTAAATTATCTGGTAACTTAAACCAAGTACTTTTTGTCCATGTTTATTTTATGAAGCCTCTTGGGCTATTTTAATTGAAAAACTGTTTAAGCCTGAGTTGAAGTGTATCATTCAAACAATCCACTCTTTTTGATTGTACTAAATACATATTTTGGCGATTTAACTTTCACCACTTGTTCTGTCGTGCTTGTTCTCGTTATTGGGAAACAGGTTTGCAAACGCAGACTGAATTTGCATTTGACCATTTCAAACTATATTAACTGACCCTAAGACTAATGTACCCATAGATGCACAGACATTGCACACAGTTCACTTGAGATACAAACAATTAATATTTTAGGAACTGTAGTTGTATCTGATTATGCTACATAATAATTTCTTTAATTTTAAAATTTTGTTCTTCACAAGGAATTTCTTACATTCTCCTCCAACCCATGCATATAAGCAACATCCTTCTTCTTCCACTGCCGTGTCTTCTTGCCAATCTTTCTCTTTCAATAGATTTCCAATGTTCCCATCTACTATTCCCAAAGTGCCCAGTTGGCGGCAATAGGCTTGCCCCCTTTTACGTGAGTGAAACCAAATTATAGATGGCAGAATGTGGGTATTTCATAAGCCTCTGTATGTAAATTTAATCTGTTTGCTTTATATTTCTTTTTTGTATACGGCAGGTGAAATAGCTGTTATTTAAAATAAATATTTATATCTATAGATTAAAATAAATTATTATGTACATAGCTTTTTTCTTAATTTGTAAATAAATTTATTTATTTATTTATTTATTTATTTATTTATTTCTATACCTCTATCTATTTTACAGGTTATTACCTAATACAATAGATTGGCAATAATGTACAGACAAAGATCAATATTAAATAGACAAACTTAATCTTAATCACACACTTGACACTACACAATACGCAACTCTTATGAATTCGTTCAGTGCACATGAAAAAATATCAATTTCGTTTGATATCGTGTTGAGCACCCGCATAAGAAAAGGTGACCTTAGGTGTTAGGCCTAATCCATCTGTGTAGAAACTTACAAACTCAACGCATTCACAAATTTAAACAGCGATTAAAAAAAATATAAATTTACCTATTATAAACAAAAATTATAAAGAAATAGTCTCGAAGTAATCTTTGGTAAGGACTAGGCGACTATTGAAATGAAGTAGGTTTCTCTCATCTTTCTCTTGGCTTGTTAGAGATGGGTTATCTTAGGGATGATACAATACAATACATTGGCGACGAGTGTGAAACGAACCTTAATTTGTATAGGTACCCTAAGATGTAACATTAAATCATTAGAAGAAATAAAATCAGTGGCTTAACATGACTCAGAGTAAAAAGAACGTGTCTTGCAATATTAATGGATGTCATCGGTAAACAAATAAAACAAGGAAAAAGCTTGGATCCAAGAAAAAACTAAGACAGAATTAATAAAGATTGCAAATAGACCAGCACAGATAATTATATTTGTACAAACGTATTCTATTGAAGAGATTAGGAAATACTTGAATATATGGATAAAATAAAAACAAAAGACTGTTCACGTGGCGTCACCATATCGCGTTATAATTTGAAAGTATTTATCGGTGAAAACCATTACAATGTTTCATATTATTGAACAAGGTCTGAGAAGATAAAAAAGTTACTGATCACAAAACTAAGTACGAATGTTTATGAATTAGTAACAACATCATGTATACCGAAATCACCAGTGAATGAAACATGTACAAAAATATATGTAAAAATCTAAAAAATACTACCGTCCACTAAAAATGCTGGGTTACATCAAGCAGAATTCCGGAAACGATGTCAAAAACAAAATGAACCCATAGAACAATACATAATTAAACTAAAGAAATTGTCTAAAAATTGCAACTTTATAAACTTACATAATAATGAAATAGAGAACATAACAAAAAATTGCTTTAACTGGTTGTAAAATCATAAAAAAAAACAGAAGAAAACTAAGTTAACGATATGGCCTCAACCGCCCGCAGTTTGATATAGGTTACATGCAGATTTCTCGGGCCCTTTACTTAAAATATATTTGTATTAATAGTGGATGCACATTCAAATGGCCAGAAGCATTTGTTATGAGTAATATAACAGTACAAAAAAACGAATTAAGATATTTAAAAGTATATTTTGTCCGTTATGTTTACCTTTTACATTTGGTCACTGACAATGGACCTACATGGACTAGTGAAGAATTTGAGTTATTGTAAAAAAGTAAGAACTAAACAGACATTCACCTCACCAAGTATGGTGGGGTGAATGTCTGTTTAATAGTCATGCAGTAAGTTTTATAGAATCATTCAAGCCACATATAATAAAATTTGTAGATAGTGGAAAAAAACTTGAGTATGCATGTCATTTATTTCTATTTGAAATTCAAAAAACCACAGGCTACAATCCAGCAAAAAAACATAATTTTCTGTTGGAGAAACAGTAAGGACAAAAAACTTAAGAGAAAATAAAAAAAAATGGTCATTATGTAAAATTGGTAAGATTTTTGTACCAGGTGTTACCTATATAGTAGAACTGGATTGTCTTCGGTGGAAATGCCATGGCAATCAACTTCTTTAACGTAGACAGAGTTCAGAAAAATATTTTTTTAATGTCATTTAATTAAGTTAATAATATATATGTTTTCTTTAATACGTAGCTATATGTACATATAAATGTTCTAGTTAAGTTTTATTTCCTTCTCGTAAAGCGAGGGAGAGTATTGTATATTATATTGAGCTAGAGGGCAGCACTACGACTGTCCAGAAGTTTTGGAGTGGTACAAGCATAGACATCTAATTTTGTAGTCTTAGTTCATTATTAAATTTGTTTTATTTAATTAATAAAGATGTGTTTTAAATAATTACTCCTTAAAAAGACGAACACACAACAATATGTTTGAAGAAAATCGTTCTTTTGGGGTGTTAACATAGCAAATGAAAGTTTCTAGAAGAACAATATGTGCTTTACATTTTCTTCATGTCCTTTATTTCATATTATGCTTCTTCTGGCCTTAACTATTTATAGATGTAGGTGATAACATCGCTTTTTAATCGTACGGTTAAGTGCTCTTAAGGGCTCGTATAATCGTTAGCTGCTTAATCGGTACTGCCATTAACCACACCTATAGGAATATTTTTTAATCACGTCACGCATGAATCAGACCAGAAAGTTTCACTCGGTTACAATGCACAAGCTCGACTATAATGTCGTAATATACACTTCAATCTTTTATTAACATTTGGCACAGAGTAGACTCTTTTTAATTTATAAATAGGTGTAGAATACCGATGCGCCATTGTAACTAACAGTGTTTGGCACATAATGAATTTGATGATACGTTCGATGAAAAATAAAAAAAGTGTGACACCTGCAATATTTTTAATTTCTTTGTCAAGGTTAGTGTTCTCACTGTGCACACAGTGCTTTAGCGGTTTTTAGGTGAGTTTGCCACGTTCCACCTGATATCCGGGACTATAGTATTTTAATTTATAAATATTTTAAATATTCAATTTTAAGATGACTTTCCGGATCTGCTTATGTGACTAACCAATTAATGTACATCTAAATAATAAATAGTATGCATGGAAAAATCAAACAGTTCACAATTTTTTTTGTAAACATGACATAATATCAACTTCATAGTCTAATCTTGTACTAATTTTAGTTTAAACGCACCTGAGTAATACTTGTTTTCTCTGTATCATTCAATGGTTGACTGGTAGAGAATACCTAAAGCATCAAGTCGCCTATACCAGATCTGCATAAAGTATAAATAAATAAATAGTCGCCATAAGAGTCTAAAAAATATCACGAAGTGAACAAGTGACAGAATAAGCACGTCACTTCTACACTAATTCATTTCTACTAATTAAAAGAGCTCTTTAAGCGGCGCTTGCCGCCAGGGCTGCCAGTTTGTATAATTGGATACAAAATTCGTATAATTCGGTTATCTTATGTATCGTGTTTGTACAGTGGATTGCAGATTGCATTGTATAATTGGATATTATGTCATTACTGATGTTATAGCATAATAAGTACATACATACACGTAGAGATACTTAAATCATGTCTGTGGTAAACTGTTAAATCTTTATACGTTAAAGTTGAAACACCTTTTATAGAAATCCCCAAAGAGTGACGTACTATAGTTGTACAACACAGATTTTGTATAATAGTACGTGATTTTGTATAAGTTCTGAAACCCGGCGGTATTAAATTCGTCTCACTCACGATCATGCGGGCTTTGAAACAATAATAAATAACAACAAAAGTATGGTTCAATATAAGTGACAGAAAACTTACTTACCATGTTTTACTTATTGTAAATCTTGAATAAAATAGAACAATTGGAGTATAAGAGAAGCATTTGGGAATCTGATAATCCTTTTCAAAAAACTCACTTTACAAATGAATTTTAAGGGACACTGCTCATAAGTTTGCGTTCTTACCCTCTAGTTTATTCCTAACATTTAAAACTAAAAAAAAACAATTTTGGCAAATATTTTTCTTTGTTTCTCTTTATTATGGATTGAAGTAAAGAAATCTATCAGTTTATGAAATAGTAACACAATTACGAGTATGTGCCACGGTTGCGGACCGTGGTACGAGCAAAGAAAATTTGAATCTATGTATGATTTTTAAATTATGTCAACCCTAAATGATGTCAGTGAAGCAAGTGCTGCTAGCGGCGTCGCCTGTGCTTAAGTTTTACTTAAATTATGTTGTATGTATAGGTGAGAAAATAGCAGTACGCATTTTTAAGCAATTTCCATGCACGGATGACTGTGAAATTTGAAACACTTAAAGTGTATATAAAACATATTTTTACGTGGAAGAGCCATGCTTCGGCACGTATGGGCCGGCTCGACTCCGCTCGATACCACGGCCTCACAGAAAACCGGCAGTGAAGCAATGACTGAACTGCATTTCGCCGCGAGATTGAGGTTACCGGAGGCCCTAATCCTTCCCTATTCCCGTCCTTCCCCTTTCCCCCTCTCCCCTCTCTTCCCCCTCTCCCTCTGCTCCTACTCCCACCTTAAAGGGCGGCAACGCACTTGTGACTCTCGAGTTACAGGTGCCCATGGGCGGCGGGCGGCCGTACCTATTTACCATCAGGTGACCCGTCTGCTCGTTTGCCCCCTATACCATAAAAATAAAACAGTCATCTAAAATTTTTAATCAGTGTGTCTTATAAATTTTATGCGTATACGGCTACAAAAAGACTACAGGGGTCTAGTATACAGGGTATATATGACAATGGAATACTTGACTGATGCTATATTGGTTAAAAGTACTTTTGACTTAGAGCGTCAGTCCAAAACTTCTATTAACCATAAATTTGCAGTCAAAGTGACTATTAACCAATGATATCTTTGTACTTATTACTTATTATGCACAACAACAATTTGAGCTTATATTCTTTACCTAGTGCAGTATATCACGAGAATTAATCGAAGTAGTGTGAATTATTTGTACCGGTGAACCATGTACCTAGTACTTTTTATTTTTTTGTTTTAAAAATGTATTATTAATTATTGTTGTTTTGTTATAGTTTTTTGTTATAGTTATACTTTGTTTTGCTTTTAAAATCTATATAAAATAAAAAATGGTGGAATTTTAAACAAAATTACTCTTACTTTTTCTTCTCAGTGTAGTATTAATAATTATCTAGGTACGTACTTCAAAGAAGTCTGTTGCCTTGGATTCCAAACATTCCCTTATCTATCGAGTTGTCGCCGGCATTCTAATATTGTTATATAGTTTTAAGTGTGAATACACACTTAAAACCATATAACAATATTAGAATGCCGGCGGTTTAGCTCATTTACTTTCTTTGAAAAGGTTGATTTTTTAACCATAATTGTCAAGAGGCTAAGCATGTTTCTTGTTTTATTTGTGTTTACATGTTGACACTATTTGTCATTTGACGTTGACACTATTTGTATTTTGTCAATTGACTTATTTATGCGATTATTTATGGTCTCACATCTCTATAATATTTTTTTTTTTTTGGCTCTACCACAGCTCTATATAAAATCCTTTGACAGTTTGTCCTCCGTATACCTACTTGACATTGGCAAAATTGTGGTAACTCCACAAAGCCACAAACCAAAAGTTGAAGTTGACTTATTTATGTAATAGCGAAACAAAATTCCAGAAGTTTTTTCTTCGGATGAGAGCTCCGTTCAAATGGAGGAGTCTTTTAGGTGGAAGGCACAACGCCGTTTATGGAAGCACACTAACATAATGGTTACTTTTTACTTAGGCATAGTGTTGTTTCATGTTGCCACGGTTGATATTTATTTTAAAGGACCACTCCGGCATTAGGAATATTCGTGTGTCGCGGAGGCCTTCACAAACATTCAAACAACGCACACAAAGAACACCCAAACTCGGGACAACTATTTGTGGATCACACAAATTTTTGTCCCATGTGGGATTTGAACCCATAACATTCGGCGCGGCGTAGTGGCAACGCGAGGCGACCCCTTAAACCATTGCGCCATGCCATCCGTGCAGTCATATGCAATATGACTATTCTGATCTGTCACATTTAGAGCTAACGTCATCTTTTTGTTTTTTTTTGTTGTGTGTGTCTTTTTATTTTACCACCGGTTGAAAATAATATTTCGTAATAATAATAGTTCGTAAATAATATTAATCCAAGAACGCGAAAGTTTAAAAGTTAGTATAGCCCAGTACTTGTTTGTGTTAAAAGTGTCTGGTTGATTTGTTTAAATACCTATATTTACCGTGGACGGTCGTCAGAATATCGTGGGTAGAAGAAAGGGGGAAAGGGGCGGGGGGGAGATACTGCTTATCGTCATCGTCTACAGTCATCACTTGTCGATTTGTTTGTAAAAATAAATAAATAGAAAGTGAGTATACATACGTATTTAGAATGCAAAACAACTGTCTCTTTATAAATGTATGCCAACTTTTGGTCTGTTGCCATTTTATATCTTTCCGGTGAGCGTTTGGCGGCGAGTATTAATATTCTTCTTCTATTTAAATAAGACTTAGTACCTTGTTAGTAGCTGTATACTCTGTTTCTTTATATCATAGAGGAGCCCAAACTGGAGTACCCGCCTCCTTTAGTCAGGTAACGCTCAAAACTATCGAGTAATGGTTGGTACCTATGTACATATAAGTACTGCAAATATAAAAAATGCAATCTAATAACCTGCTTATTACTTCAAAAATAGTTTCGATAGATATGTGATGATGGTGATATAAGTAGGTATAATAATACTTTTACGCGGTTGTTGAGCCAATCGACGTTGAACGTAGATTTAATACTATTATAACAAATTAACGCCTGCGCATTTGGCTTCAAATTGGATAAATTAAACGACGTCTGACTTCCATGTGCGTAGTGATTATATGCACTATTTAAAGGTTTGTCCAATCCCGTTTTGGTGCGCTCATTTCAGTAAACTATTGCGCGCTGTGATTTGTAAATCGTATCAAGACAACTAAACACGTAAAATCGTAAAAAGTTCATAAACACGTCACCTGATCCTGAGCGCTGCCAATAATGTATGCAAGTTTTTTTGCGATGATCGGTAAAATTTTGGCTTCCAAAGAATAATACCTAGTTCCACCCCCTAATGATGCCTCTAAAAGAGACTCTCTGCTGAATTCCTTTGTTCTTCTTGAAGTTGATGATGATGTGGACCTAAAACTATGCCGGAAGGTTCTTCGTACCACTGATTACACATATCACGACGACACATTTTATGCTAAATGTAAAAGTAAATTGTGATGTGTAATCACACACAACAACAATAAATCACACAGTAAATGTTCTTGTAAAAAATGTAAGTGTAACAAGCTTTTCTGTAATGAAGATTATTATTATTATAATCGACTTAAATTATTACCTATCTTTTCGACTTCGACTTCAATGCTTCTAAAATCAAATCATAATAAATTGTAATAAGCTGTGTTATTAATCCCTTAAATTTCCACCCTAAGGGGTGGTTTTTCTTCAAGTTGAAATGGATGGTCCCATTAATATATATATATATATATATATATATATATTACTAGCTGTTCCCCGCGGCTTCAGCCACGTAGAAGTCGTTATCGCGTAAAATCATAACCCTCCTTTTGCGCAGTCGGTTAAAAAGTATAAGTAGTAAGCCTATGTTCTTCCCAGGGCCTCGAATTATCTCTATACCAAATTTCATCTCAATCGCTCGTTTAGGCGTGAGCTTTCACGCCTAAACGAGCGACAGACAGAGTTACTTTCACATTTATAATATTATATATATATTAGTAGGGATAAATTTACGAAATGATAACCACTTTTTTTAAGTCAATTTTAAAAATTAAAATTTACATTTTTGTCTTTTGAGTGGGTTGGTTTGTAATTTTTTAAAGTTATTTTTCAGATAAAATAAACAATTTTGAACGTTTCAACCCGGTTCAACAGTATTGATTGATAACATAAAGTTACTTTTTCATTTATACTTATAGAATTTGAATTTCAACATTTTCAGTCTTCGCGCCATACTTGAACATTAATGGTATAAGTTCCACTATGTAGTTAATGGACAACATTTTTGGCCGAATTACTTCTTAAATGAAATGTGGCCAATTCGTATACCTACTATAATAAATTGTGCTAAATATAAGGTCAATGACTACGACAATCAATGTCAATTTGTCCATACACCCAACAGACAGATTTAGCTTCACTTGTATACCCACATGTGCTTCACTGTTTCAACCGATGCATGATTGAACCAATAGATACTACTTAGACTATTTTTCTTTTATTACATCATAATATGAATGAACAAAGTATTAAAAAACATCAACAAACCCGAAGCGTCTGAAAATAGATTTTCAACCTGCATTAGACTACGAATTTGGTCCAACAGAGTGTATATTTAGACGCTCTGCTACGTCGTCTTGTAACTGATTCTATGTTTTACGTAATTACTCGTATCTTTGCAATATATTGTAATATATTTTACAGAACTTTTTACAGACCATTGATTGCTATTAACAATACTACATTGTGTTAAAGTTGTAACGTACTGTTTTTTGCTGAATTACTAGTTTATTGCCATAAAATATTGTATACTTTTTTAAATTCAATTAGAGAAATAAATGTTAATCTGTTGGTAAGAATTACTTTAAAGTTTGTTTCTTTAACTTTCATCATACTTCGAAAGTATGGTTAGTGTTCATCACCCAGCATCCTTTCCAAATAGGATATATTTGCATTGACTTTCGTCTGTTCCGTTTGACTATATTCATATTCGTATCAACATCATTTAATCCAGATAGGCGATTTCGAGGCCAAATAACTTCACTCAACGGAAGCCACCATACCAAGCATTGTACGTATTTACACATGATGTATACTGGTGTAAAAAATAATAAAGGTAAGTATATCCTTTCTTAATAATTTATTAAGTACTTAAAACAATAAATTACACATTCTTCATGAAATTATTCTGCACCAGTTTTAACAAGTTTCATAATATCCATTATTGTGACGGCTGATCCACTCAATAAACTCAACATGCCGAAAAACACGATTAAAATGTTCTTGTAAAGAATCCAGTTGTATTTGCCAAGGTCATCCCAGCGAAACACTGTTTCAACAATTCCTGGTATGATGAGGCCCAGTGTGGAGTAGAAAAGCGCGCCCACCAAATCAATTATTTGTTCTAAGTAGGGCAATGCTACTCCCACACCACCTGCAACAAAGATGTTTTTAGTATGTTTATAAGGTTCTGGTATCTATAATATTGTGGACGGTTATAATGGTATTTTTGGAAAGAGGCAAGCGAAGAGACATCGTCGTTCATTTTTATTATCAGTACATAAAAGTATATTTATAAAGTGATACGGGCTAAGTTTATTAAAATTCAGTTAAATTTGTCTAGTACATTCACTAGACTTTTCATTTTCACTGAGATCAGATGTTTTGGAATAGATCAATCTAATCCAGCAAATATTGTTTGTTTAATGTCTGAAGTGTCCATGAATGGATCTTTTTTCTAAGCTAAACTTTCATAGAATGTAGAAAAAATGTTCAAGATATTTTTCCTGAATGATTGAATTTTAGCTAAATTAGTTTCTTACTGCACACATAGGTATATTTATTGAAAGGGTTTATAAATAAATAAACACCGGCAAGACAAATTTTCCCAGGTGCCAGGGCAATATGATCTTTTTTTTTTAACAATTTATTATATGTTTTTGGTACACTGGTGGCTAGATATAGTGTTAGAATGTTTTCGGAAAATGTACTGAATATCAGCCCGTAATAAAAACTGTCGCATAACTTACCGCAAAAACAAACAACGAAAACCCTCACAGCAACTTGTGTAATACTGCGATACTTCTCTTTGATATGAGGCTCCGAGTACCTCGTGAATATATCGATGACGACGAAGAAGTGAAGAGGGTAGGTGAATAGAATAGATACTGAGATAAATATTTTGGCACAAATTGCTGGCCTGAAAATAATATAAATTTTACGTTATTCTTTTAAAACATTAAACTAATTTTATTGTTGATAGTGTCTCGTTTGAGCTCTAAATATTTTTTCTGCCGTGCAAAACATAGAAGACTCGTGACAAACTGAATTGCTTTGGATTGAATTTGGATTGGACATTCGGCCCCAACCGATGCAATTATACATAGAAGATTAATCGATTAAAATATGCTTATAATAGTACTTTCTGTAGAAAGTCGAAAACCATCAATTTATTGAAGTTATTGAAATAATCTTAAGAGGCAAACCGATTCTGCTCTCCATTCCTAAATTTGTTTTAGAACAGATTAAGTGATAAGTGGGATGGACGAAACGTAAATCTGAAATGTAGCTACTAGTTTAAATAAAACAAAATTGTAAACTATATATTCTAATCTACTTTTTTTTTACAACAGCAGTGTTAATACCAGTCATCCAAAGGTAAATTCAATGTAATAGTTCCTCTTAGTTCATCGCCGTATCTGAAGTAACCAAACAAGCCCAGGATAGTGTACAGTATCATCACAGTGGTCATTGCTATGACCAATACGCTTGGACAACCCAGAAAGTGTTGAGGTTTCTTCATTGTATTCTCCACGGGCATCACAACTCCTATGCCTTCCATTGCGAAGATAACCGTTCTGTAGAGTTAAAATTATGTTCACATATATTATGCAAATCATTATTATTTATGTTCACAAGCGACTAAGGTTTAAATTAATGAATCACTTCTACATTTATAGAAACAGGGTGAGGCGTGGGAACTTCCTTATTAAAAATAATATATAAAACAAAAAGTATATGAAATATAATTTAATTAGATTTTTCTTACGTAGCTGTATATTTAAAGTATTACTAAAACAATAATTTTTTTGAAAATGTTATCTTGAAGGTAACCTCCATTCTGGTCAATACATTGGGAAAGTCGAAATCTCCTCCTTTTTTTGAAGTCCTTTTTTTGAAGTCGGTTAAAAATTGGCAATAACTATCCAAAATTATAAAAAAGTCTATAACATATATGTAGTTTTGAATGTACTATGATGTCGTAGTAAAATGGGTGATGTGATGAAGAGATGGGTTTACTTTATGTCCGAAGGTGCAGCGAATTAAAAATAAAGTATAAATTAGAGACGCCACAAATATTCGGCTACTATTCGATATTCGGCAAACACGGCTCCTTTTTAATTTTAGATATTCGGCTAAACGTTGCGTATTATTCGGCTGAATAGCGCATAGCAAGTCATGAAAAATAACGCATTTATTACAATTACAAAACTGTATTTATTTAAGTACTTAAATAATATCAGTGGTAACCTGCCTTCTATTACACTTTACATATGAAATCGGCGTTTTATATGGAAAAGTAAAACTATTTTTTTATGAAGTTATTTATTTAATTAATCAAAGTATGTACCATTATCTATGCCCTTTGCCATTTTATAGGAAGCTCATTAATTCCCTTCCCCAAAATATAGAGCGAGAATCTATAAAATCAGTGAAAACGGTTTGGACTGCTTTTTCGGAATTGAAATTTTTTCCTCGCAAGAAATTGTCCAAATTCTGGAACAAATGTTGGAGCAAGATCCGGGAAATCTGGTGGGTGACGCAGATATTCCAATCGCGGTTCCTCTAATTTTGCAACCGTCTGTTGTGCAGTGTGTGGTCTAGCGTTGTCCTGAAGTAGCAATGGGCTAGAGCAATTGACAAGTCCTGATTGTTTAACGACCAGCTTGTCCATCATTGTTTCCAATTGTCGGCAATACAGTTCTGCCGTAAATTGTCTGGCCAGATTTTAGGAAGCTGTAGTGAACAATACCAGCACTGATCCACCAGACACTCACCAGTACTTTTTTTTAGTCAACTTTCACATGAATTTGGCCGGTTTTCTTGGGTTCAACCATTGTAGTGAGTTTTTGGATATCGTACAGGATCCTTTTTTCATGACAAGTTACAATACGATTCAAAATCCAATTGTTATTGAGACGGTTGAGTAATGTAACGCAATACTCAACGCGTGTATGTTGGTGTGCTTCACTCAACTGATGCGGTACCCAATTTTCTAGCTCTTTTACTTTTTCAATTTGATTTAAGTGAATTAAAATTATTTTAACACTAACACCAAAGCCTGCTGCTAATTCCGATGTGGTTTGCGATGGATCCACTTCTACGATCCCTTTTAATTTGTCAACTAGGGACTCCGGCGACGAGGTTAAAATTTCCAGAACGAGAACGTTGGAACCAATAATGTACCGCGTTTTCTTTTACAGTAGATTCTCCATACGCATCATTAATCCACGCGCTAGTGCCACGGCGTCACTTGTTTTCGTAAATAACACGATATTTTAAGTTTTATATGTTGTGAACAAAACGATGTCATAGTAAAATTAAATGGTGCGAAAATAAACGAATCACAAAATTCTAAATATAAATACACAGGCCTAAATTTGTAATTAATTTGAATTTGGAATTCCTAACCAAACGCCAGATATTTGAGATCGAAGCGGCCAGTTCGATAAAACGTCGATAGCGCACCCGAAACTTCAGTATTCGGTAAAATCACTATTCGTTTCATCTCTAGTATAAATGACTTACGACAAGAACGCAGGAAATCTCGAGTAATGTCCCACAGCAACTTTATCGGTGAAGGTTAGTTTTTCTCCAAATATGTAATACAGGCAGATAGCAAACGTGGCAAAGAGCATAACGTTTGCTAACAAGGAGAACGGTGCTAGCCATTTAAGGTGCCTGATCTGAACCATCAGGCATAGTGGCACTAGAAGAATTAGACAATAAAATTCCACGGACATGATTATAGTTGAGACATAAGTGTCCAAGAGCTGGAACAAAGATTGTTATTTATTGACAAGTTTGTCTAAATATTGAGAACTGCTTAAAGTTAGTTTTATTTCAATAATAACTGAGTGTTTTGGTTTCTTTTGTTAAAGTTCATTGTGTTTTGATACTTATTTCTTGTTGTATGTGGTAGAGAGTAATCAATTCAGCATTAATTGATATGTTATTGTAGTAAGTTGAATAATGGCGTTTATTGTTATAGATTAATCTCAAGTTGTATTTTATAAATATATTTTTTTAAAGTTATGTAGAAACTAAATAGAATAAGGTGTAGGAATAATTCCTAATAATTCTAGGACATACGCGGGTCACAGTGAAAGTTTTTAGAATAGGCCAGTAAGAAAAGTAGCTGATGAATTTTTTTTTTTTAAATTTCAAATTACGAACTCTTTGGGAATCTGTTCACATTTAATGTTTTTATTATGTCATTTTTTTTTCACGGTGCGGTCTTACTCAACAACAAGGACGTCCTTCTACGGCGGCTACTGAAGATAACGTGAGTGCTGTGCGGCTAATGATAGAAGCTGATAGAAGGGTGACATATCAACAGATTCGGGCAGCTTTAGGCATTGGTATGAGTCAAGTACAAAAAGTCTTACATGAACATTTAGGCGTCAGAAAGCTTTGTACTAGATGGATATGTACCTCATAATTTGACGGAAGATCAAAAACGACATCGTTTGGATTGGTGCCGCTCAATGCTTGAAAAGTATGACGGAGGTGACTCGAATACTGTATATGACATCATCACAGGTGATGAAAGCTATTTAGGATATATTATTACAATCCCGAAACCAAAAGACTGGACGGAAGAATGGATGTTTCCATTCGAAGATTTGCCGACAAAAGTAAAGTAGGGTAGATGTCAAGGGAAAAAGATGACTGCCTCATTCTTTGGACGGACGGGTCAATTCGCAACAATCGTTCTCGAAGATAGTAGGACTGTTACTGCAGATTGGTATGTCAGTCATTGTCTACTAGTTGTCTTGAAAAATGTTAGACAGCAGCGCCCAAGAAGCAGGATCCTCCTCCACCACGACAACCAGACGGACTATCGAATATTTGTCTATCGAAGGTGTAGAGCCAGTGATTCATCCTCCTTACAGTCTCGACCTGGCACTTGTGACTTTTATTTATTTCCAAAATAAAAGATAACTTAGAGAAATTTGTTTTATTAACCCTGAAGATGCCGTTGGATGCGTTGGAAAAAGGCGTGGTAGAGATGCCTAGAAAAGAGTGGTCTCACTGCTTCAGTCAAAGTCAAAGGAACGGAGAAAAAACATTAACAGGCTTCTTTCTATATTATTCCGCTTTTTATTTTCTAAAAACTTTTAATGTGACCCCCGTTTAAAGGTTTCCTATTAGTATAAAATTTCATACTGTGCAACACAGGAGCAAAGTGTCAAGGAGCTATAATATATTATTAATTCTCACTATAGGGTGCGGAAAATAGTAACGAACATAAATAAACGAGAATATAAGCATTCCATTAAGTTTTCATGAAATCTAGAGGAAAAGAGTTAATTGATAGTATGCCTACCTGTTTCATTGAAGTAGCTATTAGTACAGTAAATATACAACAGACACCGATGTATGTAAAAAATAAAGAAAATTCTGCAAACATTCTGAAAAGAAATAAATTGAGTATTAATAGCTTAATACTGGACATATGTCCAGCAGTACGAATACTTTGGGATAACATAAACCACCAGACGGCTTCAAATCCATTCATTTGTACTCATACATTTCAAAGTTTTAGTAAAATTTCAAATAGGATAGGATAGGATTTGGATTTGTTTTGCGAGCCCGGCTATTACAAAGAGTTTGAAAAGAAAATGGGCTAGCTTTGGATGTTATTTTAATACTATTTCAATGTTTTAACAAATACACCTGTACCCTTTAAATCTATTCTAATTAGTATTCTCTCTATTGAACTTAAAAGGAGTTACGTAAGTGGAGATATAATGTGTAGTTTGTGCAAAATTCCACGTTATTAATATACAGACAATTTTCTAGCTCTTTCGTAATTTTAAATGATTTTAGTTAATAACAGGAAATTACTTTCCTGTCAAAAAATATTGTATCCGTTTGACTCGAAACCTGAACCGAAATACAGGATGGTCTGTCAATCAATATCAGTAAGATCAAAATTATGGTGGTCTTCAAAATCTTAAAATAAATAATATAATATATATATAAAATAAAATAATTAAAATCCAGATATATATGAGCAGATACAATACTTTGTATCTGCTCCGTGATGATAACTATCAAAATGCGCAAGCTGGAATATCTCGGCCACGTGCTTACGCACAATAGATGTCGCCTACTCCAAGTAATTATGATAGGTAAGTTAGAGAGACGTGTTGGGTGAAGGAAAAGAACAGGTAGGTTTCGCAACGTCCGGGAGTGGATCGGTATTACTCACGTAGAACATTTGTTCCACTTGGTCATTATCAAAGTTTAATAAAAGAAGCTGATTGCCAATCGGAATGAAGAGGCACTTAAAAAAGGAGAAGAAGCATGCGTATTCAACTTTCAATATGAAACTCACATGTAATGTAATGTAAAAACCTACTTACTTTGCAAAATTTGCATATGCTCGTATGAATTTTGGACCGTTTGCAAATGCAAAGTAGCATGTTTCTGAATAGCTTAGTAACGGTTTGTGTTCTAATCGACAACAACCCCGTGATGTTGTAACCTGTAAAAAGGAAAACGATTCTAAAGTGATTATGTTTAGTCTAACTTGTTAAAAAATCTAACAGTTTTGTTTCAATAAGATGGATTCATAGTGATTAGCATAAAACGAAACTTTCCCACACAAAGGGAAGTAGAAAAATGTAATTAAAATATCTCTTTTGTCATTTAGTCGTTGTAATCTTAAATACGTAAGTTGCCTATAATAATATTGAAGCCTCCTTAAACAGTATTCGCAAAGTTTAAAAATATGTATAAGATCGTGAATATGTTTTCGTTCTCCTAGCCTTCAGATAAGTATACTGAATCATTGAATAAACAGTGTAAACTAAGTCACGTAAATGAGTGTATGGGTGCTAAGCAAGAATATGATGTCCCATTAAGACCGTGGATTCAGATTAAGCTAGACTTATGGAATATAGTTAAAATAGCTACCAGAACCGAAACGAAAGAATCCAATTTTTTTTCAAAAAATAAGTTGGAATAACTTGTAATCGTTTACGATTACTATTGACCGTTCACTATATAACGTGCCATTGTTCAATATATGTAATATTGATGTGATCAGCATGTAGAAAAAACCAATAAAGTAATCGATTTTTTTTCATATTGATCTTCATAAACCGATGATTAGTGAAAAATAACGGTAGTAATACTTACAAATATGTGTACACAATGTCCACATATAAATGCTACGATAAAAGTGCCGATGATTCCCATTAACCAGCCGGAATTCGAGAAAGCTAATGGCATAGCCAGTAGGCCAGATCCTAGTGAAGCTTTTAGTAGGTTCGCTAAAGATCTAAGGTCCCTGAAAAATAAACCAGTGTGTTACATAAAAAGTTAGGCTGTTAATATTTTTATCTCCATAACGAAGTTGCATAATATTTAAGTAATAACGACTGGTATTCAATGCAATAGGGTGATAACTTGAACAAACATTGACTTGTAACATTGATATGATTGGAAATAATGAGTAACACACTGAGTAGAAAGAGTGCCTGCTCTGTATTTGTAATCAATCGTTGGCCTTATTACAACATACTGTAAATTGAAAACGGCGTGGAAAATATTTAAGGGTTTTAGATTTTCCTAAAAAAATCTTTTAATGAAAGTTGATACTTTAAGTAAAAACAGTTTAAATCATTTATGTTTATACGCTCGGCTAAATCACGAGGATGTCAAGATTCGTGTTTTATGAAAGTAGAAAAGAGTCATAGGGGACACTTAAAAGTTAGATTCTGGGTAAAACAAGAAATAGACAAATTTTAGTCATTGTAATGCTTTTCAAGTTATAATAAGTTAAAAAAAGTATCCTCTTTATATTTCTCCACAAGATTAAATGAAAGTACTTACGAGTTTGGCTTAACCACTTGTCGGTGTTCGAAGGGATTGTAACCTTCAGTATCCAGGGCTTTTATATCTTTTATAACCATGGTGGCTTATTTACAGGTTAAACACTTCAAGAAAATCTTATTCGGCATTAGATGTATCTTTGTTCGTTTTTATATTTCTGGTCTCATCACAGTAATTTTATTAGTTTTTTATTTTTGACAGAGGTGTCTTGCGTTTGTTTGTTTCACGTTTTACGTTCACAATTTGATTTGATGATTACGTGATTAAAGCATTACATAAATTTTCGTCATTACTTTGTGTATAATTTTGCTCTCTTCTATTATTACTGATGAGATTTTATGACAATAAATTATTTTATGATAATTGTACTTATCTTATAAGACAGATAAAATCCCTGAAACACTCATCGTTATCTTATGTTTTTTATTGAAACCATAAAAGTAAAGCAGTTACCATTTTTAGTCCATGGACATAATACGTAAATAAACTGAAAAACTTTATGATGGAGCTTATTTTACACTAGTCACTTTTTCACTTTTGTAATTTACTTATTACTGATGAAATAAATTTAAATTCTATTTGCTTATCAAAACCGTAACGAATATAAATATATTTATTTGATTCAATATGCTTTTTGCACTAGTCTTGGATAAGTATTAAATTCAAGAAATATTTCATAAACGAAAAACGTTTTAAATGCTGACATACGGTCACAGTAAACATCTCACCTACAATGCTGGGTGATATTATATCGTGGCTCTTATAAGCCGTTCATGATAAGTACACTACAGCATCTATAGACTTACACTCAAGTGTAATTAATACTCTGTACATCAACTCATGTAGGTACAGCGTATATCTCGATCCGATCCCGAAGATAAACTTTCTTTGCAATGTTTTATGCACAAAAATCATATATAGGCTTATGTGATTTAAAAAAAAAACTTAAACGTTTTTTATGAGTAATAAAATAACTCAAATTACATAGAAAAAAAAAACCCCCTGCACAGATGTTTTTTTAAATTTATATTGGACTACTTGGTAAATAGAGTTTACACAAATAAAAAAAGTAAATCGATTGAATTTAGTGCCTGTTCTTTTTTAAGGTCTTATCGCAATAAGCAATCAATGTAAAAGGGCCTTTTTTAGTACCTCTGGAAGCAGTAGAATAATTATATAAATGTGTTACTGTCGAGTCCTTCAGGTGATTATTTGAACTACAACGGTTCAAGGGATGAAAAATTCATTCTTTGGAGTCCTATCAAATTTGTAAATTTCTCTTGGCCATAGTGAAATTTCGAAGGAATTTTCATGTAATAGTTAGCACACAATGTTATTGAAAAGTTTAATTTATACAGTTAATTGATAACTAAGTTGATAACAATGGAACACAGAATGTTGGAGTGCGGACAATGGTTGTGGTACTATATTGTTTTTGTAAGCTTGTGATTGTGTGTTAGTACGGAACAGATTGTCATAATAGCCTGATGCACTAGACCATTTCTATCCAGCTGTATCGTAGCTAAGGACAGCACTCTTACTGAGGGTGCCTTCGAGCTGCATTCCCTCAAACAAGTTAGGAGTATCCTTACAACATGATCATTATACATATTTTGTTTCATTGAAGGGGTTGGAAGTTGAGTGGAAGACGGGTTGGGGTTGAAAGAAAAAGAAAAATAGAAGTGCATCCATATTTTTTTCTTTATTTTCATCGGTTATCTTTAAAAAGGACAAAGAAATATCCTTTTCAGGGTTTAGCACAGACCATCTTTGTACTGTTGAGACTGTAAAAATAAAAAAAATAGGACTAAATACGTGCGTTATAGTAAAAAAATAAAATAGTGTACCTCAAAATTATTTTTTTGTAAAGTCGATAACCACGCATATTGTTAATATTGAACTGGGCTCCCATTTTCACATTTATGTTTTTGATGGGATATCATTACTTTTTGTAAAGAAATTATTATTATTCATTCGAAAGTAATCTGTAAAATTATCAATTTTCCTGCGGTTACGTTGTATAGTTTTTGTACATTACATATTCTCCCGCAAAAAAAAAATGCTATTATAATTTTCAAAGGCGCTAGGTATTATTAAAAATCAATTGATTGGAAAATATTTAAAATCGTAAAAATTCAATGTTTTCTGATTTTTTCCTTTGCATACACACAAATCCCCAACTAGACACCAAATTTCAACTTTCTACGTCATCGGAAAGTGGTTTAGGTTTTCGATCTATATGTCAGTCAGTCGATTTTTAAACGATAATATCTCGATGTCTGTTTTAGCTGTATTTATGAAATTTGGGGTTCTAGTTACTTATAAGTGTGTGTAACTGTGACACCAGCGACATTTACCACATAGTAATAAAATACATTATGGATTTTTTTTCATTATATTAGCATTAAAATTTTGTTATAACTATCAACTAACCCATGCATCGGTGACCTTTTGCAAGCATCGTTCAGCTGGTGATCTTCTCGTATACCTGACTCACCGGTGCGCACAGGTGACCGAGGCCTAGGAGGAGGCGTTGTTAATCAAGTTTGGACATGACGAAGGCCTTCGATCGGGTCTGGCACAAAGCGCTTCCTTCCTATGGGCTGCCCTGCTGGTGTCCCACAAGGCTAGGTGCTATCACCCACGCTGTTTCTTCTGCATATCAATGATATGCTGCAAATCGGCAGTATTTATTGCTACGCTGATGATAGTATGAGTGATGCCTTGTATACCGGCCGCGCTAACATTTCCCGGGAAAACGTCACTGAGAGTCAATCCAAACTTTTTTCTGAAATCGAAGCCTCCTTAGAAGGAGGTTCTGATTGGGGTCGACTTAATCTAGTCCAATTTAACAAAACAAATACACAAAAAGATACCGTTTGTCGTATTACCTCGCTTTGAGAGCAGTTCCCTAACTGACACAGCCAGTATCGGAATCCTTGGCGTCGATATATCGAGTGAAGTCCAGTTTCGCGGTCACTTGAAGGGTAAGGCCAAATTAACCTCGAAGAAACTTGGTGTGCTGAACAGATCGAGACAGTATTTCACCCTGGCCCACAACTTTATAAGGCGCAGGTTCGGCCGCATTTGGAATACTTTTCTCTTATCTACATATCTATGCAAGAGCACCCTAGTACCAGCTTCTCCCTCTTGACCGCATTCAACAGAAAGCAAGTCGAATCGTCGATTGCCAAGATATTTCAGATCGGCTTGACCCTTTGGCGTTGCGTAGAGATGTACCTTCACTCTGCATTCGCTACTGCCTGTATCATGGAAAGTGCTCCGAGGAATTGTTCGGACTTGTACAGGCCGCAGCATTTCGCCGTCGTTCAACTCAATAAATCTTTCATCCACACCACCTGAATAATTGGCAATCCCCGACTGTGCGGTTCTCCAGTTTTTTTTTGCCTCGCGCAACCAATCTCTGGAACAAATTGTCGCCTGCGGAATTTCCGGACCGATACGACCTTCAAACCTTCAAGAAAAGAGCGTACTCTCATTTCAAAGGCCGGCAACGCACTTATGACTCTTAAGTTGCAGGTGTCCATGGGCGACGGTTGTCACTTACCATCAGGTAACCTGTCTGCTCGTTTGCCCCCTATAATATAAAAAAAGCATTAGTTAGACATCGATTAGTTACAAAAAAATGTTACACGTTACGGCAATGAGTCCTAGTGGGTACTACTATAATAAAGTTTGTTTGTAAGTATAATGCAATCATAATTGCTATAGCATAGGTCATATAGTAACATTGCTTCTAAATATATACGTCTGTGTTTTAACGTTCTACAGTTGTATTTTATTAGTAGATCTTTATATGAGGACGATTTACGATAACACTTATAATGCATACAGCAGAAATTTTCTCTGAACTAATTCTATGGCAGTTATATGCTTATCATAAAATAGATTCCAGACTAGCACAGCATATTCAAGTTGTGAGTGAACTAAAGATTTATACAAATAAAGATAAGTCGAGGGCTGAGTAAAATATGTACTGGAACGAACAATAAATTCATACATTTTAAAAGCATTACTAACAATAGCATTAACATGGTCATCAAGGTGTAGCTTACTATCTAATAAGACTCCTAGGTCTCGTATTGCCATTACTTTTTCGAGTTGTATACCGTTTAAGGTATATTTAAATTTACTGACGTTTATCATTTTAGTAAAAGTTTTTGCATTAATAAACACTTAGTGCAAGTTTATTCTTTATACAATATTCAGCAAAACGGTCAAGATCTGGCTGAATTTTGTAATGATCATCTATCTGTTCAATTCTATGATAAATCTTTAAGTCATCAGCATATAGTAAAATATTGCTAAGTTGAAAACAGGATTTAAAGTCTATATAAGTAATAAGTATAAGCGGGCCTAAAATAGAGCCTCGAGGCACGCCAGAACTAACAGCAGTATAATCGGTTACATGACCGTTCAAGATTATTTTTTATGTACGATTAGTGGTATAAGATTTAAACCAACGCCATAAGTTGCCGCGTATGCCATTAAAAGCTGATTTCTCTAACAGTACTTTGTGATCCACCCTGCCAAATACCTTCCGAAAATCAGTATAAATGCTGTCCGTTTGTTATCCATGCTTTCAAATAAATATGATGTATAAATTTGTAAATTTGTATTAGTAGAGCGTTTTTTTAAAAAACCATGTTGTTTCTCAATAATTACACTATGGATAGATGGATAAATATAATTGTGTACTAACTTTTCAAAGGACTTTGACAGAGTGGGCAAGATGTATATAGGCCGATAGTACTCTATGTTGCATTTATCTCCACCTTTCAAAACTGGTATAATGCGGGCTGAATAAGAGTGGGTGAAAACCAGATAGGAAATCGAGATGATTGAATTATTCTCTTGGGTATATTTGTTCATAAAAAATGGTCACCATTGATTCTGCATTCTTGTTTACTAATAATTCACTCCAGGTAAAATTAGCTATATCTTGATTTATTAGTGTGTAATCACTTTATTAAATTGTAATTGCGTTTTTGGACGATTCACTAAATTTAAGGAATTTTTACCAATAGGAAATCTAATATATAAAAATCTCGTGTCACAGTGTTTGTTATCGAACTCCTCCGAAACGGCTGGACCGATTTTTATGTAATTTTTTTGTTTATATTTGGTAGGTCTGAGAATAGGTTGTAGGCTATTTTTTCACCCCTAGGTGATAAGGGTGGCCCTCTCCAGAATTTTTTTTTTAAATTTTTGGACAAAAATTTATTTATAATTTTTTTTGGCATCAATAAATACTTTTAACCCTAAATGTTCACCCTTCTACCACCAACCCCTATTTTGTAATAGCGATATTAGTATTTTTACTTTTATCCACAGATGCGCAATAGGGTTGCAAGATGGCAATTGATTAATCACAATTTTCAGTGCCATCATTATTTATTCCCATTTTATTAATAATTGCTGAAGATAGTTCTCAGTTTCAGTTAATTAAGTGATCTCATAATATCGGCGATGGAAAAGTTGCTATCCATGAAAATACTGGTTGCATAAAATTGCCGACCAATTTCTGCACAATCATTAATTCGCAAAATACTCTCATCGACTGCAAAATTCCCGATGTACGCACACAATACATGACTCATGAGTGGCTGGCTGGCAGAAAGAGTCATTTTGGCAGCAAAAAATGTGCACGTCAACGATTTAAATTTCAAGATACAACAGTTGTTGCCCGGCGACTTGATGTCATACAAATCGATTGATACAGTTTGCAATGCCAATGAAGCTGTAAATTATCCAACTGACTTTTTGAACTCATTGGATTTGCTAGGCATGTCACCACACCATCTACAACGGAAGGTTAGATCTCCGGTTATTTTATTTTGGAACTTGAACCCACCACGGCTGTGCAATGGCACGCGATTAGTCATTAAAAAGTTGATGAAAAACATTGTCGAAGCCAGCATTTTGAATGGCAAGGTCCGAGGCGAAAATGTATTGCTGCCATGAATCCCAATGATTCCCACAGAAGTGCCAATTAAATTCAAACGCGTTCAATTTACAATTAGATTGGCATTCGCAATGACAATCAATAAGTTACAAGGCCAAACGATGTCTGTTTGTGGCTTAGATTTGGGCACACAATGTTTTTCACACGGACAATTATACGTGGCATGTTCTCGTGTGGGCAAACCATCCAGTTTGTTTATGTTGGCTAAAGACGGACTGACAAAAAACATCGTACACTTGATTGCTTTTCGAGATTGATATTGATTTTTTTTAATTGTCATAATTTAAGATTAAAAATATGTATTAATTTTTTAATTTACATTTAACTTCCAAGAGATCAAACTTTAAAGGGTAATATCAAAACAAATACATAAGTTTTACAAAAATAATTGTATAATTACTGATAAACAATTTGGTTTTCAGTCAGGAAAGAGTGCCACGCAATTACTTTCATAATTTACCGATAATATTTATAAACATATTACTAATAAAGAACACGTTTTAATGATATTTATTGACTACAGTAAGGCCTTTGACACCTTAAAACATGAAACGTTGATTGAAAAATTGGATGACTGTGGCATACGAGGTCCCCTCAGTGAATGGTGTAAAGACTATCTTACTAATAGATCATATGTTGTAAAAATTAAGGACAGTGTGAGCAAGAAAATTGCGGGAAAGGATGGCACGGCACAAGGCTCGGTCCTTGGTCCCCTCCATTATATAACGTATGTCAATGATGCCGTTAACGCAATCACCACATGTGAGATATATCAGTTGGCAGATGATACTTGTCTCGTATCTGCAGATAAGGATATTGATAAAGCACTAAAAAACTTGCAAGAAGACTTTATTGCTCTCTTGAAATGGTCTCATGATGCAGGGCTTGTACTGAATGCAGGAAAAACAAAATTTATGTATGTAAGTACTAGTCATAACCGCAAACCCAGCAATTTTAAAGTTATAGCACATAATCATAATTGTCTACATAATAATTTCATGAATTGCACATGTGAACCGTTAAAAGTTGTGAACAAACAAAGGTATCTTGGCCTCATAATAGATGACCGCTTTAAATGGTTAGATCATATAAACCTTGTATGTGACAAGTTAAGAGCTATAGTGGCGAAATTTAAAATTGTCAAACGTTATATTCCCTATTCTACTCTTTTATATCTGTACAATGCTCTTGGAGAAACAACTATATTCTATGGCCTGAGTAGCTATGAGCGCACTTTTAAATCGCATCTTGACCAAATATACTGCCTACAGTCAAGAATAGTTAAAATCATTGTACCAGACAAAATCAAAGCAAAGTTTAAAGACATTGATGAACTTTTTAATCATTGTAAAATCATACCTATTTACGATCACGTTAAATTTATACTCCTGACTGAAAACTTGTTCAATGAATCTTACCTAAAAGTCAGTAAAGTTACAGTAGAACAAACACGACAAGCTCCTTCATATTGCCTAGATACTGTAATCAGTACGGTTAACAAATGTTGCAATACCAGGTTCCTAGGTTAGTGAATGAACTTCCGGTTAGCATTAAAAAGGAATTAATTAAATTAATTAAATTTAAGTTAGAAACATATTACTTATCTAAGTTAATAGAAAACATTAATGATGAAAATTAATTAATATTTCAGTTAGAGTTATATTAATCAAAATAGAATATATATTTAGATCTACAGATCTACCTTATAATAATTTACCAATATTCATTACAATTTATTGCACGACAGAGTTCACTCCCGTATGTATCCGCTCAGTCAAAACTGGTTCTTGAGGAGGGAATTCTGTCGAGCGAAATGAGTGACGCGCTGTAACCTATCAAACGTTTTCAATGTTAAATGCAAACACCTAACATTGTATTTTGTTGTTATAAGATGTCGATACGGATCAGCAGAGCGCAGAAAAACAAGCAATTCTGGTTTATAGTGCTATGTTAAAATTAAGTTTAATGTAAGAAATATTGGTGTCAATTCTGTTGTATTATTCTCTTGACTACAATTGACTAAACTTGTACCCTTTGAAACAAGGTCTTAATTCAAATTTAAACAAGTAGGTAACATATTATGTCGCTATTGAAATAAGCAATTTATTTGTCGACTAAAATCTGACATGCTTAATTAAACTTTAATACCACGTAGCGAGAGCCGTTATCCGTTGAATGCCATCTCTTTTGCTCTGTGTTTTTAGTAAGCGTCTTCGTAGGTGTCGATTAAAATAACGTCATCTTGGTTCGTTTTGAACATGTTTTTATACGGCAATTATACGGCATTTGAATAAATGGGGACTCTCGCTGCGTGGAAATAAAGTTGAGTATACGTTGACAGGTTTTAGTGAAATTTAGTGGCGCTGAGAAATAGATGCCAGTAACAAATAGACCTTGTTGCGAAGAAGACAAGGTTGATTTCATATGAAGAAATTAAGTCAGATTTTAGTTTAGTCGAGTGTACAATAGAATCGGGACCATTGTCAGTCTTTGAATAACAAAAAAATAAAAATGTAAGTTTAGTTAATGAAGTACATTGAATTAAGAAAATTAAAGGTTGGTGTTGTGATATTTTTATAAGCCGTCATCGTCCACAGCGCTTCATTCCTCTTTCAGTCATAGACCCCATCTCCACATACTTACAATAAATTAGTTATTTTTTATTTAACTACTAAAATATTAGCTAGAAATAATTGATATGACAAAACAACGTTTGCCAGGTCAGCTAGTATTATATAAAAAGGTGGTTTAACATCTGGTGGAACGAGAGATACCGTAGGTTGTATGGACTTGCAATCGGCGATGTCAGTTTGACATAAATCTAAAAGTCGCTCATTTCTATTCATAAACTTATTACACTGAAAACAATTTAACATATGCATAAAATAAATAAAGATCACTTAATTTATGAAATGTCCTGCTGAGATCGAATTGCGATGACAGGAGACGAGTCATATCATGTTTTCTTGCCAATATGTCCCATGTCTGACCCACATGTATTTATATTCATGTTTTTTAGCAGACTCACGGCATTGGCGAAACAATATCTTGTTATGGAGTGTCAAATGCTCGTTGACGTACATGGTAGTAATTTGTGACCCGCGGATGCCTAAGTTCGTACTGTGGCACAAACCGAGACCCTTTGTGGCACGGTATGCCGCGTAGTACTTTCGTCGACACTTTTAAAATTATGTTCCTTGGGCGCGGATTATTTTGATCGGTATGGGGTACACGGTGAACAGCCACGATGTCGGTCGTTCGTATTTCTTGTTTCAGAGCGTTACCTAGACATTCCATAACAGTAGTTTTATTCGTGGGAGAACCATGCTTCGGCACGTATCGGCCGGCTCGACCGGAGTGATACCACGGCCTCACAGAAAACCGGCAGTGAACCGATGCTTGCATTGCTTTTCGCCGCGTGAATGAAATTACTGTAGAAACGGACTCCACGCGCCCGTTTGCAAACTCTGTGGTTGGATTAAGAACTCTGTAGCACGCTGAGTCTGACTGGCGGTACCTTGCTCATATTCGAATTTAAAAAGAAGTTTAAATTATAGAGCCAAGCAAGAAAGGAAGATCGTCGAGAAGTCTGAAGACAGACGTCTGTGCTGAAAGCACGGAACCGCAAGATATATTAATTTATAAATGTTATAATTTGGTGTTAAAGTATAGTCACTGTGTTGCCTGTATAATCTTTTACTTACTCTTCCCTAGAAACAGATCCAATAATCCCGTTACCAGTTCGCCCCTGAGCTACGACACGTGGTGGTGTGCACCGTGGGTTTTTAAGGAGAAGTATACCAGGCTGCACGTGGTGGTGTGCGCCGAGAGTCTTTAAGGAGAAGTATATTAGACGACACGACGGGGGAAAACGTTGACGGATTGTCAAGTCGTCGAGTGGAGCGTCTCGCCAACATTTTACAGATAATAATTTTGAATTATTTCATTGGTATTCGCTCAAAGTAATTTTATGTATGCATTATGGCAGACTGTAAAGTTTTTTCGGGGGCCAGAGGGGAATGCTTCCAAGATTTTCTGAGGCAATTTAAAGTAATTTGTGCGATTAATAAGTGGGGCGGAAGAGATCGACCACTAATTTTAGGTGCTTATTTTTCGGGTGCAGCTCTAATTTTCTATAAGACAATATTCTATGCTTTGTATCTGCTCCGTGATTCTATGACGAAATCTCATTGGATGAAATTGTACTCAAAATACAGAAAGAATTCCCGTCGTTTGTCGACGATGTTGCGGAGTTTCATAATGCAAAACAATTTAGAAACGAAAGCAACACTGAGTTCTTCTATAGATTGGCGTCGCTAGCAAATAGAGCAAGTATTACCAACGATAAGAAGGTGATGAATGCATATTTAAAGTATATGGGATATTACCAAAAGCACTTACTATCCTCACGCCTGTATCAGTCGAAAGATGAATTGAGAAATACTATCATTCAATTAGCGGAAGTAACCGAGATCTCTAGATTTGAAAATAAAATATTAATCTATTAATCTCCGCAGGGGTTAGAGCATTCTGTACAATTTAGAAAAAAAAAGGATGTCATCATTAACAGATCGAACCAATTAAATAAAAGCTTATGATGGTCGTTCACCAGGGTCTCCAAGTGATAATGAGGGGTATAGAAGTGATCGCGAAGCATTTCATACGCCACGGTACAATTTAAGGCCTCGAGCTGAGGGTATTACTAATCAGAATTTAAATAATAGAAATGGAAATCCACGCACTGCTCGACATAATTTTCGTATTCGACAAGAGAATGTAAAAGTCTTGGAGTTGGACGTCGAATCCGGACATATAATACAACTCCACAAGATGCCGAAAAAAAACAATACTGGACTGTTCTTTCCATTTATTTCTCTCAGTATTTGTGGGGTTAATTGTAATGCAATGATAGATACTGGTGCTTCGGTAAGCTTGTGGAGTGGTGGAGTGAAGTGGAGCTTTATTGATTGCAATAACGCTTACCGAAGTTATTGCAATAACGCGTACCGCGTTGGCGCGCAAGTTGCATCTTAACATATGAGGGTGACAGCACGACGCAAATTCGGAGCATAACCGGATCTTTTGTGAAGATATAAGGACGAAGTAATGTCAATGCATTAATAGAGGGCATTTTAGTTAAATTAGAATTAATTGTCCATATTTATGCAAAAAGGAACCACCCAACAAACACACACTTCTGAGATATTAGAGAATTTACAAAAAACATGTGCAGCTCTGTTAGATGAAGTAAAATTTCTATTTATTTTATTTGAATTTATTGGTAAATTACTAATTTAAATATGTGTTTATAAATTTGCTCTGAATACTCTTAAACTTTCTAGATAATTAAGACTTACTAATTGATAGGTTTTCTCTTATACAAAAAAGACCCACAACCCACTGATTTATTGCTAAAAATGAAACTATGTATTGACAGTATCGTAATAATAGAGAGCGTTTATTCAACGTTCAAAGTACTCACTCAAGTTAGTCTTTGCAGAATAAATTCCCATAATATACAGCCAAAGCTGTCGTTGATAGTAAATAATTCAATGCCTAAGCCCCCTATATTAGGCATTGGCAGTGTTTTTTAAACATTCTGTTTCCTTACATTGAGTAGCCAGAACAAGAACAAAGTCAGACTTATTTCGAGCCTCTTGCCATTTTTGACTATGTTCTTCGCGTTCTGTATATAGATACAGAGGCTGTTTTCTCCTCAGCAGTTTTTCAACTAGTTGATTTCGCTCTTATGTGTCACACTTGTAGTATATTTCTTAATAGGCGCTCGTTTAAGATTGAAATATTATTATCTCCGTATTTGTCTCCAATATTTATTTACCAATTGCTTACTAACATTTTCACACTTAATTTTACAAGAAATTAACAAAAACAATAAAACTTTCTTTAAAAACGATCGTCACGCATTCGTTTTACTTCGTTGAATGTCACCCAATTTGACAGATATTTAACGTTTCATCTATGCATACTTGGAAACTTTGAGCAGGGGCGTAGCTACCGCCGTATCAGCCGTATCGATGATACGGGGCCCCCGGGCTACAGAGGCAAAAAACATAAAAAAACTGTCATACGTGCCTATATTTAGAGTTTTCACTTCAGAAATGACAAAAGTAAAAAAAGCAATCTTTTTCCAGAGTTAAGCGTGCGCCCAAAAGTTGGCAACATCCTACATCGGTTATTGCGGGATTCCCCCGTTTAAAGCATTTTTGTTTCTTTTGTGAGAAATCTTTACCTTTCATTTGGGCCCCCAACTAATTTTGATACAGGGTACGCTATGCCACTGACTTAGAGCCATATATGCAATGTAACAAAGTAAATATTCCTTTGTTTAGAGATGAGAGGCATGTAACTAGTCATGTCAATTGGTACCTTTGAACAATGATGGGCTTCAAAACGATCATATACTAGTGGTTCTACAATCTTACAATATTTATTTATTATATGATAGAACCGAATGCTTGGGGTTCCATTTTGGAAAAAAGATTATCAATTAAATTATGAATTTATTTTACGCGTAACGGTACCACATAAACTTGGTTCCATTATGAAAAATAATTATTAATAGTAGAAATATGTAATGTATAATGCTACCAAGTACGTGTGGATCTGTTTTGTATAAAATGACCTGGTAGTAATATCGTTTATTTGTTTGAACAATCGAATCCCATTATGCTGTGGTTCGGTTTTGCTTTATATGTAGTGTTTATTGTTGCTGTTGGTTCTGTTCTGCTTTTAGTATACCTAGTTTCCAAGGGAAAAATCATGTGGTTCTTTTTTGTATAAGAATTTAGAACACTTTTAAATTAGTATTCTTAAAAAAAAGAAAAAAACTAAATTTGTGGTGAGGTTCCATTTTGCATAAATACGGACAATTGTAGTGGAAAATATTGAGTGAGGACTCGGCTCAGCACACGCTGGCGGTTTGCTCCGCCTAGGCGACGCAGCGTCGGGCCCTCACTGCAGTCATCGGAGGGGATCTCTCGCCACCGGCAATCATACGCTCCGGTAGCGACAGGAATTTTAACGCGGTCGCGACCTTCTGTGAGGACGTCATCTCGCAGAAGGAGGCGGCGGAAAGGGTCCGGGAGGACGATTTCCACTCGGACTTAATTCACCGCCAGCGAACCGGGCGGTGGAGGCGCGCTTATCAGCGCCTTATGCCGCCTTGAGTGTGGCCGCGGGTGGATGGGACGGGTTTTCCCCTCCACCCGCTATAGTGGCCTCCCGCAAGGAGGCGGCGTCCGCGTGTCTGGACGTCGCCTAATTGAGAGGTTTTTACCCGAAAGTGGTCCCAGCGCTTTTGCGGGCAGGCGCTAGGAGGGTTCCGGATGTCTTAATAAAAGCTGTTCCTGGATCCCTCCTACTAAAGGCGCAGTACGGCACACCGTGTGGTTTTAGTCGGTTCGATTCCGACACACCGCCCCACCGAAAACCCCGGTGGGGTGACGGCCCGAGGGGGTTTCCACACGCACAAAAAAAAAAAAAGGTTGTTGTCTTGATAAGCAGAATGGCGTAGCTGATTGGTATTGGTATTAGTGTAGGGCTCTGTTTCCGCATTTAGACTTATAGACGGTCCATTATACGTTCAGATAGGCTCACTAGTTGAGTCAGCCTAGCTCCTTCCAGTAGCACAGAAGCCTCCTGGAGCGTTCACAGGCTTCTAGGAGCGATCTCGCACCCGCGAAAATACTTGCCCGTTGTGTGGCCACTCCCTCGCAGTCACACTGATGGTGAATAGGTGCCGGTTTAGGGCTTAGTGGCCCGTAATTGTTTCTACAACTATTCTAATGTCGAGTTGGTTAAGACTGAGCAGTCTGCAAGTTAAACGTGGTGAGACCTCCGTCAGTACCAGTTTAGACTGCCTACAGCCCGGTGTGTTGGCCCAACGACCGTTATGCGCTTCACGAGTCCGTTGCCTTACCCATAAGCGAAATTGATTAAAGGGAAGTGGCAGTAGTGTAGTTGGGCCTGCCACTGACGATACAGATCCCTTTCTTGCCAGCTCATCGGCGGCGTAGTTCCCGAATGAATTACTATGCCCTTTGATCCATTGCAGAATTACCCCGTTGGCAGAGGCTAATCGCTAGAGCGATTAGCCTCTGCCAACCACCAGAAGGTGTTGCCCTCCAGGGCGCTTAAAACGTGGGCCCTTAAAACAACATACTGTCAGACAGTATGGCTACTGTCTGACAGTATACGGATGTTGTACTCCTTTATACCTTTTGATATGACCGCAGTCGCGGCGTAAGTTATTGCAACACACTCGCATTGAAATATGGAGCTGTGTTGACTAAGCGCCAGTGATATTTTTAAATTTAAATCTTGTGAGAAAACTCCGGCTCCAGTCCCTGACCCCATCTTGGAACCGTCCGTATAGATTCGCACTTCATGTATGCCAGATTGATCTCGGTCGTTTTCAAATAGTTGTATTTGATACTTCCTCTTGAAGATGTGTTGTTTCGGGATCCTGTCGCATGGGGCAGCGATTAGCGGTTGATATTCCACTAATTGATTCCATAATTTGATATGGGGTCAGGTCATCCGCATAGTCCATTGTGAAGAACTTGCATTGAACTGGGTAATGAGCTCATCGACCACAATGTTCCATAGGAGAGGACTCCGCCTTGCGGACATCCTCTGGCTACCACCCTTCTCGATGTGTTATTCACAGTAAATTGTATAGGTCTGTATCTAAGCACGCTGTCGATCCACCTAGCAATTGTGGGGTCGACCCCATGTCTTGACAGAGCCTGGCTTATGCTGGGGAAGTTGGTTTTGTCGAAGGCACCTTCGATGTCGATGAAGGTTCCTAGGGTTGATATTTTGCTGTTTAGATTGCCCTCTATATATGAAACGACTCGCTGTAGGGCAGATTTTGTTGATTTGCCCATCGAATAAGCATGTTGTTTGGGTCTATTAGTCTCTCATGCACTTTAAGTAAGAATGATGGGTCTAAATGATTTTGGTTGTGTGTAATGTTCTTTGCCGGGTTTAGGGATGGAGATTGGCGTAGCTGATTTTCTTAGTCGTAATCCGTTGGTCGAAGAGTCGGAGGAACGTGAACCTGCTCCTGTTCAAGATGGACTTCAATTGGATTGACTCGTTGAGGTTGCAGGATGTTTAGCGTAGTGATAAATTTTGTAGTCGTATTTTTTCGGTGTTAGCAAGTAGAAATGTAGAGGTATACAAATAATTTCTAGTTGTGAATGGGATTCTATGTAAGAAAGTCAGAAGAATGAAATGGTATTAAAAATATTGTAGTTGTTCCAAAAATTTTATTGACAGAATTCCTACGAGAACTACATGATGATCCGTGGTCAGGTGGTCATTTAGGTCTAATGAAGACGTTGTCCAAGTTTAGGAAAAGTTTTTCGTTTCAGAGGCTGAAAAATAAAATAGAAAAGTATGGTAGGAGCTGTTATTTTTGTCACGGGAAAAAAAGAATTGATGCAGAGGGCGCCGTTGCAGCCGATAGTAGCAGATCGTATCATGGAAAAGATTGGCATAGATATTTTGGGGCCGTTCACGAAGTCAAATGAAAGCAATAAACTAGAGTTGGTAGCGATTGAATATGTTTCGAAGTATGTTTTGTGTAAGCCATATCCGAGGATAAATGCTGAGACAGTATGCGAGTTCTTTACTGAGGAAATATTTTGTAGGTTTGGCGGTGTAGAACAAGTAATTTCTGATAGAGGTCCTATATTTACGTATCAATTAGTAAAGGAAACAGTCGAATTCTTTGGGGCTACAATGTTTCATACTACGGCTTTCAAACCGTCTACAAATGGTCTGGTAGAAAAGTTCAATCCAACGTTGACGCAAATGCTTTCAATGTATGTTTCAGCTGATCAAAAGAATTGATGTGCCTACACCAATTCTTTATTACCGTTATATTACCGTTAATTTCTTTCGCGTACAATTCCGCAAAACAATCTTTAACTAGGTTATCACCGTATATGATAATCTTCGAACCAAGATTAAAATTCGATTTTAGCGTGAATCAAGAGTTATTTAACTCACAAAACTCTTATTCTGCTCGTCGAGAGTTAGCAAACACATTAGTGCATAAAGCGAAAGAAAATATACGCAAATAACAAGCTAGGCAAAAATAATATTTCGATAAGAAAGTTAAATATTTCAACTATGTGCCGGGACAATTAAAACGCGTAAGGGGTCGAATTAAAAAAACTAATAAAACCGTATACGGTCCATTTGTTATAGTGAGGCGAATATCTAGAAATAATTATCGAATCGCGAAGATAAATAATAATAAGTGGTCGGACACGGTTCATACAAACTTGCTAAAGCCGTTTCATACAAAAGGTTAAAAGAAAAAATAGGGTGTCGCGTATAGATGAATTAAATGATATTTCGCGATGTCGTAGATTCATATCTAAAAAGCGTGGTCGTGTTATAGTATGGGCGATATTTGTTGCTAACATAACAATATATGCTTACAAACATAAACACTTCGGGAATTATTATGAAACAGTTACCTGAAATAAACATAAGTAAAGTTCGCGGTGAATAGTAAAGTAACTTAAAATTGAAACTTGAACAGCTACAATTCAATTTGTTGGGGGGGCGGGGGGGGGAAATTATAATAATATCGGGGATAAATGGAAGCAATTTCGGAATAAATAGGTTTTTTTCTCCGTTGATAGTCCGTGACTTTAAATAAATTTCTTTTGACAGATGAGAGGTGACATAAGTCTTTGTCAGGGAGATAGTTTATTTTTCTAGGTTGAGGTTGTCTTTGACCATAAAGGATGTATGTGAATAGTTAGTATTGAAACTGAAGTTTTTTTTTCGTAATTGATAAATAAGGTTAAATCACTTGTCGGATCAAAGAGTTATGTATTGACATGTTGTACTATGATATTTGTGTATTGATCTTGTTGTAATTTATTTTTTTCATGATACGAGGAAAAAAGAAGTAAGAAAACTTAGTCTAGGTAGGAATCAATGTGGACAGGAGCTTGGTTGTAGAATCAACATTTTCTCACATGGCTCACTTTATAGGGTGGGTTTTTGTGAGTCTCAAGTGACTCGCCTGAAGTCGGGATTGATTGGATGTGTTTTAATTTGTGACTTTGTTTTCTCAGCGAAAGGTCAGTCATTACTTCCATCGGCGGAAGCAGCCTCGGAAGCAACGACATTCCCACCAGTTAGGGACTGTGTGAGGCAGGCAGGAGGAGTACGGCGCCGCCGAATGGGCGAAGCTCCTGTGGAAACGGACTCCACTCGCCGGTTTGCAAACTCTGTGGTTGGATTAAGAACTCTTTGGCGCGCTGAGTCTGACTGGCGGAACCTTGCTCATATTCGAATTTAAAAAGAAGTTTAAATTATATAACCAAGCAAGAAAGGATGATCGTCGAGGAGTCTGAAGATAGACGTCTGTGCTGAAAGCACGGATACGCAAGATATATTAATTATTTCAATTCAATTGATGTTATAATTTATAAATGTTATAATTTGGAGTTAAAGTATAGTCACTGTGTTGCCTGCATAATCTTTTACTTACTCTTTTCTAGAAACCGATCCAAAAATCCCGTTACCAGATCGCCCCTGAGCTACGACATTACCGAAGGCCCTAATCCTTCCCAGTCCCCTTCTTCCCCCCTTAAAGGCCGGCAACGCATTTGTGACTCTTAAGTTGCAGGTGCCCATGGGCGGCGGTAGTCATTTACCATCAGGTACCCGGCTGCTCGTTTGCCCCCTCTTACAATAAAAAAAAACAGTCAGTCGTAGACTGCACGTCAGAAGTGAAAACATAACTTCACAATGTATTTGCATATACATAAACACACACATCTGTATATATATATATATATATATATAATTAGGTTAAAATAAAAAATATGTAATAACATATCTAAATGTATACATAGGGTACACTGGAAGTTTTGCGCTCGTGGCCGCTCATAAATGTTTGAATTTCGAATGTTATATTTTTTTAAATTTAAGAAACTCTGCTCCGTCTTACGAATTTTCGATCAGGTCACGTATCCTGACGCGAGTTTAAGATTTTTTACCCATCCCAAAAAGTGCACAACGCCGCTAGAGAAGTTTTCACTTCAAAAAAGTAATTAGGTTTTCACCACGACGCTCTCGCGTGCGATCGATGTCGATGAATGATGGACACTTATGAAATTAGGGAAAATAAGAACACACTATATGATTAATTAAGTATATTGAAACAATTTGTGTAAATTAGCACGTCACTCAGTTTTTTGTTGTAGATGCTTAATTATATCCATAACGGTAACTGTACATCCGGAAAATAGGCAGGTAAACCCGAATATTAAAATAAGAATGTTTTTCCAAAGAATCCAATTAAATTTGCCAAGATTGTCCCAGCGAAAGATAGTCTCGATGACAGATGGGATAATAAGCCCGAGGATAGAGTAAAACAAAGCGCCAACGATATTGATGATTTGCTCCAGCAACGGTAATGCCATGCCAACTCCCACTGAATAAACAATAATTAGATATGTTAAGTTGGTTATTATTAGTACCTAATATTAGCTTTTCGGATAGCATCCAAAAATTCCATGTAATAAAAATATTACCTACAACCTTCGATTATATATGATTGAAGACTACAAAACTGTCGTTGTATCATTTACGTAATGTGGTTTTCTAGTAAAACTACTAGTATAACTTTTGTATAAGACAGGGAGACAAGTGCAAAAATAAAACAAAGAGTGCCTTAGGTTCGCCGTAGACCAGCGGGCGTCTAGTCGTCAACTTTTTATTTTTCAGCTCAATCTACAAATTTTTCTTTTATTGTCATCTATGACAGAGACAAAAGATCATTCGGATCTTTTTTATTATAAAAAACATAATGTAAGCAGGTGGTACATATTACAGACGGTCAGTATTCTTATATATATTTAATTTTTAGCCGACTTCAAAAAAGGAGGAGGTCCTCAATTCGACTGTTTTTTTTTTATGTTTGTTACCTCAGAACTTTCGACTGGGTGAACCGATTTTGATGATTCTTTTTTTATTTGAAAGCTGGTGCTTCCCGTGTGGTCCCATTTCAATTCGGTCCAGTTCTGACAATGGCATCCATGAGAAAACCGTATATAAGTCTTTTATGGAATATTTTTTTTTTTGAAGTCGGTTTTTTTTTTAAAGAATTATTATGCATCGGCAACATCTTTGTTACTACAACTTATCATTATGAGTTAAAGTATATCATGGGAGACCGATATGTAGGTGATGTATTATTTAACCCTGTTCTTTTCATCCTTTGTCACACTTTCCGATCTGTACCCACACGCAGTACACTTTTAGGTACATACTTTAATTTCCGTTTTTATTTGGCTTAAGTCAATTTAAGTATACTATATCAAATTTCTGTTGTGACGGACGCCGTTAACTGCGAGACGGGTCTGTACTTTTACAGCTGGCATCGTTTTTCATCAATATTAACAATAAATAAAATTTGTTGAACATTTCTTACTTACCACAAAATATCACTCCCATGATTCGGGCGGTTATTTGTGTGATCTGTTTATAATTATCTTTAACGCGAGGTAGAGTGTATCTGTTAAAGACGTCGATGACCACGTAGAATTGTAATGGGTAAGTCAAAAAAATTGAAAGTGCGATAAATACTTTTGCACATACTGCAGGCCTGAAATACAGAAAAGAGCATTATTGGGACTTAGATGTTGAGTTTGCTTTTTCGATTCTTTATTCCTATTTTCACTAAAGTCACGCTAACAAACTAACATAATCTTAGAAGACAGGTAAGTAAAGAAATACAACAAACATGTACCAAGCAATGGACTGGCTTACGTTAACTGAGTAGCGCGTTATTCATAAGACGAAGTGAATTGGAACAATTTTGTTTTATTATTTTAATTTAGGATAAACATTATTTTTATTACAATGTTATACATATTTATAATGTATTGTATTACTGAAAATACATGATAAAACTAATAAATCACTGAGAGCGAGAGCAGACAGTGGGAGAGCCATGCTTCCGCACGCCTCACAGAAAACCGGTAGTGAAGCAATGATTACATTGCTTTTCGCCGAGTGACTGAGGTTGCCGGAGGCCATAATCCTTCCCCCTCTCCCTCTTCCCCCTTCCCCCTCTCCCTCTTCCCCCTTTCCCCTCTCTCTCTTCCCCCCTTCCCCTACTCCCACCTGAAAGGCCGGCAACGCACTTGTGACTCTTGAATTGCAGGTGTTCATGGGCGGAGGTAGTCATTTACCATCAGGTGACTGGTCTGGATCATAGCATCTTATAGATAATTTCAGAATTCTGTCTTAAAAAATGTCACAAAGTATGTTATGTCTTTAAAAAAATAAACATAAACTGGTTGAATCTGAAATTGTGACGAATATATTATTTTTTGTTTATTTATTTATTTTGTTTTGAGGAATGCTTACAGACTAATAACAAAATACTGCATAAACATAAAATAGGTAACTTAATTGCTAATGACAAGCCCCTACAGTTAAAATATCCGCTTGGAGGACATAATTAATTCATGATTAACAAAAAAAAAACAAAAACAAAATTACAGAACATTTTATTTCATAGTTTAACACAACTGTTAAACTATGAAATAAAATGAAAAAAAAAATATAAATATTTAAACATACAGATCAAGCAAACAAACACCGCAAAACATTATAAGCTTGGATGCCGCTCAATATCATTATCATTATTTCCAAAAAATAAAGAAGTTAATATTATGCGTACAGTGGTTCTGGTAGTGCAAAAAAGGTCTACATCAACTTTACGCGAGATATTATTGAAGCTTTTTGCGCTTTTCAACATAAAGGCGTCGATAGTTGACCGACGCAAAAGGTTCTTGTAACAACGGTCGCTGACGTAATCCGGCTTGGTTGGTACGCAGGGAAATTTTAGCAAGGAGCTCGGAACTATTGACTGATCCATTTGCAATACTCATTAAAAAACATATATCATTAACTTCTCGCCTGTATTGAAGAGACAGAAAGTGATATCTACTGCAGCTGTGATCGTAGTCTAAAGACCATTGTTGCGCTCTGTAGTCTAGGTAGGAATTATAGACTTCACATTGAGGGCTCCATACTTGGGACGCATATTCTAAGTAACTTCTAACATATGAACAATACAGAATTTTGATGGGTTTTAAGGAACGAAAATCAACCGATGTTCTAATTATAAAGCCTTAAGCCTTTGAAGCTTTCTTAACAATGGCTTCGATATGTTCATCGTACAGAAGTATACCATCTTGGATGACACCGAAATGGTTAAATACATACACATTATAGATAAATTACACCCAGACACAGAACAAAATATGATCATGCTCATCACACAAGGTCACTAACCACCAGACTAACAGGTCAGTCAAAAAGTAGTCGTATTATCGCATATAACATGTTTGTAATTATATACGCCAACAATGGCCGATCAACGTGACGAAATAATGGATTATTATAGGACCGTTTAGCGATCCGATATATATTATACCAAGGTAATGTAAATAAAACTATAATTATAATTTTACACAAAAATGTAGTCAGGTAAATATAATAGTTTATATGTAAACTACTGATTTGAAAAATTATGCCACAAGGGCGTAAGTGACGAATCGGCCATGAGATTTTTTACAGGTAATTTGGAAATTTCATCAACTTCATTATCGCTGACATAAATGTGAAATAAAATGTATATTATTCACCGTTTCCGGCAACATACCTATTTGCAAAACAATGAAAAATATCATGCTTAACACGCTGATAGCTTCTCCAATGGTTACTATTAAATTCCCTTACTTAGGACTCTTTTGATTTGTTTTAACAAGTCCTGTTTTAATTTAATGTCTACGGCTTATGACCACACCAACTCATTAGGCAGGGTGTTATTTCATTTCCATTTAAAATGATGCCTAGCATCCATTTTCAATACCCTACCACTACTTTTACTAACTTTATTAATATTATCTTTAATTTGACAACATTAGACATAGTACTTAAAATAAGTCGGAATGTATAACTGATTTTATTTTTAATCGGGCCATAGTTTGATCGTTCATGCATTCAGTATGAAGCTATATTTAGCTTTATTTAGATTTAAAATCGGCCGATCAAACATGTATCGAACCAGTTTTATAAAACATTTTTTGCTTTCTTCGGGCCTACAAGCATGATTATTTATTTACAAATCTATGTATTGCGAGCACCCTCAGACGATAACGACTAATAAACTATCGTTCAATTAAAAATCACCAGTGCGCGGTGTCCTTAACTATCCATCTAATTATTCACTTGGTATAATATATTAAAAACTAAATCGTAATTAAAAAAAAACCTGACATGTGCAAGTGTGACTCGCGCACCAAGGGTTCCGTAAGCAAACAAACTTGTGTGTAGGTAGTACGCCCACCCATCTCGGGAATCGATTCTCGAAATTTTTTTGCCCTTTTTTCCAAAATACAAACTTAACTTTGCAGTTCCAAAAATACACATACAATGACTGACGACAAAATCAACTTTTACCCGCAAAATATAAGTATGTAATCACAAAAAATAAATATATATTATGTGATTACATAGTTATATTTTACAACAAATTAACGACTTTCAGATTTTTTCTTAACTTGTGCTATGGGACCTTCCTTTTTACTAAATTTCATGATTCTAGGTCAATCGGAAGTACTCTTATAGGTTTTGATTTACTTGCGAAATGTTCAAGTTTAGTTAAATCCAAGGCTTATGGCCGTATCTTTTGATTGTGTTGACTGAAAGTTTCAAGGGACCGTAGGCGTAAGAATTTGATGTAGATTGCAACTTAATGCTTTGACGGGTTTCTGATAACCCTATTTATCTTGACAGACAGACAGACAGACAGACAGACCGACAACAAAGTGATCCTATAAGTATGTCTCTTTCCTTTTGAAGAACGGAATCCTGAAAATGGAACTTTTACTCGCGTACGCACGTACGTGTTCTGGCACGCACACACTTACTTATCGGCGCCAGCGTTCAGGCACAGATTAGTTACTACGTAACAGCTAAATCACTCAATTCAGAAACATCGATACCTACCTAATTGCAAAGTCTTTCCGGGCTTAAAAAAAAATTGGTTGCCTGTAAAGTCGGAATACGGGCGAAAGTTTTACGTGACAACGACTTTGAGTGGTAAAATAATAACCATGCCCGAGTGGAAGGGACGCGTGCCTCTCACTCGCTCTCATTGTGAGCGCATAACGTGAGCGGAGCGTAACGCAGTTTCTTGAAGTGTCACCCGGCAAACCAATTTATAAGACGTTGTCACGTCAAAATGTGTGTAGGGTTACCTCTTCACTAAATTTTTAATAAAAAAATACAATTGTTATGTAAATTAAGTACTTAACGCTTATTTTTCATTTCATGTTTTAGTATACGAAAATCCTACATGTGTTTTATTTTTAAGCAAAGATTAATACACTTCTTCCTTTTTCTAAAATTTCCATTATTAAACTGTATGGTGAAAAATATTCTAAATCTTATAAAGAGTTTTAATGAATAGGTACCTATTTTGAGGGAAACAAATAATTTTTGGTCAAAAGGTTCATTTTAAAAATTACGTTTTAAATATTAATTAATTTATTACCATTTTCCAAGTGGAAGAAAAGTTGTCAAAGCCAATAAATATTAGTGTTTTGTAACGTGTTAATTGGTTCCAACCTTGTTATTTAGGGTACTTTTGTTTCAATGACCTCAACCCTCAACCGTTAATAATTATGCATACTTATATTGTTAACTCTTATTCATTAACTAAGTATAGTATCATGTTTAAAGACACCACCTTCACACGCCTTATGCCAATGAGATGAGGTGGAGAGCGAGGGCAAAAACACGTTTACAAAGGTTTTTACAAACATATTGTGTAAGACTATGATTGTTGATTTTTTAACCTTGATTTAATTTTTGAAATAGTTAGTTTCATACGCAGAAAGAGTCAAATAACTTAGTAGTATCTATTCAGTTCAAACGACCCCTCATTCTTTATTAAATTAGCAATGTTGATGACATTAAACTAATACAATATAATATAGTATAGGCTTCATCATCAGGATCATTTTATTTGATTGAAGAGTACAGAATAGAATGGCTTCTTGGACAGTCCCATTCATTACGAATTTTCGTAATACGCGCCATCTCGGATCTTAAACACAAGTAGAAAGTTGTTTTATTTGTTCACGAAGAAAACAATGGATATTTTTCAATAAATAACGTTGTAAAATTTGGAGATTAAGTTTTTAGTTATTAAACAATTTTCTACGTATCACCTAACTTTATTCTATATGTTACTGGCATTTCAAAGGACGTTCTTTAACGCCTTCACAATAAACCTTTAGGGATCTTTGTCGTTTCCTGCGAGTGTATATGATAGAATATGATAAGTAATAAATAAATAATGCCCTTGAAGAACTTTGGAAAATTCTTACATTTCTGTACCTTCTCACTAAAGTCAGTACATGATTGTTAGGCGAAGGTGTTGTCTTTGCGTAGGAGGATGGTGGACTATAGTAGGAATAAAAAAAAACATTTATTCATAAAAAGTATTTTGTCTTTTTTCGATGATGAATGACCAGCTCATCCATGATGAACCCTGATAGGATCGCTTTGCCGTTCGTCTGTCTGTCAATTTTTGTCAGGAATGCAATTGACAGTAAATGTTATGAAACAAAGTCTCACAGCACAAGTAAAGTGAAAAAAACCGAAAGTCGTTCAGTTGTTGTTTTATCACCAAAAAACTTTTTTATTTTGGATTACAAACGTACATACATTATGCGCTTGGAAAATTTAATGTGAGCTATATCGATACATGGGAAAGTATTTTTAAAACAGCAAAATTAAGTTTGTGTTTCGAAAAATAGACTCGATACCCGAGATGGACGAACTATCTACATACAAGTTTGTTTACTTACGGAACTCTCGGCGCGCGATTTGGACTCGCACTTGTCCGATTTATATATTTGTCGCGTTGTTAACGCTCACCGAAATCAAGGTAATATTATTTATATTACCGTGCCCTAGTTGTACCTATTAAAAATATGTTAAATTATTCACATTCATTCTTTAATGAATGTGAATAATGTGAATAAATTAACATATTTGTATAAATGATAATTTTATCATTTTACGTTTTTGATATTATTTCACAGGACAGGAAACTACATAATATGTTTGTCTGATGAACAGAATATTTGCCAACATCTATGGTAAAGAAGATTGTTGCTAGTGAATAATGAAGGTCACTATATCATAAATATTTGAGCTGCTAGAGTTTTTGATTTAAATATTTGAGTGGCTCAACACTCAAATACTTAGTAGTAAAGTAGTACAGATAGGAAAAACAAAGATTGTTACGAGAAAAATTTTGAGCCTTTTCTTTTAAGTCCGTTTCCTTGTATGTATTGAGTACCCGTAAATTAAAACCCTACTCGGTGTGAAATCGACAATGGTCCCGATTCTATTGTACACTCGACTAAACTAAAACCTGACTTAATTTCTTCATATGAAATCAACCTTGTCTTCTTCGTAACAAGGTCTATTTGTTACTGGCATCTATTTCTCAGCGCCACTAAATTTCACTAAAACCAGCTTTATTCCCACGCAGCGAGAGTCCCCATTTATTCAAATGCCGTATAATTGCCGTACAAAAACTTGTTCAAAACGAACTAAGATGACGTTATTTTAATCGACACCTACGAAGACGCTTACTAAAAACACAGCGCAAAAGAGATGGCATTCAACGGATAGCGGCTCTCGCTACGTGGTATTAAAGTTTATTTAAGCGTGTCAGACTTTAGTCGACAACTAAATTGCTTTTTTTGATAGCGACATATGTTACCTACTTGTTTAAATTTGAAATAAGACCTTGTTTCAAAGGGTATAAGGTTTACATTTTGTATGAAGAAAATTTAGTCAATTATAGTCAAGGGAGTAATACAACAGAATTGACACCATTGACTATATTTTATGCCAACGTATTTTTTCTATCATGGCAAACAAAGGTTTGGTAAACCTGATAATAAGCAGTTATGATTGAAAGTAACTAACCATTCCTCAGTAGGCAAGTTCAAGGTAATAGATCCTCTGAGTACATCACCATATCTGAAGTATCCAAATAAGCCAAGTGTGCTGTACAGGAACACGATTACAGACATAGCAATTACCAGAACGCTTGGGCAGCCAAGGAAGTGTTGTGGTTTCTTCATCGAGTTCTCGACTGGCATTACCACACCTACACCTTCCATTGCAAAAATTACGGTTCTGAAATATAAACCATGATTTTTTTTTGTGTGTACGTGTCTACAACAATAACACATTTTGTTATAACGGTTTAATTTATATTGATGCCATCAACTGCATAAGAAATATAAAATAATAATTATAATAACTTCACAAATCTTACACACGGCTGTCTGATCCCAAAACTAGGCAGAGCCTGTACTATGGTAACCAGACTGCTGATAAAAATACTTATATATTTCTAAATACATACATACAAATTACAGGCAGACACAGAAAAAAATGATTATGTTCAACAAAGAACTATTTGTCCTGGGTGGGAATCATACCCACGACCTCTGGCTTAGCAGTCTGGATCACTAACCACTAGACCAACAGGTCAGTTGAATAAATAATAATAATAGTTGAATAAATATTTTTTTTTTCTTTCTCAAAAATAGTACCTACTTTTTTCTGGATAAAGGTACCCAATGTCCTTTTCCCTGACAATGTGTACGCAAAGTTTCATGACATTCGGTTCAGTAGTTAAGGCTAAAATGTAACCAACGAACTCACATTCTCAATTATAATATCAGTTAGGATTGTCGTGCCGAGCTAGATGTGATTCGAATGAGATGTTTCAGAGTTTTTCAGGCAAGTGATGCTGAGATATGAATTGAGTTTAACATAATACCTATCACAATACTGTCGTCACCCATCACGAAATTAGAAAATTACGTAAATCGGTAAAACGAAGTTTTTACTACCTATGATTAATCATAATCAATGTAAATGCTGAAGATGTATTAAATATCGCTGTCCAAGTCTAGAAAAAGTACTGGACCCTGAGTATCCAAAATTGGTAATTGTAACATTATTAGAGATGCCTAAAAAATAAATTTAAATATAAATTTATTTTTTATTAATATACTTACGATAAAAAAGCTGGATATCTGGCTGGGTTTCCCATTACTTGCTTGTCAGCAAAAGATATCTCGTCACCGAATATGTAATACAGGCAAACAAGATATGTACCCAGTAACAAAATGTTGGCTAACAGTGAGAATATTGCTAGAAACTTGAGATATCTTATCTGGCATAATATACATAATGGTATTAAAAATATTAGACAATAGTACTCCACTCTTAATATCATTGTAGGCACGTATTGGTCGACCAACTGAAAAAAAGTTAGTCAATTAGTCCAAATTAAAAGTATCGTCTATCAGTTAGGAGTAAGTATAGAATATTTATGGTTAGAAAACACATCCAAAAGAAAAACAACTGTCTCTAGATACTAACCCTACGCACAGTAACAATACCAGCCTATAAAAGCTAAATAGAAATATCTCCTAAAGAGTTCTAAACAATTACAACTTAGGACAGACCCATTAGGGGTCGTCCCTTGATCACGTGAGGCTCAAAAGGGGGGAAGAGTTTAGTAAGATATCACGTCTATTTATTTTTCCCGTGACCGTGAGTCACAGTTGCCAGGCAACGAGATCCTTGTCCGCTACTTGTCAGTCGCCAGTAAGTCTGTGATTTTCAGGTGATTACACCTTTTCTTTATTATTTTTATGCCAGTCAGAAACGATCTTCAACCGTCTTCACACCACTGTGATAAAAATAAGCAAGTGCTTAATTTTCTAGCATTAGATTATATATCTTTATTTAAAGATGATATTCAGATTTTTTTTTTAGATACTTTACCTACTAATAAAATACACGTGATTTCGGATAGGCGGGGTGTGAGGTAAGTCTAAAACCTCACCACGTATCACCAGTGGGGAGAGGGGGAGTAGGGTATAGACTTCGTGTAATGCAGTAGCATAATTTTTTGTTCATAAATGAGTTGTTACAAATAAATGAGTATAAGTAATGCTCGTTACTCCCAGTGTAATTAATGAAGCCTTGAATAATAATTATTTTGTAAATATATGAGTAAATACAAACCTGTTTTACAGAGTCAGATATCAATACTATGTAAATACAGCACACTCCTAAGTATGTGCAAACCAATGAAAACTCTGCTAGCACGCTGAAAATTGACAAACATTAAAACTTAGATGCTACTTTTGTTTAATAGTCGGCTAAAGAATGTTGTGATTATCAAGGACTTCTTTTTAGGTTATGCCACTATTCTCCCCCCTTCAAAAGTACTGTGTACTTTTAGTCGGTTCCATTCGATATATCACTTTACCGTTAATAATGATGAAGTGCTGACCGATGAGAATTTTCACAAACCGAAACAGCGCTTATGTTCTCGCCTTTAATTTGACTTTTTGGTACGCCGAGATTGCTGACAAATATTTCTTTTTACCTATCTTACCAAATAAAGCTAAACCCCTTTAAATTTGAAGAAAAATGCAAATAAAATCTACAAATTATATCAAACAAAGTCATATCCATTAGGACCTTTTTATCTAATGAAGGCAAATCCATTTGAACCAATGATCAAGCTTGATCATTTATGCAACATGGCCGTCAGTTGACTTAGACACGTCAAAAGTTTCTCATCGCATCTCCCGGATTTTACGTGTTTAATTAAATTTACAGTAAATTTAATGGTACTTAAATGGTGGATCTTTATAAAAATTGTATCCCCAACTAAGGTACATAGTTAACTCCTCGCCTTGCTTTTTCAATAACGGCTAAATCTCACCCTGTTCTAACGAACAAGGGTAAATCCAAAGTAAATACGCATTTTTCTTGTTTTCTGGGATGTGTATTTATATTTTGATTACAGAATTCAATTATTTACTATCTATTTCCTCAAATATAATTAAATTTTTCCCATAAAAGTCTAAATTTTGATGAGAATTGATTTTTTACCTATATCTCGCAATTACATAAAATGGATTTACCTACGTTTGAAGTTACGCGACACAATTATAGTTTACAATTTATGAAACTGTATGAATTAATAGACGTAAAGTTAATTAAGATTATTTCTAAAAGAGATGTAGTGATTTTTTTTTTGTGTGGAAGACCACACGTGTCGTCACCTCACCGAGGCCAAACGGCAAGGTGGTATGTCGGACTGAACCGACTAAAACCACACAGTGTTCCTTCACCGGGTCTTATGGCCGGGGCCAAGGTGTACCCTAGAAAGGATGTCCCTGTGAATTCCGGCAGACTTATATATATAAATATTTACCTGGCACTATTTGCGAATTTTCTGAGACATTTTGGTCCATTCTTAAAAGCAACTTTACATGTTTCCGCATAGCCTAAGGATGGCCTGTTTTCTGCTATACAGCAACCTCGAGAAGTTTTAACCTGGGAAATAGAATAAATGTATTGCTTTGTATCGTTATTTGAATCAATTTTGTAGCATTAAAATAGGACTTTTATTTTTAGAAAACAATGAACTCGGTAGACTGAACTTGGAGTGTCGGGTCGACAATGCCGGGTTTCATATACATGTCGTTATGACAAGCAGGCTCCTTTGCTTCTACGGGCTACAGACGAGGCCACCAGGATGCAGCCTTATGGTAAGAAGCAATTGCGTCGGCATCTAGCCCACTCTAAGTTCCTATCTAGGGATATGTACTTAGTTTTCAGAGTTACTGTGGTCGCTGAGCTAAAAGGAAGTAAACCCCAAGTGACCGTGTCATACTAGTTTATTCTGTAAGATTTCATTTATTATATACTAGCTTTTTCCAGCGACTACGCTCCCGTTAAAGTAATTTTTCTATTTCTCGGCAAAAGTATTAGTAGTTTTTTTTTAGATGAATGGGTATCCTTTATCAAAATGTAAAATTTCGTGATGCGTAATAAGCAAACAAACAAATAAACTTTCGCATTTATAGTGATAGTTGTATAGTTTTTTGATTTTAATGTGAAAGATTTTTTTCTGCTAGCAACTGCAGTGCAAATAATACAATTCTCTTAAGCCAGCAACAATGAATAGATAAAAAAAAAGATGTAAGAAGAAAAAAAATGTTATTTTTATTTCGTATTGGACCGTATCAAGTACAAATCATATTTTTATTATTCAGATAAGGAGAAAAGAGACACGAGTTCTGGTACTAAATCCTTTAACGACACTTACACAGATTTTTATTTTTGTCATTTTCGTATTTCGGTCATACAATTTGTGTACATTGTAATCGTTGGAACTACAAAAAAGATTAGAATACTGGGTGATTTTATATTAGTGAAACGGTTAAAAAACATACGACTCACCCCACTACTACGGTAACTGCGACGGCCTTCAGACGGTTTTAATTCGACATGAAACGGATATCCGGTATCCGGCCTATTCGGCCTAAATTTACTATCCAGTCGGATACCGGATTGTAAGCAAGTGTCTGGCCGGATATCGGCTATTAAATTTAGGTACTTTATTTGAGTCGCATAACAAATATAACAGCCATATTTTCATTTTCAAAAATTTTAATGGCCCTTGTAATAGTAATAATTATGGTGAAAATTACCAATTTCTGTGGAATAAGAAAAAAAACGGTTTCGCTTTTTTTCATAAACAAGGTCAACTTTAGAAAAAAAATTTTGCTATATACTGTTGTGAGCATCTTTCGCATAAATTTTGAGGAACTTGGTTAAGTCTGGGTATCGTGTAGCGTTAGATTTTGTGACACAAAAAGGAATATAGATAATCGTTGGCAGAGTGGTGGTGGTGGCTTGAAAGGAGACGTGGTGAACAATATTAGAAAGGGTATGCTGAGCTGGTTTGGCCACGTAGAAAGAATGGGTGAGGTGGGATTGACAAAACAAGTATATAATATGATCAAATTGGTGATGTTCTGAAGAAATGGCGTGCTTGTATGAAAGTTTTAATGATAGTAAAGAAACTTGTGAGGTATATAAGGATATAAGGAAGTGGCGGGCAGGCTAATTTTTTATCGCAGAACGTGTGGTAAGCTTTGCGAGATATATCCGACTATGTCTACTCATATCTACTTTCCAATAGTCAGTCAGTCAGCTTCAAAAACCCCCTGTAGTTTGTCTTATATCTTGCGTCGCGTATATAATACTTAAGGAATTAAAATGACTTTCTACGTGTGGCAACGCAACGTATGGCAATAGACAATATTGGGCCAGATCTTTGGCGGCCGGTAAGCAACTATCCGGCCTAGAGGTTGACAGTTATACTCGTACGTGGTGAACAGGTATCCGTTTCATCTTTAGTTTTAATACTACAGCTACACGTGACGTGAAGCAGATTATATAAATCCTTTATGATCCCTTTTTCAGGATCATAAAATAGTAGAATATAGAGTAGTATTATTATGTAAATGATAGCAAGGAGGTTATATCATTGGACATACCTACGATTAAGTTATTGAAGGATTTCCGGAGGCAGGCGGAAAATAATTTAGAATCGCTTGTAAGGCACGTTTTGTGTCCTCAAAAATAGTAGTTTCATTAATTTAAATTTTCAATGTTCTTAGGGTGACTTTACCACGAAAGGATGTTTCATTATCATTTTAACTTGCATAACTGCAATGCAAACTAGATTCATATGTTAACGCTTGAGGTAGGTTCACTTTTGTGAAGGTTATTTTAAACGAACGATATTTCGCATTATACAACAAAAGATCAGTCTTAATATTCTATTTTAAATGCTTGATATCAGACATGTTTACATTAAAAGCACGTGAGTATGGATTTTCTGTATGTGTAAATAGCAGTATTATGTACTTACTTTTGATCCTTTACTGATAAAATACAGACTACAAGAGGGATTGTAATAAGTGTTTGGCTTGTACATAGTATTCCATTCGACCCAGAATACGACTTTGTTAAACGTAACACGTAACATCCGTCAGTAAATAATAATAATTAAAAAGTTGTAGCAGCTAAATTTAACATTATGCATAGAGCACATTTTTAAACGACTAATGAAAATTACAGTCGATTTAAATGAAATTGCATCCAAATAGGCCTTATAGGTTCATTTCTTAGACTAATAATTATAATTGGATTTCGTTTCAAAGCTTATCCTTAGGAAGCTGCTAACACATAAACAGCTCTATATTATTCATATAATATTGTGTTGCTTAGTTGTAGTATCATCCTTGGTTGGATTTATGGAAAAATATCTAAGGTGCCGACTTGTTTATCACTATCATGTTATCATTGTATACTTATGTGAGTACAACAGTGAAGTGTTTTTGGTCTTGATAACTCCTCTTAAGCATAATTATATTTAAGTGTTTAAGGCATACCTATTTCTTACATACATACAAAGTCTTTGCCAATCAACTTATTAGGGCTCATCTGACAAAGCTCAAAAACACAAAAAAGCAACACTGTCTGAAAAATACGGCTTAGAAATGGAAAAGCCCTGGGTGAAGATATTATTACTTCGGAGTTATGAAGGCAGAGGGTAAGCCCGTACTTCGTGAACTGCGGAAGTTATTTATTACCGTCTTGAATAGCGAGAGAACCTCAGAAGCATGGAGGATTTGGTAGTTCTGTTCTTTAAAAAAACCCAACAAGCGCGAGTCTGAATCGTGCACCGAGGGTTCCGTAAGCAAACAAACCTGTATGTAGATAGTACGGCTATCTCGGAAATCAATTCTTAAAGATTTTTGCCCGATTTTTCGAAAGACAAACCTAACCTTGCAGTTCTAAAAATACCCTCCCATACATCGATTTACGACTGAAAAAAAAGGGTATTGACAAATAGACAGCCAGACGGACAACACAGTCAGTATCCTATAAGTGTTCTTTTTTTTCTTTTGGACGGAACCCTAAAAAATAAATAAAACGCTCCTTAAGAACTATCGCTCCATCTCACTCTTGAGCCAAGTACACAAGCCGTATTCAAGGGTCACCATAAATCGCCTCACAAGAATACTTGATGAGTTTCAGCTCTCGAGCATGCCAGGTTTTGCTCAGGATTTGGCACCATAGATCACATACACACAGTGAGGCAAGTTATACAGAATTGCCTGGCCTTTATAGACTACTAACTTTTGCCCGCGGCTTTGCTCGCGCTGGGAAGTTTTTTTGTGGATTTTGATGCAGTAGGAAATAGAAGTACTCAATTAAAGTATCTATATATAAACGACATTTTCCCGGTTACAGGTTTTCCCGACAGGTGCTACAGTATAAAACCAGGTGTCTAGATGAACTCATTCTCGAGCAGGCCACGTAAAACTGGCCATTGGCGAGAAGCAGTCGCGCGAAGTGCTTAATTTTTTGTAATTGCGAAACACACCTTAAAGAGGAACTGCAGTCTTTTAAACTCGAATGGATACTCTGTCGGTATAGGTGGTATCTGTGGTACACGTGTGTACGTGGTACACTGACTCACCTTGAGCACACAACCTGGTACCATTACACAGCTTTGGCGGATTAAGATTTCGTAGTAGCATTACTTGAGAAATCTGTCGAAACAACTAAAGCAAGATGCAGTGGAATCTTAATGGATTATCTCTGTCTGGTTGTAATCTTGACCACAGATTCAGAGTATTCTCCATTCCCTATTTAAAAAAGAAGATCGGAGAATCGTTCAGCACAAATGTCCCCCTTCAAGTGCACTCCCGTGTTTGTCATGAGGTGGAGTTTTTTAAAGGCTAAAGTGTTAAAGTGTTAATGCAAGCCTTAACTTCATCAGCGCGAGTTTCCCTCAGCACCACGGGCAGAGTCTGTCGGAAGTCTCCAGCCAACAGTACAATAATACCACCAATCATGTTATCGTTTGATCGTACATCTGTTAGAGTTCTGTTTAGTGCTTCGAAACCCCTTTTATGCGCCATTGTGGTTTCATCCCAAACTATAACTTTACAATCGCGCAGCATTTGAGCTGCACTACTCTGTTTTGAGATGTTACAGACTGGAGTTTTAACATAGATGAGATTTAACGAAGTTCTTGTGCCTTAGAGAAACCTGATAGTTGCGCATTCATGTTGATAGTTTTAATTTGCACTTCATGTATTGTACCACAAAATTGCTACATTTCATCTGCCTTCGTTACTATGGGTATAACTGGAAGCATCTGCTTAAAATATTCACTAATAAGTACCGTTTTGCCACCCATTGACCATTCGTTCTTTCTTGTATCCCTTAACTTGCCAAAGTACATTCGTCCCAATTCTCAAACTCAATTATTAAAGTACATTTGCGTAGAACCTTTGCTTTATCGTATTCCTTGAAATATTACAAACCAAACAAAAAAAGGGGTTTCTAGGTAGAATTATATAATGTAATTTGTAATTATAAATTAACGATACATCTAAAAACTACGTCAAGAATTTATGTATGAAGTGTAAATAAAATTATCTAAGTTAACTAAATTAATTATAAGGAAATAAATTGCAGTAAAGTGTATATTTATCCATTTTCCTAAGAACAATTTTGTACTGACAATCATAAACAAATAACGCCATTACCTACCCTTAAGACTATTTTTTTGAAGAGAAAGAAGTTTTAAGCGTTATTTTTATATTTAGAATGTAATAAAAATACGTAAATAATACTAACTTATTTATTTTTACCGAAAGTTAAATAAGTATAATAAAATAATATAAAAATCTGAAACATTTTAATTATTTATCATAAGGCCACCAATATAGTTTGAGATTGTATTGTACCTCACTTGTATTTATAACTTCTAATCTTTGCAACTTAGTGTGAGAATAAATATTACTTTTTTTGTCGTTTATTGTATTTTAAATGTAAAAATATTTATTATACTATAAAACAATGGGTTTAATTATTATTTTTGAGTATCTTGATTTATTTTTTTCACAAAATTCTGAATTGTACGGACTCGTGAAATTTATATTTTTATAATACGTGTAGTTCATTAGAACGCCATCTATTATAATAGTCTTGTATTTTAAACCCATGCACCTCACTTGTATTCAAATGTTATATTTTCGTTTTATTGTGGCATGATTGACGTCTTGACTTTTATTGTCAACTTGACACTCAACATTACCTACCATTGCTCAGGCAATAATAATAAGTATATAAACTTTTCTTTTTCAAACACTTTGGGGTAGAATTTTGAAAAATTCTTTCTTATCAGATGCCTATATCATATAAGGAACACGTCCTCCAAATTTCACCGTTCGACCTACGGTTTAGCCTGTTAGTTGATCCGTCAGTCAGGACAAAGAATTTTATATATATAAATGAGAAAGCCTTGGAATCAGTTGAAACCTGGGCTATTCTGGAGTCTTTGCAGAATTGCATAGTGGATTGTCGGTACATAGACGTGTTGAGATCGATCTATAACGGCACGACTATGAGTGTTCAAGTACAGAATCAGCAGACTAAACATATCCCCGAAACTGTTCACGAATGCTCATGAGGATATGTTTAAGACGCTAAACTGCAAATGGAAGTTCATCAAGACAGTAGTAAATACATCCCGCATCTAAGATTTGCTAACGTTACCGGACTAACAACAGATATTATCCGGACAGCTGACACCTCCAAACGCATGGGCCTCGATGTACATAGATAAGATGATAATTATGCTAAATAGTCATAATTAACCTGGGGCACGGTTATAGTTACTGGAAATGGATGAGTAGAGTTGACAATTGAGCTCAGTGGCGTACATTAGGCTCTCCTATATCCAGCTGTGGACGATGAAAGGCTCATGATGATGATGATACATGCATAAACTTACGCCTTTCTCCCTTCGAGGTAGGCATTAGACAATAGCAAGCAACTCGCTTGGACGAACTTATGTTTTTAATGATATGGTTGACAGCAGTACGTGACCCACAGTGCTAGCATACTTGAAAAAAAAAGAAAGAAAGAAAGTACAAGCAATATGCGCCTCATAAATAAATATTAGTTTTTAAAGATAAATATTTTCAGTTCATTAGGTACATCCATACACAATTTTTATACTCACCAATATATGAATACAGTGTCCACAAATGATGCCAACAAGTATAGTGCCAAATATTCCGATACCCCATCCTGAATTGGAAAAAGCCAAAGGTCCAGCCAGTAAACCAGAACCCAATGAAGATTTTATTATGTTTGCTGTGCTTCGAATGTCCCTGCCAAAAAAAAAATGTTTAAATAATATTTACGCAATAATGCTTGTTACTTAGTAGTACTTCATCAGACGTAGGACGTCCAGTGCTGGACATAGACCTCCCTTAATGATTTACCAGAAGACCGGTTGCAAGCGGCCTGCATTCACCTACAACATTCTTAAAAACATATTTTAGTCACGACAGTAAAATAACAGGTCTGGTTGTAATGTAAAAGTCATTGATTCCTCACCCTAAGAATCCAGATCTAAGAACATTCAGACACAAGAGCTAAGTAAAAACTTAAAAAAACAGGGCATGTAACTAGGGAGTTTGCTAGTTAGTTGCTCAGTGCAGAAGATCATACGATTATAAGAATCTTATACATAATTCTCCTCTAAATAAAATCTCCTAATGGAAGTTCTTCTATTTCAGTGGGGAATCTATATATTTCTTCCTTATGCTAATGAAATATAGACTCTGTCATTAGTTCGTCTTTACGTCCATCCATCACTCAAACTATTGCATTTTCATTTGCACGGGAGGCAAACAAAATCACAGGGGGACAAACAAGCTATGAGCATCTAATCGGCTATGTTTTCTTTTATTAATCTTATCTCTCTAATATATCTATTTACAGGGTGTTACAGAAAGGTGTTATCAAATTTTAGAAGTGTTAGGTCTTGCCAAAAAATACTTTTCCACGTGTAGGTGCACATTTTTAAACACATTTTAAACATTTTCATGTCATTGTAACGATTTTGCTTTTTTATTTTTGTATAGAGACATTTTAAAAAAAGCCAGGTCATTCCATCAACATTCTTGGTATGATATACCCATAGTTTCATTCATGTCAGCCCTCTCTCTTACAATGTATGAGCTTAATGTGTAAATTTTCAAGTTAAGTTTATCAGTGATAAAACTTCTTAATTAAAAATTACGAATTTTCCTAAAACTATTAGTGGGTCACGTTATTTACGGAGAAAATATGACCACACCTTTCTGTAACACTTATAATAGTTATGTATAATGTGTATGCTGCCATTTTGAGAACTAAATAAAAATTATCTGGGAAGGGAAATACTTTCCCCTTATAGGGATTGCAGTCAATCAACACCACTAACACTAGGTTCTCCTTTTATTTCAACTCCAGTAAGGGTGGCTTCATTACATACTTCCCAATGCATAAAGGTTATGTTGGTATTGTATTTGTTTAAACAAACACTCCAGAGGGTCATATGCTTATAAATCACTATTGCCGAAAGAAGAGTGAGAAATAGGAGGCTGGTAATAATGAATATATCGTCGCAGTCGTAGCGGCAAATTTGATTTTTTGACAAAAAAAAATGTATTTTTTTTTTAAATTACGTTTTCATGTGATAACAGAGGAGAAAAAGGTAGTCAGCTGATTTGTTTTCATCTAAAACTGAAAAAGGAAATCGGTTGACAAACAGGAGAAAATGGTTCTTAACTGTTTTCTCTTTGCCTATTAATGTGTATAATAGAAAACTACAAAATATCTCATTCCGGGACTTTTAAGATACAGGCTTTTGAGCTGGTTTCATAGTTAAAATGTAAGCAAATTTTATAATAAAAATAATCAACTTACGAAACAGGCTTTTCAACTTCTCGGTGCTCGAAAGGATTGTAATCCGGTTTAAATTCCTTTTTTCTATTAGATGTTGTGTCGTTCATGGTATAAGTTAGAGAAACTGTCCAAATCACGTTTTCACCTTATCGTGTACATATGTTTTACAACTGTATCGACACCATTTAAGACATAAAAAGTTTGCTTTCACACACTTTTCTACAGATAAACGTAAGGCAAATGCAAGGCTTTAACGTTAGAGTAAATTATTTTACAGATTATGACTACGGCTCTATTTGTTTGTTAATAAATGTTTTATTTTCTATTTAAATAAGACTCACCTAGATTTAGATACAGAGATACAACAACATCTTCCGTCAGATTTTAACGACTAACTGATTACACATGCTTCATGATTATGCTTATGTGACGCCATAAAACTTAAGAGAGAGAACGTTAGGTACACTTATAGTATAAATATTGAAATAAAATACATATAATAAAAGTTTTTATTATAGATATAGATGAGAATTAAAAACGAAACTTCAAAATTTCTGGATATAATAATTCAGGGAGAGAAGGTTTGATAACGATTTTAAGTAGTCATTTACGTACGCATGCGTAATAACAATTTCTATACATAAGTGTGATATATACTTATTATCTATATGTATTAAAATGAATTCCTATTTCCCTTGGTCACGGTCAGAGGGTATATGCGTTTAGGGTGAGAGATGTTTGTGTGTTTGTGCAAACCAATGTTCTCATTTATCTCCAAAACTAATAGTCCGATTTTGATGCGGTTTTCAGTAATACGTTCGTGGTTGATTGGTGCTGGTTCTGAGATGGGTGTTACGGTGGTAGCTCACTAGGGGGCACTGTAGTAAACATTTGGTTGTGCAAACCAATGTTGCCATTTATCTCCAACACTAATAATCCGATTTTAATGCGGTTTTCAGTAATGGGTTTCTGGTTGATTGGTGCTGGTTCTTAAATAGGTATTACGGTGATAACTCACTAAGAGGCGCTGCAGTAAAGATTTGTTTGTGCAAAACCAATGTTGCCATTTATCTTTCTTCAATTGAATATGGTCTTCTCTACCGTTATTTCTATCTTCTCTTTGACGACTACTATAGAGCTGCAGCTGAATGTTTTGAACATCATATCAACTTATCTTTTTCATTCTACGGAATGATATCGAGTTACAACAAAGTACCGGGCAAAGTATAGTTGTAAATATTTTTGCATAATATATTATCACTATGAAATAAACTATATAGATATGTACATAATACGTACATGCTCTCTAAAAAGTCTGAAATAAAAAACTAAATTAAAAATTTTGAATAAACCCACGACGGTTAAAACGTAATCGAAAAGGGATAAAATAATTTAAAAACCCCCGACTTAACCAGATTATGTAACGAAAGATGATAAACGTAAAAAGCTTTGTATAATAGAGTTGATCTCTTGCGAAGTTGGTCATATAAACAATGGAGTATCAGTTTTCATAGCACTTCCATAAGTGCCTATTTGTTTCTCGAAGATATACTTAGATGTGGCAATAATAAATAACATATTCAACTACCTATGAACTTAATAAACGACCAAAGAATATCCGTCGGGGGTAAATTAACAAAAGCTCACAAATAATAACAAAAAAATTACGTTGCGAAATGCCTAAAAGTAATCGTTGTTCAAGTTATTGCATTGCATTTGCGTACATGTAATAGATTCTATAAAAATATATATAAATTTAGGTGTTAACGTGACGTTATTACACAAAGCCAAAGTGGCCGGTACTTGTATTTTAATTTTGTCTACATTTAAAATAATGAGATACGATTGTAGGGTATGTTGGTTTTATTTTGTTAAAGAACTATGTGTTGAATTATAATAAATACCTCGTTTGGGTCCAATATCGGGCATTGTATTGCAAGTCTTGGAACTGGAAAGACATAGCGACTACTAAGTTACGTAAGCTGTTATACTTTTTCTAATATATTTTACTGTTGGTAATCTATAATGAAACTAATGTCCTATATTAAAAAATAGGAGAATTATGCTGTGATGATTTATTATTCACATTGTGTTCTAATTAGTATTCCACTGCCTTATATAATATGATTAATTAATATGCTTATACGAATATATGATTTACTCAATTATTATAAGCAATGTAACTAGTACCTTGTAAAGAAAACATGTTAAAAAGAGTGTCCTTGGAGTTTCTTGCCTGTTCTTCTCCAAAGAATCTACGTATTGGAACTGGCAACTAGAGTCACGACCGACTTATAATGACTGACTCCTGCTCCTGACAATTACAATGGGTTTACTTGAAATAAATAAATTTGATTTATTGTTTCTAATTATTCCTGTTACCGCCATCCATAAACTATTATGATTGTTAATAAACTCTGTAACTGTATGTAGAATTAATGTATTTATTTGAGGTTATAAGTGAGGTTATAAGCTTAAAATTCTAACACATGCATGAGCCATTCGTGTCCAAATATAACTTTACAGAGGAAATAACAAAATTTCTTTAACATAAAGAAACTAAAAAAACAAAGAAACTAAAAAAACAAAGAAACTAAAAAAACAAAGAAAGAAACTAAAAAAATATAAGGAAACCAAAAAAATATATTTTACTTAATTGAAAAAAAGGCTTCCTCAATAGGGGACAGTGGGCACATTCTTTTTCATAAAATTTTCACACGTAAATGTATATGCCACACGGTAAGTCGCTGTTGTAGGGAAAGTTTTTCAGAATAGTGACCTACTCCATCACGCTGCATGCCTACTTGGCACCACAGAATCTGCATGACGCAAACTTTAGTTGGAAATTTTGAATTTTAGTTACCCAATAAAATTTAAGTTAGAAGGTAAAAGTGTCATTTGCTCAGCTAGATCCAGCATATTCGTGAACATAACCTATCACCATTTTTTTCCACGTATGACAAGTGCGGTTCAGTGAAATTTATTGATCGTCTGCACAGCCCGTACGCTTGTAGCTTTAAAAAACATGTGGGATGCCAACGTTAACATTTTCCTCTCCACAGCGCTCCATCTCTTTACTTTCCCCAGACTGAGGAGGCTTTCATTATTCAGCTTTCAGTACAGTTTAAGAAAAAAGAAGAAACATAAAAAAGTTAGGGTACTTTTTTAGGTGTCCTCATTTGATCAAGGCGATCGCAAATGGATTAAAACTACGTTATATACCACCAAGCATTATTTTTTAACCGATTAAAAAAAAGAGGAGGTTCACAGTTCGTCGGAATCTTTTTTTATGTATGTTGCTAGATTACGCAAAGAAGCAGGTCATTTTGGTTGAAAACTCTTTGAAAATTATTTTTTTGTTTGACAGTTTTACTCTAGTGTTAGTATAAAAATTTTCGTGACTGGAACTCATATTTATGAAATCATACGTTTTTTACTCACGTGTTCGACGCCCGCGGCCTAACGAGGGCCCTTTATCAAGCGATGAAGCGACCTGTCGCGTCGGCGCCTGCGTCCGTTGGTATATTGCTTAAATATATTACGTGAAGTATTTTGAAAAGAACCTAGGTTGAGGTCGAGGATATTAATAAATTTAGACAGAGAATACCTATTCTAATAGTTTATAATTATTAGTAATGGTTTAAATACTTATGTTGTACCTAACTTTTCACAATAAGACTAATTTCAGCTACGGCAACAGTTTACTTTATTCGACATTTAAATTTATCTCTGTATCATACTATTGCGAAGTCCCTTTCAGAAGACATTTAAAACTTATGACTAAAAATAAATAAATGGAAACAGGCTAAAGAGACTTAAGCAACCGTCGCTGACGAGAGCTCAAAATAGACTAACGTACTTATTTGTTCAGGTTCTATTTAGTTCTAGGTTGTCGTGTGAAATGGTTGAAGGTCAGTCATTATTTGTTATTGTTTCGGGGTTCACACGCATTATTATAGTAACCACGTCAGCTTATCGTCACCATGTTTACAAGGAATGTTTGGTTGAAATTTAAGGTGTTAATTTTGGCAACAAAGACCTCAGTTTTGATGTTTTTCGAGGTGTCGCAGATATTTTATTTTGAATTTGTTTATTGATAGGTAGCTCAACAGCTTTTTTACATTAAGAATGCATAAACCATTCCAATTACATTAAATTCTTAAGCCTATAACAGAGTTCGTGAAACTCTGTTATAAAATATATAACATATGATTATTAAATAGTATCTTATCTATTTTCGATATGACTCTTTAGGTAATTGAAAATATATATCCGATCCCTCAAAGTTTTCGGTATAAATGCGAAGTAATCGTGGCAAAACAGTATTTTTCCGTAATACGTAGTATTTGTTATACTAAATAAAGACTACCCTGAAATATATTTGTTAATATCCGTACAAAGGTTGTCTGGAAGAGATCGCCGTGAGCGATAAGACCGCCAATTGTTATACCTGAATGTCTACATTATTTTTGAATTGTATCTCACTTGAAAGGTGTACAATAAAGAGATAAATAAATAATAAATAAATAAATAAATGAAAATGGAATTAATTTTGGAAATTGATTATCATTTTTTAAGTTTCTCCGTGGAGGATATTTTGAAAGTGCACAAGTCCGTTAAGATTGATCACGAAAAGCACACTACTGTCATTGTTCTATCTTTCTACACGATCAGCTAGAATACAGCGCCTCAATATCTCACATCCTCTAAAATCTGGTGCAGAAATGTAAATAACTAAGCATTCGATTTATTACCTAGATAAAACATACAATTTTCGCGCTACTAGAAGATTGTAATGTATGTATACGGATGAATCTAGTACATAGAGACATATCTACATCTCACTCAAGGTACGGTCAATCCTTGAGTGCGAGAGTATTATTTATTTACTCTATTATAAAATTTGTCCTGGGGTTCGCAGCTTCAAGGTAAGTAGGAAAATGTTTGCTTCTCAAAAGGGTCTTTCAGGAGAAACTTGCTACCGATCGCCACCAAAATTTTTCTACAAATTCTTGACGTAGATGCCAGTTATCCTGGTCTCACCGAGGACCAATTTAATAAACTTGAGTGACTTTCAAACTTTTATATAAGGTTTTTCTTTAGATTGCGCAAATTTGACCACGTTTATATCGAAAAAAGCCCAACTGGTTACCCATTTACCTTCGCATTTGCCTTCCTTTCACTATTATTTTACATTAAATTATCACTTTCATTATTATTAGAGTATAGTGCACTTTTCAATCCTTCTCCTCCTGATCTCAAAGAACGATTTGAATTCTTACACAACACTTCTTCGGAGAACTTGACATTGAAAATGCCAATACTTTTCACGAATTTCATGGGCAAGTGTTTTTCAGTAAAGGCCTACCGGTTGTGAAAAGAATTACCACTACCCATCAGGCTCGCAAAAACACTTTCGATTTTTTTAACGGTTGAACGCCCTTATCTCTGGAATTACCAGTCTGATTTAGACAATTATTTTTGAAATGTTCTTGAACATTACGACTCGGGAAACTGCTCGTAGGTACCAGATAATGGGATAATTTGATATAATTATATCGTTAAATTACAGAAATATTTTACATTATATCGGCTGCGACTTTGTTTTTTTTTTTAGGTCGATTTGGCACTCTTGACACGTGGAGCTTTATGTAGCCTTTTCACATTATTTTTAAAATATTATCTTTTTATACTTCTCCATATAAACTTTAGGTATTTCAAATTTCAATTCCTTTTTTAAATTTCTCCGTACGCGAAACTGGCATAGCAAGGGGTACAAAGAATTATCTTCACTCGCGTAATAATATATAGAAAATTAGCGCAGTAGCTTAGAAACCAAGTTATTATTAAGAATTTCTTTAATTAACTTTTTAAATAAGAAACTATATCCATGTACGTCAATTATATACACACATAATTATATTCAATACACACTTTACCCATTATTTCATAATAATTACCTGTTTAGATGCTCATCAAAACATTAAATACTTGAGATAATTACTGATAATTAGATGATAATACTGTATTAAGGATTAAATATAAGAGCAGTGTTAATGAAAATTTTACAAGTGGTCTTGGAAGGTCAAGTCTAGGTACATAGTTATAACAACAATATAACTAGGTACATAGTTTTCAGGGTCCTCAATTCAGTTCAGAATTTATGTAGCAGGATAGTAAGTCAATGTTGTGGATAAACTAATGGTAAAACATAACGTGCCTACCTAAACCTGTTGATCTGAATAAACTGGATACGGATCGGCTTCCTGCATTATTTTCAATTTAAGGTTTGTTATTCAAATCCTTTACAAACGCAGAATTAATATTGCTATCTCTGCTGCGTTGGGACAATTTTGAAAATTATAATAATACTGTTTTTAGGGTCTCTATACCTCATACACTCAATTTACACAACTGATGACTGAATTTTTGTAAACAACTTCAAAAACAGGTTTTCAATTTTTTTACTCAATTACTCGAAGACGCCAGGCATGCCTTTTAAATTCTCTCATTTACATGTTTACCGCCAATTTTGAATTTGGAACTGTTTAATATTCGAATTTGTTCAATTCGGAATCTTCAAACAATTGAAATTATTAGAATTAATGCTTTTGTTTAGTCACAGCATTGTTTCGAATCTTCTTAACGCATCTTTCTAAAGAAAATGTGCGTGAAATAATTTTTACAACTTTCGGAGAGGTCTAACACGGCTTCAGTGTTTCGAAGAGCTAACATCTGTGTTCCATTCTAAAATCCCATGTCTACGGACTGTCGAACGCTGGTATTTAGAATTCCAGCGTGGAAATACCAGTTTTGAAGACAAATAACGTGAAGGACGTCCAAAATCTGCCTTTACTGAAGATAACACCATTGATGTGAGACAATTAATTCTCGAAAATCGTCATGTGACATATCGAGAGATTAATGGGCATCTCGGGGACAACCATTCAAAAGATCTTGCACGAGGCGCTTGATGTAAGAAAGCTTGTAAGCCATTAGATACCGCATTTGCTTTTCGACGATCAAAAAGCGGCCCGCGTCTGTTGACTCTCCTCGGTCATCTTGAATCTATGCCTACGATCCTGATTCTAAACAACAGTCTACAATCTGGGTCTTCCAAGACGAGCCAAAGCCAACTAAAGTTGTTCGCTCTCGAAGCACTTCAAAGAAGATGGTGATCACGTTCGTTACAAAAAACGGTCATGTTGCAATGATTGTACTTGAAGATCGTAGAACGGTTAATGGAGAATGGTATACCACAGTTTGTTTACCACAAGCCATCGCCGAACTTCGGAAATCTAACCCAAAGCGATGCATCATACTACATCATGACAACGCAAGCTCACACAGCGCACGTCAAACGATTCAATATTTGAAGCAGTAAAATGTAGAAATTCTTGACCATCCTCCGTACAGTCCATTTTTTTTTTGTGCGTGTGGAATCCCCCTTGGGCCGTCACCCCACCGGGGTTTTCAGTGGGGCGGTGTGTCGGAATCAAACCGACTAAAACCACACGGTGTGCCGTACTGCGCCTTAAGTAGGAGAGATCCGGGAACAGCTTTTATTAAGACATCCGGACCCCCCTAGCGCCTGCCCGTAAAAGCGCGGGGCCTTCTCCGGGTAAAAACTTGGAACCTCTCAATTAGGCGACGTCCAGGCACACACGGACGCCGCCTCCTCGCGGGGGGCTACTAAAGCGGGTGGAGGGGAAAACCCGTCCCGTCCACCCGCGGTCACACTCAGGGCGGCATGAGGCGCTAGTAAGCAGAGCAGACCACCAGCGTGTGCTGAGCCGAGTCCTTACTGCGGTCGCAGTGGTGACAGGCGGGGCTCAATTCCCTCCTAGTGACAGAATGCAGGTACTTCCCGAAGCTGCCGCGCCCGGTAAGAACCTGCGTCAGTCGGAAGGAAAGGGTCCCGTGCTGCTGCCCTGCCCACTCGATGATCACGCCTCCACGGCGACAAGGCCAGCACGTGGAGCCTCCAGCCGCGACGACCAACGAGCAATGGTGGCTCGGCTAGCGGCCTCACGCCATTCGCGTACCTCTACGCTCCTCTAGATAGTCTGCCACCAGCCGCCTCAGGTACCCTGGCACCCCGTGATAATGGAGTGCTTCCCTGATACAGCTGAATGGCAGACTATTGAATGCGTTGGCGATATCATCCTCCGTACAGTTCTGACCTAAGCCCTAAGGATTTCTTTATATTTCCTAAAATTAAGAAAAATCTTCGGGGTCAAAACTTTCAGTCCGGTGAAGAAGCAGTCAACGTTTTCAGGTCATATTGAACACGCCCACTTTGGCGAGGAAAAAATGTTTTAATAACTGGTTCGAGCGAATGGAAAAGTGAATTAAGCTACGTGGTGAATACAATAAAAAGTACTATAAACTTCTAGTTGTGTTTTTTTCCTCAAACGATAAAACTTAAAAGGCATGCCTCGTATCTACATACAACTTTGTTTGCTTACGGATGCCTCAGTGCGCGAGTCAGTCGCACTTGTCCGGTTTTTATTTATTTTTTGTTTTCATAATGCTTAGTAGTCACGTGAGGTCACGTGTTAATGATGCAGAAGACTAAATTAATGTAATATAATCTTAAAATAAACCTTCAGAAAACAAGCATAATGCATTTTAGGCAGAGATCAAAACCAAGACTAAATAGTATATTGTCTTCTAATGGTACGTACTGTCAGAAATGAAACTGATAATGCTCGATTTCTTGGTTTGAATATAGATACACTGTCCCACTCTACCTCCCTAGATTCCCTCTCTCCCTCCCTAGATTCTCTCCCTACCTCCATCTCTCTCTCACTCCCTCCCTACCTCTCCATGTTTCTCTGACGCTGCATTACACTCGGACACATTTTCCATACATTTTCGATCAGGGTCCACGTGACCCTGAATTCTGACGCGAGTTTAACATTTTTTATACATCTCAAAAAGTGCCCAACGCCGCTAAAGAAGTTTTCACTTCAAAAATTCCATCCATTTGCATGACATTTAAAATATGTATGTATTACGATTAACACGTCATGTTTAACAAACAAAAGTTATTATTGTTGTTAAAATGTGTATTCAGTCGTCTCAAAAGCACGACAGACTGATTGCACACCAAATATAATAACCCACAGTCATAAGTGTCAACATAATATGCAGTATTGCCATAATAATTGGTGTACCAGGCTATACATAGCCAATGAACACGTGTACTTAGGCCTTATAATCGACAATAGACTTAATTAGAAGCCGCATATTATATATTTCAATAATTAAACCGAAAATACCATATAAAATTCTAAGATTATCATATCTGGCACTGGCTGACAGTATTATTGGATAAGGTATAAGCAGTTATGGACGAACGTGCAAAACAAGCAGAAAATATTTTCAACTTATAAATACTAATACTTTCCTTTCTTTTCTTTCTTTCAAATAATATTATTAAAAATAATTGTTCCTAAGATGGTAAAACACCAACATACAAATTGTTATGACGATTTGTTACACGCTTTAAATTAGCTTCACTTGTATGTTTGTAACCGATTCCTTTGGACGCGATTTTGAAACACTTTAAACGGTCAGATTTCATTCAAATTTTGCACACTTGTCAAAGACCGATGACAATACAATAATTCGAATATTTTTTTTATTTTTTTTAGTTGAATTTTCTATAAAAGCGTGTTTTTTAGTTTTTTAAACTATAATTATTTAAGTACAGCGATGTAATACTTGTACAAAGTAAGGTTAAGTTAACCTTTCTTAAAGAAGAAATAATTAATGTTGGAACTTCGAGTGGCGGTGCATCGACTTCAGGCCAAAAATACCGCCCCGGGGCCCGACGGCATTCCCGGCCGTGCATGGGTTCAGGCCTCGAAGTTCCTTTGGCCCCGACTTGTGGGGCTCTACAGCGCATGTTTGGAACGGGGCCAGTTTCCAAGCCAGTGGAAGACTGGAAAACTGGTCCTGTTAAGGAAGGAAGGGCGCCCCGCGGATTCACCATCCGCATACCGCCCTATTGTGTTGCTGGACGAGGTCTGCAAACTCTTCGAAAGAATAATTGCAGACCGCCTAGTCCGGCACATAACCGGGGTAGGTCCGGATTTGGCGGACAACCAGTTTGGTTTCCGCCGGGGGCGCTCTACGGTGGATGCCATCATGCGTGTTAGGGCTCTGGCGGAGGATGCTGTAGCCCGGGGTGAGGTCGTCTTGGCGGTGTCCCTCGACATTGCCAACGCCTTCAATACCTTGCCCTAGAGTTGTATAAGGGAGGCACTCCGGTATCATGGGGTGCCGTTCTACCTCCGTCGTATTGTCGGGGCATATTTAGAGGACAGGGCCGTCATATACCCGGGTCACGATGGCTGGGGTCGGCGAGAGACATCGTGCGGTGTTCCACAGGGATCGGTCCTAGGCCCACTCCTGTGGAACATCGGTTACGACTGGGTTCTGCGCGGTGCGCTTCTCCATGGTGTCGACGTCACTTGTTATGCCGACGACACGCTTGTGACAGCGCGCGGGAAGACGCACCGGCAAGCAGCAATCCTGGTCACGGCTGGGGTTGCGCAAGTGGTTGGTAGGATCCGGCGATTGGGCCTCGAGGTTGCTTTGCACAAGTCCGAGGCCGTTTGTTTCCACGGTCCTCGGAAGACGCCACCTTCGGGGTCCCATATCGTGGTGGGAGGTATCCGCATCGGCATCGAGCGTACGATGAAGTACCTGGGGCTCGTCCTCGATAGCCGATGGGATTTTGGGCCACACTTTCGGCGGCTAGCCCCCAGACTGTTGGTCGCCACCGCGGCACTCTCGCAGCTCTTGCCCAACTTAGGGGGACCCAACACAGCCTGCCGAAAGTTGTATACGGGGATCGTACGGTCTATGGCGCTCTACGGGGCGCCAGTGTGGGCGGGCACTCTGACGGCCCGGAATATCGCGATTCTGCGAAGGCCGCAACGCGCGATGGCCGTCAGAATGATAAGGGGGTACCGTACGATCTCCTTTGAGGCGGCCAGTTTATTTGCCGGATCCGTGCCCTGGGATTTAGACGCTGTGCTCCTTGCGTTACAGTATCGGTGGCGCAAGGACGCGCTAGATCGGGGCGACCTTTCAGCACCTCGAGAAATAGAGGCACACCGAGGTGAGCTCCGCCAGATTTTGGTGGCGGAATGGGAGCAGCGACTTGCGCGACCAAGTGCAGGGCACGCCGCTATAGCGGCGGTAAGACCCGTCCTTCGAGAGTGGCTGGAGAGAGGGCATGGAGCCCTCACCTTCCGGATGACGCAGGTACTTTCCGGACACGGTTGTTTCGGCAAGTACCTGTGTCGGATCGGCCGGGAACCGACGTCACGGTGCCATCATTGTGGTGACTGCCCCGACGACACGGCGCGTCACACACTGGCGGAATGCTCAGCCTGGGCTAGCCAGCGTCGTGAACTCGTCGCGGCAGTTGGTTCTGCGGGTAGTCTCTCGCTGCCGGTCGTGGTTCTGTCCATGGTCCGGAGCGAGAGTGCATGGAACGCCGTCGCCGCCTTCTGCGAGGAGGTGATGTCCGCAAAGGAGGCGGCCGAACGGGAGAGAGAGCGAAGTACAGCTCTCCCTGCCCGCAGTAGACGCACCGGGCGCCGAAGGGCATTCAATGATCTCCGGCCACCGTAGGAACCGGCCTGCGGTCGACGAACTTTTGGGGAAGTCGTCGTCCGAACAGATACAGGCCCGAGAGGCAGAGCGCAGTGTTCCGCGCGCGCTTCTCAGAGGAGTGCGACCGAGGGGTGGCGGTCGCACCGGGTGACGGGACCCGTTTTGGGTGAGACGGGTCAATGCCTGTCGGGGGTTGCGGAAGAATGCAATGGCGATTCTCGCTCCCCCGATCATGGGCAAGCAGTGGAACACCGGGGTGGTTTTTAGTCGGTAAGAGTCCGACAGACCCCTTCAGCCCCCCTCCCAAGGGCGGAGGACATCCATGAGGATCTTCCACCTCGTTACAAAAAAAAAAAAAAAAAGAAATAATTAATGTTGATAAATTGAAAAATATTTCAAGAAAATCCGAGGTTCTTAGAATACATGAAAAAATATCGCTTTCCAAAAAGACAAAAACAAATATGGTAATAGAACCTATACTTACCTATTACCCTTGATTTTAAATAGCATACCAAATCACATTGTTAATAAATTTGTCTCTAATTTTGATTTCTCAAATAAACTTAAAATTGTTATATAAAAATATCTCAAAATAAACCCTGAATATACAACCTTGGAATGTCTGTAGTCACAATATTCTGTACATGCGTGTTTGTATATGTACGTACACACATTCATACATATATTTTGTTTAACTTAATTTATTTATAATATGCATTATGCATAATAATGTGTGTGTGTATGTGTAGGTAATTGTATGTGTATATATATAAGATGTATATGTATGTACATTTATATTAATAATGTATATGTGTGTGTTATAATACGTGATATGTGGTACGCGCTTGCCCGTGTATGCGTGTATACCTGCGCGTGCACGCGTGTACCAACAAATATGAATTAGAAATAAGATTTTGTATTTTGATTAATTTTAATTTAAGATTCTGTATGTAACCGATCTTTAAGATCTAAATACCTACAAAATATGTATGGCGAACACTGCTCACACAAAAACCGTTATGGTTTAAGTGAGTAGCTTACATGTAGCTAATGTACCTAACTTGAAACTACTTTGAACAATAAAAAAAAGATGAAGGATGAGTGATGAATCTGTTAACCAAATATCACGAACCTATTTCGTTTAGTAGTTCTTGATCGAAATTTGGTAGTTAAATCGTGATTCCTAGAATTAAGGGATGGACTGCTTAGATTATTGTTGCTCAATAATTTCATTGCATTTTTTTTTTGTTAGCAATAAGCACAATGATATGATGTTTAAAGAAGAGACATATTTATTTCTAAGGCAGTGCCAAACCAGTATGTGCAGTTTTTGATCATGTTATTGATTTAATAATAAAACAATTATATGATACTTAATGTATTTAATAAAATTGACATGATATGGAATGTTTACTTGACGACTGAAAACAAAAGGATGTAACTATTTTATTTTCTAGAAATAGTGTTGTAAATGCTAACATTCGATTAAGTTATTGTTATGGGTGAAGAGCCTGAGATAAACGATTATTATTATTATTCTCTTTATTCATCTTTTATCATATAAATTACATTTTTAAATATGTACATAAAAAATATATATTTAAAAATATAAAAATAGTACACAATTAATATATTATTATATTAATTCTACAAAATGTTATAGGTGTATTTGAGTCTCCAATATATATATTTTAAATTCAGTATTATGTCTTTTATTCAATATATTGCTTTTAAAACATTAGATATAAACTGAACTTTGCAGGTGCAAGGAAGGTACTTTAATGAAAAAAACCGGCTTAGTGCGAGTCGGACTCAAACACGAAGGATTCCGTACCATCGTACAAGATTTAACACAAATGCCGAAAAACCGGGGACGCCTTTGTTTGACCCCTTTTATTTTTATTATTTGTTGTTATAGCGGCAATAGAAATGCACACTCTGTAAATATTTCAACTTATTACGGTACATGAGGACTTATGAGATACAGCCCACTCAGAGTCAGCAGGACAGCGGAGGCTTAGTAATAGGGTTCCGTTTTCACCTTTTGGGTACGGAATCCTAAAAATTATGACGATAAAACTACGATCACCGACAAGACAGACAAGACAAGCAAAAAAGGATCTTCATTTAAATCTTCAACCTTGAGATACTAGTATTTAAATTTAAAAAAATACATTGAATTGGCATTCAAACCGGTATTTTTACTGGTAAGTATTATGTTCGAGTTTTGATCCTCGCTGTTTATGCTCACTCATAATTAGTACGGCAATTTCAAATTACTCAAAAGTTGGAATTACCTTCACTCTTCAAAGTATATATATGTTTTTATTTAAATTATTAAGTATGTTATTAATATACCCACATATGTATGTAGAATGACCGATAAACGGAAATAAAACTACTACATGAATGCACTATACTTTTTATTAACTTTTCTACAAAATCATATAACAGCTACAATTTTACTTATGTAAATTTGTACTTAAATACTATGTCCTATGTCTGGCTACCCCGAAATACATATTCTTTCTTTCTTTCTTTTAAAAAGACAACTCACGCATTAGGAATATTCCTGTGTCGCAGGGGGCTTCACAAACATTCAAACAGCGGACACAAAGAACACCCAGACTCGGGACAACTATTTGTGGATCACACAAATTGTTGTCTCGTGTAGGTTTGAACCCACAACACTCGGCGCGGCGTAGTGGCGAGGTGACCACTTAATAGTCCAAGGGGATGATTGGCCCCTTGGATCGGTCTGTCTTCTTGTAAAAGGTTTTAAAATAGTTGTCTGGCGAACATATACAAAAACGACCCCGTTCGAAAACATATATAAAAATGGAGCATCAGAATTTACGTGAAGTTAAGTAATTATTTTGGGAGCTTTAAAGCGTCTGTTAAGCAATACGGCCGACGGAGTGTCTGGGAATATTGTCGACTTATTTTTAACGATATTATCTAAAATATACGTGAAAATCAGCCAGGAGAATATACGTGAGGTAAGTAATGTTTTTATGTACCTTCATTACCTGCTACCTGGAAATTGACCGTCTAACCAAGCTAGCAGGTAGGCATGCGATCATAGTACATACTAACACTATTCAATCGTCCACATTTCGTTCGTCAGAAAATACGTGACGTCTGGCGGCCCTGGGATCTTGCTCTATAAACCATTGCGTCATCCATGCAGTTATTATTACGTGATTAAAAACTTACATACGAGCGTATACGGAAATTTATATGTATGTATATATATATATAATTTAAATACATAGTAAATTGATAAATTTAAATATAAAACAAAACAATTATATTTCCATTAACATTTCTTCCTATATCTACATATATAACTGTATTGGATCTAGTTATATTTAAAATGCTTTGTTTGGCAGATGCTTTTAGTTATTATGCAATAATAGATAAGGCTCTGCAATATGTGTGTTTTGCAAATATGAAGATGTATATTTAAAATGTACATTTAAATACAGTAACATTTCGCTTAACTGGTATAAATATAACAATCCATTACCTAGTTGACAATTACCATTTACAATGAAAATCCTACATCTTGTGCATCGGCTATAACCTTTACAGACTAATTCCCTTAGTTTTCCAATACTTCATAGGTACCCTTCTGGTGCCACCAAGGTTGCCTATTATTTAGAGTAGGTCTTAAACTCCTACCCGTGAGATAAGGAATTGCTGTTTGCTTAGGTTTATTAATAAAGTTTAGTGTTGTGGATAATGGATTTTTGAAAATACTCGGTGTGTAAGAGTCTAGTAAACCTGGTTGAGGGGTTGAAACTGATCCGAACACTGTATATGATTCAGGAGCTGCTGTTACATCTAAGCCATTTCTATAATAAGTTAGTGGATTTTGAGGATTTAGTTTCTTGTTCGACATGTATTGATTTAATACCTGCAAAAACTGCGGTTGCGGTTCACAAACAGTCTGTTGAACTAATAAATCTAGGGGAGCAGTAAAAATTCTAAAGTTGATTTCACTATAGTCAAGTGTGGATTCGAGGAACACGGGCATTCGATCCGATAGCACCCATATGTTGCGCTCTTGATCAATTTTAATATCACTTGGGAATATGAGACCAATTTCATCTTTATCCACCACACCAATATTTTGTTGCTTATACGGAAGATCTTGCCTCCAACATCCAATTGCATTTTGATCGATTAAATTAAAGAATTCGATGCCCGTAAGTTCATCCATTACTTTAGATGTGGTATGACCGTTGTTACCGCGTACACCTACTATCTTAAAGTCACGATAAGAATCTGTCACTTTTGATTCATTTCGTAATATGCGAGTTGAAACTTCAAATTGGGTGTGGCTTGTAAGAGGGCTGAAATAAAGTGTTCTATATCCATCGGCTTCCACTGGCGATGTTGTGATACCAAAAATACCTTCGGCACTCCATTGGAAATTCAGACCTCCGATGTTAAAGTCTCCAAGGAGAGGGTCGGCCATAAAATAACCATGACTAAACCGCCAGGATCGATTCTTTTCCCATGAGTAGGTAATAAGTCCGTATCCAAGTTCATCCGAGAAGTATGCGAAGGTATCTTCACATGTTTTACCTTCATCAAGAGCGATGTTGGCGATAAAAGTTGAAGGTACGATATCTTCGGGGCGGAACACATATCTTCTAATACGTTGATCAGTGTTTAAGTCATACACGTTCAGAGAGTAAGGACATAGATTTGTCATATTGGAATCTGAAAACATAGATATTTTTAATGAAAGACAATCGAGGTGCTTTTTATTGATATTTGTTTTTTAAGACTGAAACATTTGATTATTGGTAGGTAGACAAACTTAACCAGAATTTCCATTCAGACTTCGTACTTGTTAACTATTAAGTAACTTATGATGTGAAAACTAATCATATTCTGTTCAATTACTATGGTCTATATCACTTATAGGTAGGGTTCAATATTATGTTTTATTTAATTAAACATAGATATTTAAACGTCACCGTTATATTTTTTTCTAAAGGGAATATTTCGTTTCTTTCTACTATAATAAAATGGAGCATTGTGTGCACAGATACGAAACAAAGTTTTCCAATTCCTATTGGTTTGAATTAGATGGTGCTGGTTGAATTCTCAAACACGTGTGTGTGCGTGTTAAGTTTTTATAGTGGAAATTAGGAAACGATAATTTTTTTTTATCATATGTAACTAAACAAAATACAATACAAATATAGAAAGAAAGAAAATATATTTATTCAGAACCCGCGATATACATATAACATAAATAACAAAAAGAGAAAAAGAAAAACTGTAAGTTTCATTATTTATATAAAAGAAATCGACACTCACCGTACCCGTATGTACCAGTATCTAAAACCCACAGACGATCGCATTGGTCTACCTTTATCCTGTATACTGTGTTGAGACCGCTTTGGCAGTTGCCCAACTCATTGCCAGCAAAACTCGGGTAGGGGTTTAGTTTCGGTGATTGATTGTACGAAGCGTCCAAGGGTATGTAGTTTAGGGTGGCTGGTATACCTGTTACACCAAGCAAACATCTTTTCTAGATACAGATGAATTAACAAAAATGTATACTAATGTTGTAAAGAGAGAGAAAGCGATTTCCTAAAACATTGCACTTATTCAAAAAGATCTTCAGATGGCCATAGGCTATACAGTAATTTGGCAACCGAACTTTGCTAGGCGTTTTTAAAACGCCTGGATAAAAACAACATTTGATTCAAATCGATAGAGCCGTTTCAGACAGTATCCTTAACTTTAAAAACTTTTTTTTTTTGTTTTTCATCATAAAATAAATAATACTCGGCTGCAGTGCATTCAAATTTTAAGTTATGGAACTTCTCATGACCGTTAAATTTAAGTTGTAATAAACGATGTTAGTGGTAAATTTAATCTTACCTGTAAGACAATTTATAACTACATGTAATTTATCACTGTTTGTTTATACAAATCATCATCATTATCTTTCTGACCCTTTCCCAATTTTATTTGGGGTCGGCGGAATGTGTAAAATTGACAAGAGTTTTGGCTGGTTTTAACCCATTGGAATGTAGGTAATAGTTTTCAGAACGGGCAAAGGGAGAAGGTTAATTGAAATAAAGAAAGCGGATAGACCAAAGGATACCGCAAGTCTCGGATGGGAAACGCAACTGAGAATGCAATAGCTCGAAGAGGCCGTGATTGGAGAGGCCACTAGGAGAGAGGGACATCAACTGGCCACAAATAAAGTAATTATCCAAATAAAGTACCAAGAAAATTTACGTTTTATTTAAATGAGAACCCTAAGAGCCAATTAAATCATTACTTTTAAAACCGTTACAATTATTAAAATAAACTAGAGATCGCATGGTGGTCGAATTTCGACCATGGTTTATTTCTTGACTTCTGTACCATGACAGGTCAAAATATATACTGGACACTCATAGCTGTATGTACTCGCTATTTCACTTTTTTTAACTTTGTAGCAAATATTGTTAAAAATTTTTATCATTCGTCACTTCTTCTCTGTATAAACTGTAAGTGTGCGAAATTTCATACACCTCCGTCCGCCCAATTTTCGTAAAAAGGGATCCAAAGTTTTCGCTTCACGTATTAATATATAGATTTAAAAAAAATCCTCACCTGCTTTCCATCTAGGTACGCTGACAAACAGCTTGTTCCTCCAGCGTTCTATACCCACTGGCAGAGCATTTTCTGGTATGAGAGCGTCAGACTGTATAGCCTGCTGTCGCGAGTAAGTACTTGGAAAGTTCCAATCTAAGACATTCCAAGAAAATGTTTTTCGGAGTTTAACTACAGCTGTCACGGATGACATCAAGACAAAGAGCAGAAGTATTTTTATTGCCATTTCGGTTTAACTGAAATAAAAAAGGAGTATTCAATAATATTTGTCTCCCTAAATATAAAGTTCGATTGAATCCGTTATCAATTAATATTTAACATGAAATTATCCCATTTAGACCAAGTATATACGGAAATGGATTGAAAATATTTACTAATTTTCGTTAAGTAAAGTTTGTAGATTTTTTATGATCATAATTTAGAATAAAAATCTACTAAGGCTAAATCTTTTAACATTTTGTACCGATAAGGACTTTACAAAGTTACAAAAACATAATAAAATCTCCTTAGAACCCGTGACCCGTTTAAGTTCCACTTCAGGATATTATACACTATACATATATAGAAATGCACAATTACATGATATAATATCCCATTACCATTGAACTATTTTTTTTTTGTACTCTTTGATTTTTCGTAATGACATTAATTTGATTGATTGATGATTTGAATTTGTAATTGTGTTTCGTTAATTGAACTGCTGAGGTATTCTCGTGTTTAGCCTATCTATATCTAACATAAATAATGTTGTTGCACGCTGTAGACTAAAATGCAGAAATATAACATTTTGACCAAACGTTAGAAAATATTATATTTTTCCCTACCTTTTTAACCTACCCCTTGCGTCACATAACATTTTCAATGAAAGAGGTTTACACAAACTTGAAAGTGCTGAATACCGTAACTCCGCGAATTAGGTTGGACGAGTGAATCATATGCTATCCCTCATTAAACTATTAACTGAACTCATGTCAAAGTTAGCGTTACGTTTGGAGTATTAAAATTCTCTGTACGGAATTTTAATTTAAAATTTGTCCGTGGAGTTAAAATGCTTTCGAAGAACATGCCGCTATTACTAGTTTGGGTTTTGCCATAAACATTCAACCGTAGATCAAGTCAAGTCAAGCATAAGCAATATTGTGCTATCACATTTTTGGACATATTCCAAGCCTTTGATCCAGTATGGCATTATTGTACAAGTTCAAAGCAATGATGCTTATCGGTACCGGGTTATCTGTACTTGACCATCAAATCTTTCCTAACCAACCGTCACTTCAAGGAAGAGAGACATAGACTAATCTCTGTGCAGTACTACGGGAGTGCCATAGGGCAGTGTAACTGAACCTCTCTTTTACGTACTTTATATATACAGACTCAACCACTATAAATGGAACCTTCACCGTTGCTACCGCCGTCTTATTCACAGTGTGGCAGATATAAGGTACGGGCGTAAGATCGATATCGATAACAGCGTTTATGTAAACCTGGACTAATAGGCATATCCCGCTGCTTACACAAAAGGCCTACTTACCTACCTACTACTGAGAAGGAGAGAGAGTAAGCAATATCGCTGTCCCGTTCCGATAATTTATGAACCACAGACACTTAAAAAAATTTAACAAACATAATCAATAACATGATCCTCTTGTAAGTAAACTCATTAAAAAACAACATTTTAATAAAAGCCAGACATCGTAATGTGTATTTTAAATGTGTTTACAATATACTTAAGATTTTGTAATAATTTACTGAGATGTAGTATTTAGTCAGCACTTGGTAATTAAACAATTATTTAATATCAGTTTCTTTTATAAAAACCATAAGAATTTATAGGACAGTCCAAGTACATACCTAATTTAAAGATCAGTTAAAATTAATTACATTATTATTTACAATAAAGCTGTGAATGAAGTGATTGTTTTTATTTTTATTTGATAGCTTGTGAAAAGATACTGAGCAAATAAAAAAACAAATTGGTAAGCACAGGTAAAAAATGTACTGAACTGTTTGTTTGTACCCATTTCTATATACATAGATTAATAATAATAATAATTTTTCAAAATACATTAATTCAAGAGAATAACGGCCGAATAACGCCGGCCGATGAAAAAAGCTGGCGTGTGGTCGCCATGGTCACGAACTCATCCACACTGAGTTCGATAACTTACGAACACCGAGTTTCGTTTTCGTTCGATTGATTTTTGGCCAAAACCGAAACTATGGCTAAAACACAATTTTTTATGCTGAAATTGGTCAAAACCGAAAGCAAGCCGAACTTTCAGTCGGTTACTAGCTATTAAGTAGTATAAACAAATACAATAATATGCGTTGTATTGAAAACCTCGTGTAGGAAACTTTATAAGTTGTTTAAAAAATTACAAAAGTCTAGGCAAATCCAATTTGAACTCGGCCTACTTTAAAAACAAAAAAAAAATTACTTAAAGTTATCTGAACTCAATTTTAATATAACATGCCACCTCACAAACAAAATAACGATGTGCATATAATATCAGAAAGAAAACTATAACAAATAATATAGAATAATACATACATGGTTTTCCGAAAGTATCCAATAACCGCGATAGATGGTATTCGACTGAATCAATCTGAGCCACCCCTACTTTATAATAGTTAGTGTGTGTCCGTCCTACCAACGGAGGCATGTGCATTTGTGCAATTCAGTTTACAGCTGTGTGAACCCACCACTTTTGATAGATAAACAGTGATAACCCAGTCTACATTTTAAATAACTTTAGAGATGTGGTAACATCATCTTTGAAGTCATCAGATAAAAAGTATTTGTTAACATAAATCAATATTACAAATATTAGTCGTGTTCGTAAAATTATATGTAAATATTCGTGAACTAACTGATATTGAGACAGCCCAATTACTTAGTATATTTTAGTTATTTTCATAGCATGTTGAGATCAAAGGTGTTCCACTTACAAAGTCTGCTAACCTATATGACATAGAAGGTAAACTCAATAATATTATTAAGTGCTCTGTATGCAAAGAGGACATTAACTATATTGCTTGCGTTCCTAGTCTTAAATCTGGCTCTTCTAAGTCCATCATAATGGCTCTGAATAACCGCTACTCTAAGGAGGACTTTGTAGCTGCTGCTCCTAAACATAAGGGTATTATAATCTCGAACCTGGGATATACCGGAGAAGGTAAAGTGTTTGTCAACGATGACTTTACTCTCCACAATTAGACGCTTATGAAAAGGGTGAAGGAAATAGCCTTAGAAAACAAATTCAAATAGGTATGGGTGAGACATTTCAAAATTCCGGTAAGGTGTATTGACGCCTATAGTCCAATTAAGGATCGAAAAGAATATCATGAAGTTTTTTCATTAACAAACATACTGCATTATCTGTGCTACATTTCTGCAGATTATTTTAATTTATCATCTGCATGTCATTATAATGTATGGAATGGATGAAGATTGGAAAAACCCATCCTAATTGTATTGCTCGCTTTTATTACTCGATGTCGATCAGTAGTAGGGGTATGTTTCCGTTTTTTGCTCTTAACGTAATGTATCTGAGGTTCAGTTTTCAGTGCATTTTAAATGGTCTTAGACTACACGTTATTTTAACTGCAAAGATTAATGTTATGCTAAAACAAGTTCTTCTTGCTCGTATCCAGTTGATGCATATTATTTATTTTGTTTGTTTGCCAATATTTAAAACTACTTACGCTTACATATTCTTATGTTTATCGGTGTCACATTTTTAGGAGTGTTTCAATGCAGTTTCTTCAACCTTTATCCTATATTTCTCTGTTTACCTAGTGTAGAAACTTGTTACATGAGCCATGGTACCGCAAATTAATATTTTTAAAAGAATGCTCTGAATGCTAAAGAAGAGAAACGGAATTCTAAACTACTTCGACATAATATCAATAACTGAATCTAGGCTAATAGACGGAATCAGTGATCGAGAACTTTTTGATAACCGATATATTGTTTATAGACGCGACCGGGATTATGAGTGTACCTCATGGTGGTGGTGTTATCTTAGGTGCGAGCCGTAGGTTTGCTGTTGTTGAACAACCAACTTGGCGCTCGTCAGCAGAGGACATATGGGTTTCGGTAACGTTGCGTTCTAAAAGTGGCTTTATTAATTGCAATTATTTACCATATAATTATGTAACCAAAGAGGAGATAATTCAATCAATACTCAGTTAGTGAACTATTCTGATAAATTCGGTGATAACTTCACACTAATCTCAATAACATATTTTTGACACTCGGTGACTTTAATATGCCCTATATTACTTAGGTACCACTGGATAGTGGACATACTGAACCCACCGGTGATCTTTATGAGAGCCAAATTAATTTCATGGCATATCCACGGATGTGTTAGCGGAATGTATACTTTTTATCTTGTCGACATTTATAACAATGCCATTATCGTGTGCCCATTTTATTGATTTAGAAAAATCTTCCTGGATTTTATTTTCTATTATATTGAGAACCTTATCTATGTATACTAGACAAGTATCATTTGCGTACATGTAGATGCTACAGTTTTTCACAACATTGCACAATATGATCACACCTGTGAATATAGGATTAAGCTCAAGTAGTTACCCATACGCCTCGCCGGAAAACTCTTATCCTTTCAATAATGTACAATATTCTGTTCAAACCTAGCGCTCCTTCCCTATCTCAATAAACGTTTCGCATTTTTGCACAACACGCATTCAAGGTTCCTGAGGTTGTCTGAGAGTCTTAGGCTTTATCCAACACATAAAACAAAATTTATGAATTAATCTTTCACAGTAAAGGCTGTCCGTCTGTGGAATGAATTGCCACTGGCGATGGCCAGACGTACACAAACGTTGACAAATTAAAAAAAAATAAGTGAATAATTTATATTTCTCTGTGAATTGTGACATACTTGGTACTATTATTTAAGTATTTATTATATACCTCCATATTTGTTATGCGTTGTTTATGTATGTTTATGAGTATACATATATGTATGTATGCGTGTGTATGTATACATGTATATTTGTGTACCGATCATCATATTCATTAGCAAATAATTAATATCTATGGTAAATATCTCTAAATAGTACTCATATATTATTTCTTTATTATTACATAGACTTCTTGTACACTGCAGCCCTTCTTTTCATGTATGTTTCTGTATCCATCCAATGGTTGCCTGAAAGAGATCACAAACTGCGATAAGGTAGCCAATTTTATTGTACACAGCATTAGCTAGTAAGTATTTAGATATAACAAAATATTGTAACCTATTGCTCTATGTACAATAAAGAGTATATCTATCTAGGGATTCAAATTCAAATTCAAATTCAAAATCATTTATTCAATTAAGACACTAAGTGACATTTATGAACGTTAAATTGAAGCTACTGTTAAAAATCATAGATCGACGCAAATAGACGCCACAGCATGTACTGGATTGTCGAGGTAAATTAGGTGAAAACACCAAAATCTACTGCCTGCTTGTGTCGATCTATAACTTCCAGTTTCCAAAATGCGTAGAGCCTTATGAGAAGAATACTGGCAAAGAAACTCATGGCCACTCTTTTTAAAAGTCAGATCTTCAAGTACAATGGTATTAGTGTTACATAAAAGATAAGCATGATGCAAGCTGTTGCCACCTGAATTTCATTTTATTGAAATGCTCCAAAAGCTAACGTACAAACGAAAAATATCACTCAGTGATACCGTTGAAGGTTCGAACCTATTAAACATAGAAATCATTCAAGGTGCACATCAGTTACAAAGTCTACTGTTAAAACTAATTCGTGACTGGATTAAGAGGCTAGAGTTGCAGTTGAACGAACCAAAATAATAGTATAGGCTAAAGCATCGCTGACTAGGCCGACCAGTCACCCCAAGCAGCACCCGTTCACGAGTATGACGCATAGACCAGCCATCGTCTCTTTCGCCATATCAGAGGGAAAGAAACGACCCGCCCCATGACGACGCCGCAAGCAATGACATTTTAGTGAGCGTGATGAGCCATAGTCGAGATACTGATAAAAATCACTACTAGTCAAAATTACCATAATAATCGTCACGCATTACTTTCAACTAACAATGGTTTGTTAATAATTTAGCCTAATTATAAGACAAAGAAGTTTGTGTGTATATACCTAAAGACACCTTAAGCCCAAGACTGTTTGTCGTTTAGATAATCGTTGATCGTATAGTAGGCTTTCCTAATAAGGTGATTTTTTACAGTGCGCTTAAATTTATCTACAGGAAGGTCGATTACATCTATAGGAATTTTATTATAAAAACGTATACCAAGACCTTCGAACGAGTTGTGTACCTTATGTAAGCGATGATAGGTAGCAACGAGTTTAGACTTGTTTCTTGTATTAATATTGTGTATATCACTGTTTTTCTTATAGTCATTGATATTGTGCCTAACAAACATAATATTTGCAAATATATACTGTGATGCAACAGTTAAAATACCTATATCCTTAAACAACTCTCGAAGAGAGACTCTAGCACCTAAATTGTATATTGAGCGGATGGCTCGTTTTTGAAGAATAAAAATCGTTTCAACATCAGCCGCCTTGCCCCAAAGTAGTATACCATAGGACATGACGCTGTGAAAGTAGCTAAAATAAACTAGCCTAGCTGTGTCCGTATCAGTGAGCTGACGTACCTTCCATACTGCATAAGCTGCCGAACTAAGCCTACCTGCAAGGCTGTCTATCTGGGGTCCCCATTGCAGTTTACTGTCTAATGTAAGTCCCAAGAATACTGTTGAGTCTACATTACTTATCATTTCATTATTTAGAGTTAGATTAGTGCCTAGCTGTTTTACATTTGGCATAGTAAATCTCACACACTTTGTTTTATTTGAGTTCAGTAGGAGATTGTTAGTTGAAAACCAATACAATACATCATTTAGCGCCCTATTCACATCGTCAAAAACTGTTTTTTTACGATCGACTTTGAAAATAAGTGACGTATCATCAGCAAATAGAACTATATCACAGCGATCTTTTAAATAATAAGGTAAATCGTTTATATATATGAGAAAAAGTAGAGGACCCAGAATAGAGCCCTGAGGAACGCCCATAGTAACAGGTAATCCAGAAGACCTAGCACCATTGACATCTATATGTTGAATTCTATCTTTCAAGTAGGAAACAATTAGTTCCAAAGCAATACCATTAACACCATAATGCCTAAGTTTAAGAATAAGCGTGTTCTGTTCTACACAGTCAAAAGCTTTAGAGAGATCGCAAAATACACCTATCGCATCTTGCGAATTCTCCCATGCATTAAATATATGTCTCAAAAGAGTTGCACCAGCATCAATTGTTGAACGACCCTTTGTAAAGCCAAATTGTTCTTTGTGCAATAAATTATTTCGATTAAAATGGCTTTCTAGTTGATGCAGGATAACTTTTTCAAAAATTTTACTTATAGCCGCCAAGATTAAGATTGGCCTAAAGTTACTTGGTTCAGTTGTACAACCCTTCTTGAATAAAGGTATTACTTTACTATACTTCATCAGGTTAGGAAAAACACCAGAATCAACACATCGATTGAATGTTATAGCTAGAAATGGCGCTATATCAATTATAATAGTTTCTATTAATTTAACAGAAATCCCCCATAAGTCCCCTGAATTCTTAGAGTTAAGAGACTTAAACGTTTTTATAATGTCTGTGGGGTTTATGAATTCAAATTTAAATAAGTTCTTACATTTTTTTACATTGGCCCTTAACAACAATTCAGACCTGGACGCACAAGAATTCAAGATACTAGTTGTACTAACTGGTATATTTGTGAAAAAGGTATTAAAAGATTCAGCTATGTCAAAGTTGTTTGTTATAAACCTATTATTAATATTTAATTTTAAATTGTTATCTCGAGGTTTACTACGTCCAGTTTCATTATTAATAATGTTCCATGTAGCTGTTATTTTATTATTTGAAGACTTAATCTTGTTACTTATGTATAAAGACTTTGCCATAGAACATGTTTTCCTAAAAATCTTTGAGTAATTTTTAACATATTCATGAAATTTTGGGTCAAAATTACTTTGTTTCATGGCATATAAATCATACAGCTTTTCTCTACTTTTGTATATTCCTGTTGTTGCCCAATCACAGAATGTCGTCTTTGGCCTTTGCATTATTGTTTTTGACTTAAATATACTGTTAAATTCGATTTCTATCATATTGAATAAGTCGCCGTAAAGCATATCTGGATCACTTTGAGTCCAATCTAAATTGGAAACTTTATCACTAATGTTATTACTAAAATTCAATAATCGGTTACTGTTCATGGGCCTGCATATAGTTTTGTTTATTCTATTTTCTTTTATACAAGGAAATGTAACAAATTGCCCACAGTGATCAGATGTTAAATTACTTAAAATTGACCTATTTAAATATTCCCCATTGCAAAAGATGTTATCTAAGCAAGTTGCCGAGTGAGAAGTAATTCTTGTTGGCTCAGAAAATAAATAAATAAGTTCAGTATTATGTCTTTTATTTAATATATTGCTTATAAAATAACATGTTATTCATTGTGATCCTAAACCTGTTGAACATTATAAACTGGACTTCGCGGACGCAAGGACGGTACTTTAATAAAAAAAAAACAAAAAGGGCTGTGTACCATCGCGCAAGATACATTTTGTACGATGGTACACAACCGACCAAACGCCAAAAAAATACACGTTTATTGTACGGAGATACCTTTATTTAACCCCCTTTATTTTTATTACTTGTTGTTATAGCGGGAATAGGAGTACACACTCTGGGAAGACAGAGTTCCGCTGGGAGACAGAAAGACAGCGGAGACTTAATAATAGGGTTCCGTTTCCACAATTTAGATACGGAACACTCTTGTCTATTAAGACTGTCATCTATGTTGTAAAAAGTATTTTCAAGAATTCATTCTTTTTTGTTCAATAAACTTCTTTTAGCTTAAAAAATGTGGTTCAAATCGTTTAAACCATTTTCATAAATACTTTGAAGTTTGAAGATTTTGTTATCATTCAATAAGTTCAATTTACCATCTCAAAACTCGTTATCATTTCCCATCTCTGTGATCCAAAGACAAAATAGCATTTCGAAATGTCAAATTGTCATCTTTATAAATTATGTCTTCGAATAGATTTTCACATTTCTTTTTGGTTTTTCAAGATTGACGAATAGACGTTCATTTTTCTATTGCCATTTTAACGTTTTTATAATTTAAAAAAATAATAAAAACGCAAAAATGGCAATAGAAAAATGGAATATAAATATATTTATCTTCTGTGCGTGTGTATGTATGTTCCTGAACTCCTAAACGGCTGGACCGATTTTAATGAAATTTTGAAATGGTAGGGTTCCAGGAATTATATTTTTTAAGTTCAGGCATGACAACGTCTGTCGGGTCCGCTAGTAAATATAGATTTTCACAATATTTCGATTTTAACAAAAATAATGTGCTTAACTTAACGTAATTAACTTCAACAGTTTTTAGTGTTGTTCAGAGCGTATGTGTTTTTTGAATAGCTGAAAACATTAATCCCAAACCAAAAATGTGTAACTATCCTAAAACTCGTGACTTTTGGACCAAGTGGCGTTTGTTTATCGAGACTCGTAAGAAAACACATTATATGTAGTATTGCGTGCATAAATCATTTATACTTATGATATATATTTATGTAGAAAGGCCTATAAACGGAAATAAAATGTCAATAAAATCACTATAATACATTTTACAATATTTCTTTAATTTAACAAGATACACTTTAGATTACCCTATAACATACACAACGTTTAATTAATGTCAATCTGTACTTAAATACTACATACTCTGTAGTGCCTGACATATTCGTGACTTGCCGAAACTTGTCGGGAAACCCGAAAGAAATGCATTTGTGATTACGGAGTATGACCGTATACGAAGAGTACACGTAGCGAAAATAAAATGATTGTTATAATTATATTAATAAATATAATTTTTGATACTTTTAAATATAAAACAAAACAAAACAATTATTTATATATTTATAACTGTATATTGGATCTTTTTATATTTTGTTAAAAGTTATCTTTGGCAGATCATTTTAGCTATTATATAATAATAGATAAGGCTCTGCAATATGTGTGGTTTGCAAATATGAAAATGTATATTTACCATCACGGTAACATATCGCTTAACTGGTGCAAATATAACAATTCATTTCCTAGTGGACAATTATCATTTACAAACTAAATATAGGGTAGCGACTATAACCTTAACAGACTAATTCAATTAGTGTTCCAATACGTCATAACTACTCTTGTGGTGCCACCAAGGTTGCCGATTGGTTAAAGAAGGCCTTAAACTCCTTTCACTGAGATAAGGAATTGCTATTTGCTTCGGTTTATTAATGAAGCTATATGATGTGGGTATTGCGTTTTTGAAAATACTTGGTGTGTAAGAGTCTAGTAAACCTGGTTGAGGAGTTGAAACTGAGCCAAAAACTACATTCGATTCAGGAGCTACTGTTACACCTAAGCCATTATTATAATAGATTACTGGATTTTGTGGATTTAGTTTCTTGTTCGGCGTGTATTGATTTAATGCCTGCAAGAACTGCGATTGGGGCTCACAAACAGTTTTTTGAACTAATAAATCTAGGGGAGCAGTAAAAATTCTAAAGTTGATATCACTATAGTCTAATGTGGATTCGAGGAACACGGGCATTCGATCCGATAGCACCCATATGTTGCGCTCTTGATCAATCTTAATATCACTTGGGAATATGAGACCAATGTCATCTTTATCCACCACACCAATATTTTGTTGCTTATACGGAAGGTCTTGCCTCCAACATCCAATTGCATTTTGATCGATTAAATTAAAGAATTCGGTGCCCGTAAGTTCGTCCATTACTTTAGATGTGGTATGACCATTGTTACCGCGTACACCTACTATCTTAAAGTCACGATAAGAGTCTGTCACTCTGGATTCATCTCGTAATATGCGTGTGGAAATTGCAAATTGGGTGTGGCTTGTAAGAGGGCTGAAATAAAGTGTTCTATATCCATCGGCTTCCACTGGCGATGCTGTAATACCAAAAATACCTTCGGCGGTCCATTGGAAATTTAGGCCTCCAATGTTGAAGTCTCCAAGGAGAGGGTCGGCCATGAAGTAACCATGACTAAATCTCCAGGATCGATTCTTTTCCCATGAGTAGGCGATAAGTCCGTATCCAAGTTCATCCGAGAAGTATGCGAAGGTATCTTCACATGTTTTACCTTCATCAAGAGCGATGTTGGCGATAAAAGTTGAAGGTACGATATCTTCGGGGCGGAACACATATCTTCTAATACGTTGATCAGTGTTTAAGTCATACACGTTCAGAGAGTAAGGACATACATTTGTCATATTGGAATCTGAAAATATAGATATTTTTAATGAAAGACAATCGAGGTGCTTTTAATTGATAATTGTTTTTTTAAGGCTGAAACTTTTGATTTCTGATATTAACGAGTTTTTTTTCCGTTATCACTTAACCTTTAATAGTTTTTAGTTTTTTCTGCAATAGTAAATTTATAAATAAAATAGTTTAAATCCATCAAATTAGAACAAATCATTTGCCAAACTGATTATTTGCTTACGAAACTCTTTTATTTGAATTTGAGATAATATCATAAATATTTTTTTATTTGAAGCCGAGTGATACCTGGTGAGATGACCAACTACTGCACTACCGATAAAAATTATAAAGTAACTTGAAAAATCAACTTATGATGTGGAATGGTAAGGTAAGGTAAGTTTGTATGTAGAAAGATAAGAAACAATTTTGTTTAAATATCACAAAACAAAATCCAATGCAATTATCATTTTTTATATAAAAAAGACACTCACCGTACCCGTATGTACCAGTATCTAAAACCCACAGACGATCGCATTGGTCTACCTTTATCCTGTATACTGTGTTGAGACCGCTTTGGCAGTTGCCCAACTCATTGCCAGCAAAATTCGGGTAGGGGTTTAGTTTCGGTGATGGATTGTACGGAGCGTCCAAGGGTATGTAGTTTAGGGTGGCTGGTATACCTGTTACACCAAGTAAATATCCTTTCTAGTTAAATGTCTTTCTACAAAAATGTAATATTATAAAGAGAGAGAGAGTAATTTTCTAAAACATTGCACCTATTCAAAAAGATCTCCAGACGGCCATAGGCTATACAGTAACTTGTAAATTATCGTAAACACGATATGATTTCGATAAAACGTTCTAGGTTAAAGCCATAACATGTGTAATATGGCAACTATATAACATTCAGTAATAATTTATTTTCGAGCCACTTTATCACATAAGAAAATAGGTCTAATGCATTTTTGACGAACCGGTTCAGTCATAATTTTCCTCGCCTACGTCTAGTACATACGCAGTAAACATTTATCAATACCTTACTACATGAAAGGAACACAGTAATCATTATCACTGAACCTTTAGTGCAATATTTTTTGTCTTGAAAGTCTTGAAATCGAAAGTTGTTTTGGGCAAGCAATCGTTCGGACTCAAAAATTAGATATAATATATATTCACAATAAGGTTAACTGATATGTTTACCGTGGAAATTGCTCTCCGTTAAGACAAGTACGAGAAATTTAACTCTAGGTATGTAAGTATAATTAAAAAAGTAATAATACAAAACTAAAACAACTAATAAGTAACTTTATCAGTTTTATTTCCCATTGTATCTATTTACTGTTTTATTTTTCCTTTTCCTTAGAAAATAAACAATATTGTGCTGCAGGACGTTTAAATTAAAAGTTATGGAACAACGTATGACCGTTAAATTTAAGTTGTCATTAACGATGTTGATGGCAAATTTAACCTTACCGATAATACAATTTCTAACTGTATGTAATTTATTACTGTGCGTCTATCCAAATAAAGTTAAAAAAGTACCGAAAAAATTACTTTTTTTTTAATGAAAGCCCTAAAAACCGATTAGATCATTACTTTTAAAACGGTTATGTAATAAATATTAAAGTAAATAAAAAAGTCCTCACCCGCTTTCCATCTAGGTACGCTGACAAACAGCTTGTTCCTCCAGCGTTCGATACCCACTGGCAGAGCATTTTCTGGTATCAGAGCGTCAGACTGTATAGCCTGCTGTCGCGAGTAAGTGCTTGGAAAGTTCCAATCTAACACATTCCAAGAGAATGTTTCTCGGAGTTTAACTACAGCTGTCACGGATGACATCAAGACAAAGAGCAGAAGTATTTTCATTGCCATTTCGGTTCAACTGAAAAAAAAAGTAGGATTCAATAATATTTGTCTCCCTAAATATAAAATTTTATTGGGTATTTTATCATTAAACATTAAACGTAAAATGACCCTCTATAGATATCGGCCTCACAACCGAGCATATATGTAGGTACTTATAGTATATTATCGACGTATGTTGAAGCCTTGCTGTTTGGGAATTTGGTGCCTTGTCTGCTAAATGGTAACAAAGGATGTACCAAAGTGTGAAAAGTATGTACCATTAATTTCTTCTTTTCTCTAAATAAGAAGAATTAAAGCAAAGCATTCATAAACTTAATATTAAACATTTTACTTGCCTGTAAATATTTTCTAATAGACAATTTGTAGTCGTTTCAACTATCGCAGTTGCATGACCATTAATTTTGTTCGAACACACTAATGTGATATTTTTTATAACCATACTTTAGAATAATAATTTATTAAGGCTGTATTATATATAGCCTTAATAAATTATTATTCATCTTCTATATATAATTAGTATTAATTATATACTAATTCTGTTTCAACTGGTTTTTGGCCAAAACATTCTTATTTTGCCGAAACTGATCAAAACTGAAACCGAAAACGAACCTTTGGGCGGTCACTAGGAATGGGCAAATACAATAATATGCGTTGAATTGAAAACCTCTTATAGGAAGCTTTAAAAGTTAGGTGTTTAAAAAGATTAGGAAAATTCTGGACATAGGCAATATGAACTCTTAGGGTATACCCGGGTCCCCAATACACCCGATAGACCTAGTTGTGGCGGAGCACCGTGTGGTTTTATTCTGTACGATTTCGAAATACCACTTCACCATTAGTAGCCTCGGTAAGGCGATGACCCGTGGGGGTGTATGGGGGTGGTATGGGGACCATATGATTAAAAAAAAGTCAATATGAACTCCATAATTATTTTATCTCAATAAACCATTTCACTTTACAAACAAAATAACTATGTACACAAAATATAATAAAGGAAACTATAACAAACAATATAGTATCAAACTTACATGGTTTTCCAAAAGTGTCCAATAACCACGATAGTTGGTAGTCGACTGAATCAATCTGAGGCACCCCTACTTTATAATAGTTAGCCTGTGTCCGTCCTACCAACGGCGGCATGTGCATTTGTGCAATTCAGTACACCATCACCAGCTGTGTCAACCCACCACTTTTGATAGATAGACAGTGATAACCCAGTCTACATTTTAAATGACTTTAGAAATGTGGTAACGTCGTATTTGAATTTATCAGATAAAAATAATTTGTTAACATAAATCAATATAAAGTTAATTACGATATAGCATTTAAATAGTAGTCGTGTTCGTCTATTTAGGTGTAAATATTCGTGAAGTGACTGATATTGAGATAGCCAGATTATTATATTTTAGTTATTTTCATGGTAAAATGTCGTACGGTAAAATATCGTATGGAGTCTGGTTAACATAGTACAGGCTCTGCCTAGTTTGGGGTCAAAAAAAAAGACGGCTGTGTGTTGGGGTGTGACAAGTTATTATTATTATATTGACGGTGACATCTATCATCGGTACATCTATGAAAACATGAATTATGTTCATAAAAATAAAGTCCATTTAAAAAAAAAAGTGATTTACACTTTTTAATACACGTCATAAACATCGACTCCTTATACCTGCCTCTAGGCTCCAAAAAGTTAAGTTGTCTCGGGGTGAATATGTGCCATTTTTTAATAAAATCCCGAATAATGTACAAACCAGAAAAAAATTAAATTCACTATAAAACGATAACTATGCCTATATATACTGGTTGAGAGGTAGCTTGCCTTAAATATTAAATTTTGTTAAGTAAGTCGCAAGAAATAATGTTACCTTTCTGCGTTACACGCGTGCGCTGGTGTAAATGTTAGTCAATATGTAAATACGAAGTTCTACAAAAATATTTGCCGATACCAAAGTTTATATTATTTTTGTAGAACTTTAATGTTTATATCATGAAAAAATCTTTATAAAAATAATATTATATTAGAACTTACTCAATTCAATGATTAAGCTAATATCATTTTCGATATAATGAGAAATGATGAAATACAGGAGTGGAGAAATGGTAGTCCATCTCAGTTAAATTGTAGAAGAATAGTTTCGGAATACAGACGTGAGTATATGCATATGTGTATGTACTAACAATGGCCATTTCCTCGTGGCCAAATGGCAATTGATCTACGACAACTCAGGTAAAACCGTAATCTATACTTATAATAAATCTGTAGCGGGATGAATCCTGTACATTGAATATATTTAAAAAAAATCGACTGAGGGGTATTAATTAGAAATATATAAGTATGTTTATCAGCAGTCTGGTTACCATAGTACAGGCTTTGCCTAGTTTAGGATCACACAATAATAATAATAACTTCACACCGCACACAGGGCGTGTGAGGTGTGTGAAGTTATTATTATTATTAATACCCTAAAACATATTTATGAATTTAATGGCTGCGAGAGGCAAAATAGCTCGTTGGCATAGTCAAGAACCAGCTACCGATTACTCTGGGATCACCAAACAACGAAAAAAAAAACTCCTGCTGTTTCAACAATCACCACAGAAAAGCACATTCCCCTACGATATCCTACGATTAAAAATATACATTCACTCGAAATCCTTCAAACAGACTTGACTATCTGCAGGTAAAATCTAATGTAACTAATAATATTTCTTTAACAGAGGTAAAAATCAATACTTTGGACTCTTAATATTTATTAGTTAATTAAATTGAGTGGTTTTATAAAAAAATATGTTTAACAAAAAAATAAACCGACGAAAAGAACTAAAACGCATAAAATAAAGAAACTTTTTTAGGTCTTAAGTATTGAGCTTATTTACATAAACTATAAAATGTTATATAAACTAATTTTCAGTCGACGCCAAACAACAAACTGATAAATTATAAATTATCTAAATTTTATATGTACCTACGTAGGACATGGCTCTACGTAGGTAATTAATCCTTTTATTATTTGGTGCCGACTCAAAATAAGTTTATATATAAAATTGGATAGTTTATGTAAAATAAGCTCAATACTTAAGACTTAAAGGTTTATTTAATTTTTGGTTCTTGTTTTATTCGTCGGTTTAATTTTTTGTTAAAAAGATTTTTATTTTATGATTTTTTTTTGCTCAACTCAGCTACATGATGTGATGATTTCTAAAGGCAAATACCTGATAAAGTAATGATAAGTAAACAGAAACACTATTCGTTTCTACAATTTTCGAGGGTTTCTCTGAATTTTATCAGAATTCCATGATCAGATCCTGACTTCCTTGACATGGGACCACACTTGAGGTATATCCTATCTAACAAAAAAGAATAATCAAAATCGGTTCATAAATAACGGAGAGGGCTGAACATACATAAAAAATAGAAATGTGTATATATACGGTCGAAATGAGAACCTCCTTTTTTTCGTCGGTTAAAAACGATACCTAATTTAAAAACGTAAATTATTTTAAATATAAAAAATGTGCAAAAAAAGAAAAGAGCGTCACAGAGAGATTTGACCCCGCACGTATTGAGTAGAAAGCGTACACTATACCACATAAGCTATACGCTCGCTGTAACGTAGTTCGAAATAGGAATATAAAATGTATATCCCTATTTCGTACTTACATTAAAATGTTATTACAGCTTTCATTGATTTTCCTGTGGGAACCAAAGTTTAACCCCTGATAAAAAGTACCCTGTAACCTGCTCAGGCACTCAAACTATTATCATACTAAGTTTCAAGCATATCCCTTCAGTAACTTCTGAGTTTATCGTGAACATACAAATAGACAGACAGAAAAACAGACAGACAGACAGGCAAACAAAAATTTTTTGAATCGCATATTTGGCATCAGTATCGATATCTTAATACCCCTAAGTCGATTTTTTTAAAATATATTCAATGTTCAGAATTCATCCCGCTACAGATATATTATAAGTATAGATAAATTACACCCAGACAGAGAATTATTTGTCCTGAGTAGAAATCGAACCCACGACCTCTGGCTCAGCAGTCAGGGTCACTAACCACTAGATCATCAGGCCAGTCTAGTAAATGTACATATATTTATAAATAGAGTTATAGAAACAGAAGATCCAAACTTTTAAACTTTGGCGTTCCATGATAATATAATTATGTTGACGGGAATTAACGCGATTACGTATTTAAAAAGTATTGCAGGACCTACAGGCCTGTGACCACGGCTAGTGCAACCTGGTGGAAACGTTAGGCAAAGCAAAGGTATGTAATACCTTTTAAATACGTGATCGCGTTGATTCCCGTCTACATAATTATATTAGAATAGAATAGAATTGTTAATTAAAGCATCTATGACTTAGTTTAACTTAACACTTTGTTAGTATTTTACTATATTAAATGCATGGCAGACACTATCGCCAAATAAATTGCATCTAAGCTGAAATATTGACAGGTAACCGTCGTCACAGCTGTTTTATGACGATTTTCTGCGAGGAGAAAATCTCGCGCAAAGAGAAGGTGACGGTGTGGATTCGGTAGAAAAACTTCCAGGCGGAACCTTTTCACTTGCGCTCTCATGCGTAGGCTAAGAGTGGCCTTGGGTGTATGAGACGAGTTTTATGTTCTTCACCCGAATCACAGTCTCCCGTGAAGGGGATGTCTGGACATCGCCCAGTTGCCGTCCGCGAGCCAGCGCTGGGTGGATCATTGGAGGCAAAACGTCGTCGTACCGAGGATCAACTTATAACCGGCGCTGTGAGGCACACCGTGTGGTTGTAGTCGGTTTAAGCCTGATATACGGCTTCACCAATAGCCCGGTGAGGTGAGCTTCCACACGAAAAACAAATGAGTAATGTTACCACGGCCAAATTATGTCGTTATTTCACGTGTTAGCAACCAAAACAACCTTTTTTGTACGCTCCAGGTTGTTTCACTGTCATTACAGTCTAAAAAAATCCTGGCTGGAGAAAGAGGTGCAATGCCTATTATAAGCGACAAATTGCTGTTTTCTAAAAAAAACGCGAACGAAGTCGCGGGCACAGCTAGTAATAATAATATATATCTTTATTGTACACCAAAATAAATTTAAAGAGTAGATGCAGAGCAATGTTGGGTGACTTATACAATCACATATATCACAATATATCGTATCTTTTATTATTCAATGACCACCTGTGAGCTTCTCCAAACAGTGATATCGGAGGTTTGCAATGAACATTTTTTAATCACTATTTCAGTTTCAGTTATACCGGAATGTTTGACAGATATGCAAAAAACTCAGTAATAAGAAAATTAGTGTCTTTTCCCAACACTTTCTATTGGCCCGTTGGTGAATCTCTCTAATATAGTAAACGAATGCTTATGGGGTAGTTCATTCACGTTAGATCACGTCGCATGGTAACAATTGGTAAGGAAGACGTACTCCACACTTCTAGAGGGATTGCTTGCATCAAATACTTTAGGGATAGAATAGATAAATAGGCTGTTCGCCTTTTAGTTTTTCTATATTTTAACAACAATTATGTGCTTCAATATTATGAAAATCAAAATAAAAGTATTATACAAAGCCAAATAACAAAATCAAATATTTCGCGTAGCTATTTTTTTTTTCTTTTTTTTTTTTAAAGATTACTAGTAACGTGGGTCACACATTACTAGTAATCTCGTTAACCCCTCCAGTCAAGCTTAACGCTTGTGTTAGGAGTGGGTTCACGATGGTAGTGCACTGGGTGGGGTTCGAACCCGCAACCACTTGATCGCAAGTCCGACGCCTTAGCCATTACGCTACCGCCGCTTTCACTATTTTCGATATTATGTCTAAATAATCCTAAATTCACTGAACATTAACTTGATCTTACAAGTCACAGTAATCAATTTAGTTATTATAAATCAAATATAAAGATAGAACTTCAATTTATACATAGAAAGATAACAAAGCAAGTTACCCAAATACATGCGGTTTTTGTTCATTTTCATCTATTCCAAGTTTGTATTACGTTTTATCAGTAAATTGACCTTAATGTATAAATTAGGTATATTGAGAGTATTATAAATGAAAACAATAAAGAAATAATGTTTTATATATATAATCCTATATATAAAGTTTTATTCTTTTTGGTGATTTCTCATAAACTTCAGCAGTGATATTTTTCGAATATGTTTGCTAAGAAATCAATCAAAGCACAAACATTAAAAGCTTTACATTTCTGCAAAATACATCTTTAATATGCGAATGGAAATCTTTGTATAATTATTTGTGTCACTTCCTCTGTTCAAAATATCAATTCTGTCTGCTGTGCACCACTCTTACCCACACTCTAAATGTTTAATTAAGTTTTAACAAGGTTTAACGTACGAGTTTGGAACCATTTCTTCGTTAATTTCTTGTGTAGATGTCTCACTACTAGCAAACACGAGTTTAGAAAAAGAAGTCATAATCATCAGTCGTATAAGAAGTATCAATTCTATCTTCAGCGCAACATAACACCTCCAAAACGCTTGTGACACGTGGAAACAACACACAGTAAAAGCCAGGATATTGGAAAAACTGATTTCAGATCACTACGCTCAGCTGTACTGTCAGTCATAATTATGGTAGAATTATTCCTCGCCATCTCAAAGGAATTGGACTTGCCCTATATTTTCCAAACGCATTCTCTCTTGATAGTTTCTAAAAATAATATATATTTTTTATTCCACATAAGACTCTGACTGCCAGTAGATAGTAGGTACATTTTTTTTATGTTGTAGGTGGCAAACGAGCAGACGGGTCACTTGATGGTAAATGACTACCGCCGCCCATGAGCACCTACAACTCACAAGTCACGAGTCACAAGTGCGTTGTCGGCCTTTAAGATAGGAGTACGGGAAAGGGAGAATAGGAAGTGAGGAGGGGAGAGAAGGAGAAGGAAGGGTTAGGGCCTCCGGTAACTTCACTCACTCGGCGAAAAGCAATGCAACATTGCTTCACTGCCGGTTTTCTGTGAGGCCGTGGTATCACTCCGGTCGAGCCGGCCCATACGTGCCGAAGCATGGCTCTCCCACGAAGATACATGTACAGAATTAAATTACAATATACCACAGTCAATATCACCTATTCTTAATTCATCATAAAAAAATAATTATTGATAGACTTGAGATCCAAAAATGTATAGATATTTGTATCACTAAAAGTTAATAGGTATGTATTTATATAATGTATAATATTAGAATGAAGTTTCTAATTTAAGACATTTAGAACGTACAACAGAATAACAAATGAGTAAAAAATAGACTAAGTTGAGAAACTTATCCAAATTTAGTTCTCCCAGTTTAGATCTCGATAAATTTGATACAGATCGGCTTCCTTCATTACTTGTTAACCGACTTCAAAAAAAAAACAGAAGGTTCTATGTTCAGCTTTATGTATGTGTTTTTTTTATGTATGTTCCCCGAAAATTCCGTCATCTATGAACTGAATTTATGCTCCCAAGGTGGTCCTGTTGTAACCAAGTCCGGATCTGATGATGGTATCTGAGGGACAACGAAGGAAACCCTCGAAAATTAAGGACAGATGTAGTGTGTTTGTTGATTTTTCTTGAAATTCAGCAACATTGACGTTTAAAGCGATGAAAAAAGGAGAAGGTTCTATATTCGGCTGTTTGTATCGTTTTTTTATAACTTATTCAATCAAGAGCAGCAAGTTGCTAGACAAACTAAAAATCTTACCACCTTATCTAAATAAAGTATCGGGCTTATTTAACTATATTTGCTAGTCAATTTAATGTGATGCCTTTAGCAAATTCCATGATTAATGTGAGCATGGGGTTGGGAGTAAAAATCAGTGCTAATGACGTCGTAGAAGTAATTAAGAACACGATTAGAGGTTTGTCCCAGGTAATGACCACCTCAGTGTCGATCACCTTAGATACGCAGGTGTACACTTGCCTCGTGTACTGGCTATATTTTTCAGTCTATCCATAAGTCACGATTATCTGTCTTTAACTATAGTTGTATCTTTTGTAAAAAATAAGACTAACTAACTATCTATATCCCTTGCTAGTGTAGTGGCTAACGGTATTTGCTAAGGTGTTGGACAAATTCGTGGCCACAAGGATTAGTCTGCACGATGCACAGTTTACTTTCAGGCCTGGTCTATTGACAGAATGTGCCATTATGAGTCTAAAACGAACGTCTGAGACGGACAGGCAAACACCAGTAAACGCTTGCTTTTTAGGCCTATCAAGGGCGTTCGACCTAGTATCTTTTGATCTATGGGAGAAGCTTAAAATTAAGTTCTGTTATGAAAACCAAATGAATACTGTAAGATTACTAACTTTTAACCTTCCGCGTTCCGTGATATAATTATGTATTTCCACGGGAATTAACGTAATCACGAAAAGGTATTACATGCCTTTGAATTGCCTGACGTTTCGACCAGGTTGCACTGGCCGTGGTCACAGTCTGGTAGGAAGCAAGGTTAGACAGCACAAGTGAAAGAAAAAATCTTGAAATAAATGTTAGTAATTTGTTATTATATCACATAAAACAAGTTTTTGTGATATAAATTCGTCGTAATCGATGTATGGGAGAGTATTTTTAGACTTGCAAAGTTAAGTTTATCTTTCGGAAGAGACGGGCATAAATCTTCGAGAATTGATTCCCGAGATGGACGTACATCTGATCTACATACTAGTTTGTTTGCTTACGGAACCCTCGGTGCACGAGTCAGATTCGCACTTGTCCGATTTTTCTAGCTTCCGATTCACTGCTTTGGCTGGACAGAGGTCACGTGAGTCTCGGTTCTTATGTTCCTATATGTAAATGAAGTATGAGTGATGAATCTGTGAGCCAAACATCCAAACCCGATTAGTAGTTCTTGATCGAAAAGTAGTTAAATTGTGATTGAGTAACGATTAGCTTCACAAACTTTCACATGTTTTATAAGATTCCTAGGATTAAGAGATGGACTGTTTAGATTATTCTTACAAAATAATGTGATTTCCTATATTTTTTGTACAGTTTTTAAAACAACTAAACCACTCTGGCAGTGCCAAACCAGTATGTGCAATTTTTGACTAAGTTTTTGAATTAATTCTACAATATTTTGTTCGTGTATTTGTGTCTACAATATTGTTATGGTTTCGTTCCCCAAAAAGAAAAAAGGAACCATTATAGGATCACTTCGTTGTCCGTTTGTCTAGACCCTTTTTCTCGGGAACGCGTAAAGTTATCGAGTTGAAATTAACATCAAATAGTTATCTCAGCGGTCCCTTGAAGCAAGGTCCCGTAAAAAAATCAAGCTTCTAAGTCAACGCAATGTAAATCAAAAACTTTAGAGTACTTACCATTGACCTACAATCATGTAATCTGGCGTAAAATCAAAGTCGTTAATTTGTTGTCATATCACATTAAAAAAAAAAATCGAAGACCATTTTATATTTTGCGGTTCGAAAATTTACTGGTACGTATATAGATGTATGGGAGACTATTTTTAAAACTACAAAGCTAAGTTTACCTTTCGAAAAAACGGATAACGAGTTAAACGGTAAAAATAACAACAAGTGCTCTGCCAAAAAACTAATTACCTGCCATACAGCAGTTCTAAAAATACTCTGAAATACGTCGATATATTTCTATTTCAATCTTTATTGCACTCCATAATGTTATAAAAGTTCTTAAAAACTAGGTATGGTGACAATAATAAAATTATAGACCTTATCGGGCACGGCAAAAGTCGGAGACAGGAAGAGCAGATATTTATATAAAATACAAAAAAAACCATTTACCCTGTTATAATTAATAATAATAATACATTTATTAATCACTTTGTTTTACAGATTTCTCCTATTAAAGTTTATCAATAAATTATTCGTCAGTTAGTAAATAGTTACTTAATAGTAATAGTATGGCAGTTTAAAATTTATCATTGAGATAGTCATTTACAGTTTTTTATTAATGTCTATAGTACACACATCAAAAGTGTCCAGGGATCAAGTACGTTTTAGAGTATCGCCGCAATTGAGGATTATTATTTTAACTTTCTTGGATCATTATTGATTATTTTTAGTGAATTTCACTGTTTGAATAGGTAATTTTCTTTAAGTTTTGATTAAAAATAGAAAATCAACTGTCAATCAGGATCTAAAAGTGTGTAAAAGCGTTTTTACAAAACCATTACAATTTCTGCATCGGAACTGAAAAAAATTGCATCGATATGGAGCGACGACATCATTTGACACGAGAAGAGATGATAAGAGCGGTCGGAATGTTGCAAGCTGGTTTTTTAATACACTCGTCATCACAGGGCGTTGCTGCTTCCTCTGACAGTATCAGAGACCTTCATACAGTCCTTTTATTTCACACTTTCTTTATTTTATTTTCCTTCCTTCCTTACAAACTACATAATTACAATATCTTATATACGTCTTTATTGTTTATACAATGTGTATTATATTTGCATTATATTCTCTAAAACTATTTTGTATACTAACTTATATCTACGTCTATCATTTATATAATAAATATATATATCTTATATATATTATATAATTATATAATATATATTGGGAACATAGCTTGCACTACTTATTTATTTCTTTTTGTTACTATATTTACTATATTTATGCAATATTTCATAAATACACTTCTTGCTTTCTTGTCCATACATATTTTACTTATGTTATCTTTACAGAGTATTGTACTTAGTTTCTGTTCTATGGCTATTTTTTCCGCCGCGAATACTGGGCTATCAAGAATGATGTTAGGGATTGAATCTACTGTATCCGGTTCGCAGATGTACGATGAGCTCTCCTTGAGCTTGAATCTATGCAAGAACTCGGAGAATCCACCGTGTCCCGTCATTAACTGAGACACGATTCCCGTTGGCTGTAGTTGCCGAATGATTTTGTATGAGGTATAGATGTCGGGAAGGCAAATTTTTGTCACAGAGGCCGCAGAACCTAAATCTTATCTCCGGTTCCACTCGCCCAACGACTTTGCGCGAATTTATCGCTTTACAAATGACACCGGACACAGGTCGTAGTCCGGCCGCCTGCGTTAAGCAATTTAGCGAATTTGTCTGCGCGCTCGTTTCCCTCTAACCCAGCGTGTGCTTTGACCCAGAAGAAAGATATACCTTTGTTCTGCGCCAGTGCCCCCCTAACACTGTCTCGGGCTTTCACAGCGAGGCTTCGTTTCGAGCGCTGCCCTCAAATCGCTGTAAAGACCTCGTAGGAACTCGTAGTAGATAGCCAATAGTTCCGCCTGGTATATCGCGCAGCCTGCGCAAAAAGGGGTTGCGTACCATGTTTGTGTACAAGATCTTACACTAACGAACGCCGAAAAACACGGGGGTTCCCTTTATTTACCGCTTATATTTGTATTATTTGTTGTTATAGAAATAGAATACACACGGTAATAGAAATAAACACTCAAAATTTGAACCGTCTACCTATAACGGTTAATGAAATACACCCCGCTGAGAGACAGAAGGGCAGCTAGTCCAGTCGACAAGTTAAAAAACGTGTCAATTCTTGTCCCCGGTCCTAATGTCATCAGAACACTAGAAAGAATAAAGCTAACGGGGCTTTATTCTTTCTCATAACAATTGCAATTTTTTATGTGCTAATAAATGCTCGAGATACCTTTTCCTAGGCTTCATTCTAATTCGAATGAGCTATCGCACATATTTTTAGGACCGGGAACAAGAATGAACAAGTTTTTTAACTTGTTGATTGGACTAAGCGGAGGCCTGATAAATTTCTGCATAATTGTCGTCTTCGTCAGGTAACTAAACAATCTTGTTCACCTTGAACCGGGATTTAAACCGGTATTTTTACTACTTGCGTTTTGCTCCTTTCAATGGTGACTAAGATTTATTGTGTTAATATCAAGTTGCCTACTTAAAAATTGACATTTGCCATTTACATTTCTTAGGGTATTTTTATTAAAATTTGTATGTAGTGAAGAGTAATTTGAAAATGAATTTTTGAAAGTAATCGTAGTAAATATAATGCGTTGTAAAATCGTATGTTTTTTTTGTAAAATTTCATTTTTACAGGAAGTACAACTATGCAGTTGAACTTAAAATGCAAAACTGTTTCCGTATACAAAATTTCATCAAAATCGTTAAAGCCGTTTCCGAGATTCAGATTATATATATATATATATATATATACGTAATGAATGATAGCTAAATGTAAATATATCTCATTTATATTTCCACCTGCTGATCAAGCGGTCTGCGGGTTCTCGGGGGCCGGTTATCCTGGGTCCCCAGCAATAGACCCACTTGTGACGGAACCCCGTGTGGTTTTAGTCGGTTTGATTCCGATGTATGTAGAACGGTAAACGGAATTAAAATCACTGTAGGCTGTTTTACAATTTCATTTAATTTAAGCAATATACAGTCTACAAAATCGTGTAACACCTTTAACATTATTAATGTCAATCTGTACTTAAATACACGTACTCTGTAGTGCTTGGCATACCCGCGACTTGCCGAAACTTGTAGGGTAACCCGAAATACATACATTTGTGAGTACTGAGTATAACCGCATACGAAGCAAACTAGAAAATGGTATATGTATTTTAAATATAATTATTGATACATTTAAATATGAAACAAAACAAAACAATTATATTTCTATTAACATTTCATCATATATCCCCATGTATAACTGAATATAGGTAATGGATTTGGTTATATTTTGTTAAATGTTATGTTTGGCAGATGCTTTTAGCTATTATGCAGGAATAGATAAGGCTCTGCAATATGTGTGTTTTGCAAATATGAAGATGTATATTTAAATACAGTAACATATCGCTTAACTGGTGTAAATATAACAATCCATTACCTAGTTGACAATTACCATTTACAATGAAAATCCTACATCTAGGGTAATGAGTATGACCTTTACAGACTAATTTATTTAGTGTTCCAATACTTCATAGCTACCCTTTTGGTGCCACCAAGGTTGCCGATTGGTTAGAGAAGGCCTTAAACTCCTACCCGTGAAATAAGGCATTGTTGTTTGCTTGGGTTTATTAATGAAGCTTTGTGTTGTGGATACTGAGTTTTTGAATATACTTGGTGTGTAAGAGTTTAGTAAAGTTGATTGAGGAGTTGAAACTGAGCCGAACACTGCATATGATTCAGGAGCTGCTGTTACACCCAAGCCATTATTATAATAGGTTAGTGGATTTTGTGTATTCAGTTTCTTGTTCGGCGTGTATTGATTTAAAGCTTGCAAGAACTGCGATTGCGGTTCACAAACAGTTTGTTGAACTAATGAATCTAAGGAAGCAGTAAAAATTCTAAAATTGATGTCACTGTAGTCTAGTGTGGATTCAAGGAACACGGGCATTCGGTCCGAAATCACCCATATGTTGCGCTCTTGATCAATCTTAATATCGCTTGGGAATATGAGGCCAACATCATCTTTATCCACCACACCAACGTTTTGTGGCTTATACGGAAGATCTTGCCTCCAACATCCAATTGCATTTTGATCGATTAAATTAAAGAATTCGATACCCGTAAGTTCATCCATTACTTTAGATGTGGTATGACCGTTGTTACCGCGTACACCTACTATCTTAAAATCACGATAAGAATCTGTCACTCTGGATTCATCTCGTAATATGCGTGTGGAAATTGCAAATTGGGTGTGGCTTGTAAGAGGGCTGAAATAAAGTGTTCTATATCCATCGGATTCCACTGGCGATGCTGTAATACCGAAAATACCTTCAGCGGTCCATTGGAAATTCAGGCCTCCGATGTTGAAGTCTCCAACAAGAGGGTCGGGCATGAAGTAACCATGACTAAATCTCCAGGATCGATTCTGCTCCCATGAGTAGGCAATAAGTCCGTATCCAAGTTCATCCGAGAAGTATGCGAAGGTATCTTCACATGTTTTACCTTCATCAAGAGCGATGTTGGCGATAAAAGTTGATGGGACAATATCTTCGGGGCGGAACACATATCTTCTAATACGTTGATCAGTGTTTAAGTCATACACGTTCAGAGAGTAAGGACATAAATTTGTCACATTTGGATCTGAAAATAATAAAATGTTTTTTATGAAAGACGATGCAGGTGTTTTTTTAATTTATAATTAACTAACGAAATACACACTTAAACAGCTTTCCGTCAACACTTCGTTTTTATTAGTTTTTTATTCTTTCTTCAGTAGTAAGTATAATCAAATTTATATATAGAATAGGTTATTTTATCTATCAAACTACAACAAATTATTAGCTAAGCTGATTACTGGCTAACCTAACTCCTTTATTTGAGATCTAGAACATAACACAAATATTTTCTATTTGAAGCCTAAAGATACAGCGATGCTTGGTGAGGTGACCAACTACTGCGCAACTGATTTAAATTATGAAGTCACTTTAAAAATCAACTTATGACGTGGAAACTAATCAAACACTGTTCAATTACTATGATACCTCAAATTTGGTCTATATCACTACATATTATAAAACAAAGTTTTGTCCGTCTGTCTGTCTATCTGTCTGTTCACGATAAACTGAAAAACTACTGAACGGATTTTCATGCGGTTTTCAGTAATAGACAGAGTGATTCATGAGGAAGGTTTTAATGTATAATTTGTACCCGTGCGAAGCTGGGGCGTGTTGCTAGTAACTTATAAATAGGGTATTTCTTTTGCTAAAGCTTTTTTTCTAACTACTATTGGTTTGAATTAGATGGTGCTGGTTAAATCTGAAACACATTTATTTAAGAGGATGCGTCTTAAGGTTGAAAACGATGAAATGATCTATTTTTATTTTAAATATTTGTAAAACAATTAACTATTTATACAAGAACTAGCAGCGCCCCGCGGTTTCACCCGCGTAACTCCCGTGAGAATATCGGGATAAAAAGTAGGTTATGTGTTAATCCATGTCTCCAGCTATCTACATACTAAGTTTCATCGCAATTGGTTTAGTGGTTTTAGTTTGAAAGAGTAACAAACATCCATCCATCCATCCATCCATCTAAACTTTTACATTTATAATATTAGTGGAATTAACGCGATCAATAGGTATTACCATAGTTTACTAAGTTTATGGATATTACATATCTTCGAATTCCTTGACGTTGTGACGTATACATAATGAAATATTATGGCAAGCGAAAGTTTAAAAGGTAGTGTAGTTAAACATAATACAATACAAATATCATTATTTATATAAAAAAAGACACTCACCGTACCCGTATGTACCAGTATCTAAAACCCACAGACGATCGCATTGGTCTACCTTTATCCTGTATACTGTGTTGAGACCGCTTTGGCAGTTGCCCAACTCATTGCCAGCAAAACTCGGGTAGGGGTTTAATTTCGGTGATGGATTGTACGGAGCGTCCAAGGGTATGTAGTTTAGGGTGGCTGGTATACCTGTTACAACAAGCAAACATCTTTTCTAGATACAAATGAAGTAACAAAAATGGATACTAAAATTATTTAGAAGGGGAGTAATTTCCGAAAACCTTGCACCTATTTTAAAATGAACTTAGGCTATATGGTACCTGGGTTTTTCTTTTTTTTTGGGAAAACACATATGTGTGTAGATATAAATTTAAAAAGCAAAACCTAATCTTCAAATACAAAATTTGATCCTAATCGATAGAGCCGTTTCCGAGGGGTTAAATAAACACGACATGAAGTTGTTTATTAGCCGAACCACAGATTACTAAGTAGTTACTACGTAACCCGAACTCTGTAAAAGAATCTATTTTAATTAGGACACTAACCTATTGTTTTATTCGCATCTTGATAGGAATTGAACATATAGTAACCTTTTCTCGCAGTTAAACGTCAAGGAACCACGATCTAGAGGTTTAAAAAACGTTTAAATTCTTTCCTAGGTTCCTGTAAATATAAACTAGTTTCTAAAATCTGTCTTCAATTGTTTTTGTTCATATTATAGAAGATAACTTTTCTATGGAAGAGACATGTTCATTTCCTTTCTAGCCCGGCTTGGTAATACTCGTCAAATATTAAGCCCCAATCTTTAACCAAACCGCGGCGATCCAATTATACGTTCACATTCCACCTCATCGACGTGTTACATACATAAGAGTACCTATTCTAATTCGCAGAAATTATGTTAAGCTCGTTATGATTTCGATAAAACGTACATGTGTAATATGGCTACTATGTAACAGTCAGTATTAATTTATAGTCGAGCCACTTTATCATATAAGTAACTGTATGAAAATTGATCTAATGCATTTTTGGCAAACCGGTCCAGTCATAATTTTAGTTGCCTACGTCTAGTACATACGCAATAAACATTTATCAATACCAAAAGTAATAATTTATAATGAATCTTAGTGCAGGTTTTTTTTAATATAGTTTTAATCGAAAGTGGTTTGTTCAATTAAATGTCCGGGCTCAAAAATTAATAAATTTATAATATTTAGGTTAACTGATACGTTTAACAGTAGAAATCGCTCTTCGTTAAGACAAGAACCAAGAAATTGAAATTTTATTTAAATGTGACGCCGATCAGGTCATAACTTTTAAAACGGTTACATAATAATTAGTTAAATAAATTTTTAAAAATCCTCACCCGCTTCCCATCTAGGTACGCTAACAAATAGCTTGTTCCTCCAGCGTTCGATACCCACTGGCAGAGCATTTTCTGGTATGAGAGCGCCAGACTGTATAGCTTGCTGTCGCGAGTAAGGATTTGGGAAGTTCCAATCTAAGATGTTCCAAGAGAATGTTTCTCGGAGTTTAACTACAGCCGTCACGGATGACATCAAGGCAAAAAGGAGAAGTATTTTCATTGCCATTTCGGTTTAACTGGAATAATAAAATAGTATTAAATAATTTTGGTCTCCCTTAATATTTGATTGGAAAAATCGTTCTAATTAAATATTTAACATAAATTGACCTCTTTGTGACCAAGTACTTCTTCATCACATAAAAGTGGCATTTGTTACAGCATCGGCCTTACGACCGAGCATATACATACATATATGTAAGTACATACTACCTATCTACCTACCTAAGACAAGCAAATGCTTGTCTTAGGCTTAACAGACAAGGGATGTACCAAAGCCAGGAGAGATTAACGGTTCATACCATTTATCTCTGATTTTCTGTTAAAAACAAGAATTACAAAAAAGCATTGATATAATATTAAAAAGTACCAGAAAATACCAGCTTGTAAATATTTTCTAATAGACAATTTGTACAGTCATTTTAACTGTCGCAGTCGGTCATTAATTTTTAGCACACAAGTTTAGGATAACAATCTAAGCAATAAAGCAATAATAAACAACTTTTTATGACGTTTTGTACCGACAAGGACTTTGTAAAGTTAAAAAACAAAATAATATCCCCTTAAAACTCGTGAGCTGTATAATTATGTATACCCGAGATCACCTGGCGGTACAAATTCGACGGTCGCTGTCGTCTTGTTTTATTTAATTAACCAGTATAATTTGAACTGTCATTGTATAGACTTTTTTTTCTATAACAGGTTAAAATACATACTGGACCTCTGTAGTTTTATGTAGCCTGTAGCCGTTTTTACATGATTTTTTACTTTATAGCACATATTGTTTACAAATTTTAGGTATATGCACTTCTTCTGTCACATTTTATCCACACTTAAAAAAACTGAATAAGGCCATTAGCAACTATATTAACAAATATAATGATTAAAAATGGTATGTTATTTATGTAATTCACAGTTAGGTGGAATATACATAGACACATAGTTGTAATGTAGGCCGGACCTTTGTTTAAATTACTTGTGAAAATTGGTTTAAAACTTAAAGAGCCTTGTTTATTTTTTATTCAATAGGCGAGATATATACTTACTTATTATATTCACTAACTTTATTTATTTTAATTACATACATTACACTAATTACCAAATCAATTTAAAATTTAAAATAAAGAAATGTTATTTTCTTTTCATTCCTTCAAGTGAGTTGGAAACGCCTATTCCATTACACAATAAAAAAAAGCTTGAAAAATTATATTTGTAAATCCTTGCCCATCTAAGAAATTGAGGTAAATCGAATCACCCTTTTATCCCATCGAAAGTTTTGGGTGTATAAACAAATACAATAATATTGAATTGAGAACCTTTTAACGAAAGCACTAAATGTTAAGTGTTTAAATTTTTTTAGAAAATCATGACATAGTCAATACAAACTCAGTATTTAAAAAATATATATAACTTAAAATTATTTGATCTCAATAAAACATTTCACTTCACAAACAAAATAACCATGTGCACAAAGTATCAAAAAGGAAACCATAACAATAATATCCAATCAAACCTACATGGTTTTCCGAAAGTGTCCAATAACCGCGATAGTTGGTATTCGACTGAATCAATCTGAGCCACCCCTACTTTATAATAGTTACTGTGTGTCCGTCCTACCAACGGCGGCATGTACATTTGTGCAATTCAGCATACAGCTGTGTGAACCCACCACTTTTGATACATAGGCAGTGATAACCCAGTCTACTTTTTAAATGACTTTAGAAATGTGGTAACGTTGACTTTGAATTTATCAGATAAAAAGAATTTATTAATGTAAATCAATATAAAGTTCCTGATATTTATATCATTTAAGTAGTAATAATGTTCATAAAGTTATGTCATATAGTTAAATGTAAATAGTACAAAACATAATAGCCCAGTCAACCTAGCTGTTTTATGATCAAAAATGGACATTTCGATTACCACGCATAATTTTTTTTGGATAAATAGTAAAAAATGCACTGATTAAGAATTTCGATACCCGCAGTCTGGACAAGTGGGGCGTAATTTTTTTTTATCGAATGCAAACCCTTTTTTTACATTTCGTGTGATATCTCGTTTCCAGTACGTTTTACGTCATATATAGTACATATAGTTTTATACGTCACGTAAAAAAAGGTATACCCCAAAATATAGTTATAAAATCGGTTAAAATCGATATTTCTTAAAAATTTCAACGGGCTCATAAACTTAAATGTTTTTTTGAAGTTTCTAATCTAGTCCGAACCGTTTTAATAGTTTAGAAAAAAATGGCACATTTTGCAATTTAGGCTTAAAAAATGATCGTTAACCATTTAAAAAGTTTTAAACCGATCTCGCTAAAATTTATAGTCCTTTTTAATATTATCAAAAGCTACAATTTCAGAACTAGTTTCAGACTTCTATGTACGTTCCTTTCAAAGTTAATAAATTTTGAAAAAAAAAAACGCTCTTATTTCACTTTGACCTTCAGTTGCTGTTAAACAAAAGCATTTAGCGACTTTAAACAAGTCTCAGTTTGAAGGTAATTTAATGTAGAACAAAAAAACTTTAGGCACATATGACGAAAAATGTACTGGAAACGAGATATCACACGAAATGTAAAAAAGTCTTTGTTTTCGTAAAATTGTTAAAATAAAATTACGCTCTACTTGTCTAGACTGCGGGTATCGAAATTCTTAATCAGTGCTATTTACTATTCCTACAAAAATAAAAATGGGTGATAATCCAAAATTTGGGTATTTTATAGTTCCTTGACTGGGCTATAATGCAGCAAACACAGTTCGTCTGGAAAAAGGCTACATATTGTTTTGAAGTGAAAATCGTACGTTACACTGGTACGGTTTTTCTAGTCCATCAAGTGTGATCAAATATGTTGTAATTTGTTCAGAAACTTTGTACCGTTGAACTATAAACATTTCTTAGATTATCATAATATTTACATGGTAAATCAGTTTTGAGCTACTGGTACGTTTTGTTAATAATTATAGTTAATTTATCATTACAAGTCTTTCAAATTGTTCTAAATCCAGTTGTAAGTAATGAATGGTTGGAAGAATGTCTTATTAGTAGGTTGTCGCTTAGAGCTGTACTAGTAGAAACTATAATGACTATAGCTCTCAGCATGTTTCATCCTTGTTTATTGTGTATTACAGTATTTAAATATAAACTCATTCAGTTGCATGAAAGTAATTAACGTCATGCCTATATTAATTAGTATTATTAATTTATAATAAACCGAAGAGTAATACAGGGTAGTTGTCAATGTCTGCTCTATTAGTAAAATGTGTCTATGGAGCAATAGTTCGTGCTGCACTTGAATTGGTCGGGCGCACTACATTAATATTGCGTGACCCATATATTTTTATCTAATACTGTATGCCACCTTGGCGGAGAAAAAGACGCGACGTATAAAACTAAATGTATATATTTTTTACTTTTCAAATAACCGCTTTTTAATATCTAATATATTTAAAAAGATATTAAAAAGCGGTTATTTGAAAAAAAAGACGTTTTATACGTCGTGTAAAAAAAGATATAGCTCAAAATATAGTTATAAAATCAGTTAAAATCGATACATCGACCAACGGGTTCATAATCTTAAATGGTTTTTTGAATTTTCTAAGCTGGTCCGACTAGTTTTAGTAATTTAGAAAAAAAAATGGCGCATTTTGCAATTAACGCTAAAAAAATACTGTTAATAATTTAAAAAGTTTAAAACCGATCTCACTGAAATTTATAACACTTTTTAATATCATCACAAGCTACAATTTCAGAAAGTTTCAGATTTCTACGAAGTTCCTTTTAAACTTATGAAATGTTGAAAAAACTTTTTTAACTTAAAGTACTTAGCGGCTTTGAACAGGTCTCATTTTGTAGGTAATTTAATGCAGAACAAAAAAGCTTTGGGCACATATGACGAAAAACGTACTGGAAACGAGATATCACACGAAATGTAAAAAATCCTTTTTTATTGTTAAAAAAAAAATTACGCCCCACTTGTCTAGACTGCGGGTATCGAAATTCTTAATCAGCGCATTTTTTTACTATTTATCCAAAAAAAAAAATGCGTGGTAATCCAAAGTTGAGGTATTTTAGTACTTTGACTGGGTTATTAACACTTTCAACATTTAAGGAATAACTCAATAAATATATTTACGGATTTTTTGATAAATCCTTTATGGTAACTGCAATCTGTTTATGGAATGGACCACCTGTGAAAAATTAGATGTACTAGTAAAAGAGCATTATCCAACACCATAAGTGGCTTACAACTCTCTCTCTCGCGTTGTGCAATAGACTCCATATTAACTCCACTAAATTGTCCTAATAATTATGTATTTCTCTATATGTATGTGTGACGTGTGTGTATGTGTTTTTCTGTATATTTATCCTTACTAATATCTAAATGTATTATAATTATATACCATAAAGCGATATTGGCATCACATCTTAAAATTTTCCTGTTTACAAAGGTGAACTTGAGATTGTGCATAATATGAGTAATTCTAAGTTAAGGCAAGAGTTAAGTTAAGGTTAAGAGGATAAAATATATATTTAAGGTAACAATCGATTTTAAAATTCTCAGAGTACAAGGTAGGTGTTAATATTTTATTTATCATGTTTTAAAACTTACCGACCTATAAGATACATTAGTTATTACATATACATATGCTTTCTAGAACTTATTAATAAATTAGAGGCTTTTTGAAGGCATACATTTATTTGTGTCGTAAAAATATTTTTAGTTTTGCTAACCAGTTTACACGATATTAATTCAAATACTGCCGAGTTTATAATTGTGACTTGCTTGTGTGCCCTAGTTTCGAAGCAAATTGTAAGTGTCAATCATTCTTTGTAGATAATGACCTTGCACTTAAGATAAACCAAGCCATTAAGAAAGTTTTGCGAAAAGGAGGGTGTGGAGGAACGGGTGTCCTTCCAACACAAAGGGAGGATCCTCTGGCTACGCTAGGTGATCATGCCTGGCACACCCAAGTCCAACCAAAGTACACCAAATGGTGTATGTTGGGAACTTGTATATAAAGTCGGGTAAAAAGTTTCATCGTTTTTTATATATCAATTCAAGACTTTTTTTCAAAGTTTAATTACATGTAATTAAAATATGTATGTGCCATTTTGTTCGATAACTTGTTACCATCTTGTAGGTAGTGACATAATCCCGTTGCTGTAGAAATCTTGGGATATTTGATAAAAAAATTGCGGCAAGTAGATTTGACAGTCCTCTCTTCTAACACTACCCAAACAACTCTAAAGAGACCGATACAGGTAAAAACCTGAGGGTGCAAGGTCAGTATATGGTGGATACATTAACACTTCCCAGCCAAGCTCTCTCAATTTTTTGCTGAGTTATCATGATGAAAGACCACTCCTTTTCTGATGAACAATGCCCTTCTAATCCCACCATACACACACCATAACCTTATCGCGTGTTAATACGGGTTTCACTACAGTTTGTGGAGCTTGACTACCCTTTGTCTATGATCTTTTTCGCAGGTTTTTGTCATAGGTGATCCACTTTTCATCACCAGTGATCAATTTTTTCAAAAATGGTTCGGTTTCATTACGTTTCAATAGAGAGTTGCAAATGAGTACATGATTCATTAGGTTTCTTTCAGTGAGCTCGTGTGGCACCCAAATATCAAGGTTTTTTGTATAGCCAGACTTTCAAATGGGTCAAAACTATTTTGTGGGCAATCCTCAGTTCCTCGATTATTTCGTAACAACTAATATGCCGATCTTGCTGGACTTTTTAAAAAATGGCATTGACTTTATCCGTATGTGGGCTACCAGAGTGAGCTGCATCTTTGACATCAAAATTCCCGGACTGAAAACGTTTGAACCAACTTTGTGCTACTCTTACTCATACTGCATTAGGTTCATAAACGTCACAATTTTTTTTGCGGCTTGAGTAACATTTTTTTTTGTAATAAAGCTTCAGAATTCGGAATGTAGGTATCGAATTTCTTCGTTAGATTCACTCATTTTGCCGGACAGAAAAACAATTGAAAAATGGCGGGAAAGTGTTTTTTACTGCTCATTTTTATTTTTCTTAATGTCCTTTATTTATTGATATTAAAACCCACCAGATACAAACAGTACAACCAAAGAGATTTTTCTTCAATTTCATAAATACAAAATACGAAAAGACTTTTTCCCCGACCTATTTATTATACACTAATCGACGCAACACTTTCATTTCGCGATATAGGATCAGTAGTTTTTTTCTAGTTTATGCAATATGTGGATGTCACATGTGATCTTTTAAGATAATAAATACAAAAGTTGCAATTTATAATTTCCCTCTAAATTTTATTACACATTAATTGTAATTATTGCGTATCAAAAATAGATATATCTCGAGTAAATTTTCGTGTGATGATATTTTAGGATTTCAAATGTGGCCAAAAAGTTCTTCAAATTGCAATTGTACATACTTAACGGAGGACCGTAAACCTTTGCCCACGAAGAATTATGTGGTGGCCCTTTGACGGAACGTGAAGAAAACATGTCAGAAAAAAAAATCATTGCTGAGACTTTGTGAGAGAAAAAAGAGATTCAGTACATATTGAAGGTTGGTTCAGGAAACGTTCACAAGATTTAGCATGAAAAGCATAGTTGTGCTGGGTACAACTTCACCGACGTTCAGAAGCAGGCTTACGTAGACTGGTGCCATAGTACGTTAGCTAAGTTTGGTGCGGGCTTATCTCAGTCTATATCTCGATATTAAGACAAGTGAAGAATCTTAGATTTAAGGACCCAGAAACTAAGCGCCAGTCAACAGATTGGCTGTTTCAAAATAAGTCAAGGCCTACCAAAGTGAAGCTACCGAAAAGCGCATAAAAGATTTAGTTTTTTTAGCATGACAGGATATTTAGGATCAATACGTTTACGGGATCAAAGTAGCATTAATGCCGGACAGGAAGATAATAGCTGTGAACATTTCTCACATGCATTTTATCAAATGCTTGCGAGAAATGTTCACAGCTATCAGCAGCAAGCAACCGAATACGGGACTCCACGAGTTGGTGCTTCACCACGACGTCGCACCCGCGCACTCGGGGCTTAAAACGTGGGACTTCTTGGATATTCCTGTATATGTAAAGTAAAGTAAACGCGTAAACGAAGTAATTCTAAGATATGCAAAGTTTTAATTGGTAGTATAATTAAATTTTTTGCATTGACTTAAATTTCATATAAAATATGCAAGCGTTAGGTGTATTCTATGAGAGATTTATATTATACTTTAAAATTAATATGTAAGATACGAACCAGGGCTCGGTCTCCACGTGGTTGTATTGTTTCTTAAGGAGGAACTTTGCCTGATATTGTCAAATACACTCGTAAAAGTAAAAAGCTCTCACTAAAATCGATTAATAACAATGGCTCTTTATTAACTGAAATACTAGCTAATAGTATCCTTTCCTTCAGTCGGTCGTCGATTCTGTGATTAAAAATGAATAAATAAATAAATAATAAGAACTATGTTATTGTTAGAGGTATATAAGATGTATTTATGATGCCTATTGATTCAGTCACTGAAATAATATAAACAAAATACATTTTCATGCACAGCACAATTTTGAAAATGTCGGCTGTCTTCTGTGAACTGTAGTTCAGAATTTACTTGATCTAGTCGTATACATAAGCTCTTTAATATATGCTACTTTGAATTTCACCTTATCACCTTTCTTACACCATAAGTCTAAAACAAAATCAGAAATTACCAAAACCCAAAAATAATACAAACCTAACAGATTAGAATAGAGCAGAATAAACTTTATTGTATAAATACACTATTAAAATATTGCTTATAAGTGGGTTTAAAAACTGATATGTACAAAGGGTGGACAAAAATGACACAATATAAGAGAAACTAAAGGTAGTTTTGATGTGGAAAAGAAATAAAGGGATATAGTATTTCAATTGGGAGGAGACTTAGTAGTCTTTGAGTTTATTGCAGACAGACAGACAGACAGACAAAAAGACGCGGCGGGGGACTTTTATAATATGTAGTGATAATACAGGGAAATAAATGTAAGCTTTCACCAATATTTTGCATATTCATATCTTACTAATGTTGTAAAGGCGAAAGTTTGTGAGGATGTGTGGATGTTTGTTACTATTTAACGCAACGCAAAAAGGGCTGTACGGATCTAAATGAAATTTGGCACAGAGATAGATTATAGTTTGGAATACATAGCACATAGGAAAAATATACTGTACCCGTGGGATAGATTTCGCAAAATTTACTAAGTGTATATTACTTTAGAGTTATATAATAGATGGACTTACACTCTCTATAAACCCTTCCTCACATGATTTTGTTCCATATGTACGAATGACGCATATTGTCGTATTTCGGTCCAAAAATACACGTGTTGGTTTTGAGATTTTACTTAGGGTTTTCGAAGGCAAATAATATTTCAAGACTTAAGAAATAAACAAAGCCGTAAATAAATTGCTTGCAAAAATCTCTCTGCAGATCATACAAAAAAAAAAACTATTTTAAAGTCTTACAGCGATCGTCGGTAATCCAAGTAAAAAATAATAATCGATCTAATAACATTAAAAGAGCAATTCTTGTGATATATACATTTTTGGTTCTAATGATTTGGATCAAATTTTGTAAAGGGTTGCTTTTTATTTTTATTTTCAGTCAGTTAAAAGAAAGATGGATTTCGATGATTCTAGTTTTGTTAACCGGCGTTGCTGTTCAAATTCTTAAACTTTGTAATGGATAGTTCAAAATCCCGCTTCTTAATCTTTTCGTCTCATAGACACATAGCTAGGAAGAGAATATTCTTTATGCTTATCTGTCCGCCGTTGGAAGTTTCTCGCATTAACTTTATAAAATCGTCATGTGCTTATTACTTAAATAGAACTAGTCAACTCCAGTTACAAGTAGTATTTAAAAAAAACCGCGATTTTATACACAAAATCGATCTTATAACTTTATTTTACTTAACGAACAATTCTTGTATATTTCGTGTATCTCGAAAACGGATCTAATGTTTGGATCTTTTCTATTTCAATAAGGTTTTATTTTGTAAGTTTATTTTCTTGAAAAAATAAGGATTTACACAAATGAAATGACGCTGAGCGAAGCTTGATTGCCGATGTACTGTATAATAATGCGACGCGGCGGTAGTGCATTCGACTGCAGCGCAGAGGTCGCAGCTTCAATTCTCGATTAGTGTAAATATTTTTATGCATATAACTTTACAATTAATATGTACGTATTTACAGAAAACATGTATTTAGTTCTGCTAATTGGGTCTAGAAAGCAATGTGTAATATGTCTAGATAGCGATGAACGTATAGTACATTCAATCAATTCTTATCTATATATATATGGGCGCAAATCTTCAAATATTGTAATTATTTATCAAGCTCTAATATTTAGTTTTAATAGATACTGTTTTGACTGTTTAAAGTCGAACTTATGATTCAAATACTCATTCAAAATACTAATATATTCAAATAATTGTGTAAATGTGCAAAATAAAGTCTATTAGAATTAATATTATTATTCTGTATCAAATTTTATTATTTTATGCATTAAATAAAACTTAATTTCTATTGAATGCTGATTGCAGCGCCGTCTGCTGTCGATCTGTATAAAAATATTTGTTTATATTAAATAAATGTAATTTGTGTAAATTAAATAATTTAAAGTTGTGTAAAATTTATTAACATATTTATTTGGAATATTAAGCTATATATCAAGAACAATTTTTAGTCATTTGTAATAAAAGAGGTTGTAGTCGCTTATCCGTTTAAAAAAGCTATTGTAAGGTTATTTATAAAAACGTTTGGATTGTAAAAAATGAGATTAGTACTGTGCTGGCGGTTGTGTAAAAATAAACTAAGTAATTTTTACTGCTTGTTTCCATTCTGTTGGACCCTGAACATGGAAACCCTGGCGTATCGCCGACATAAATAAAAATCAGTGTTTGTATGTTTGTCCTCAATGCGTTCCGAAACCGTTGATCAGATTGTGATGAAACTTTGGTAGGGTGTTATGGGGACGCCCGCGAGGGTTCAGCTAGTATTTTATAAAAGTTATTGTGTCTCTTAGTTTTCCTTTAACTTCGGAACAACTGAACTGATTGATATAATATTCACAAATGATGATTGTCTCACTGGTTTAGTTACATAACATTCTACATACGGTTGTGAGTGTTGTTGTGAGCTGTCGATATTGATTGCCAGGTTTGATCGATTTCTTTTCTGTTAAGAAATTCTCAGTAAGATTTCGGAGACCTTCGTGAGGTGGCTCAGAAAGTACGAATAATCATGGGGCAAACGCTTGATCTTTGGTTGTATCGGATTGCCGTCCCATCGGTCTATGAGAGTGAGGAATGTACCTGTGTTTTTGCGCTTCCACTTGTGCACCATAATCAGATCAGAGTTAGATTATTGTTTTATATTATTATGAAATTAATAGTAGCTATGATTGACTAAAAACGCTTCCTTCACTATATTGTTATTGCAGAATATCCATATTTTTTCTTGACAACTATTTCCACTATGATCATTTAATAATTTGGTAGTATGCGAATCTTAAGACTTTTTATGAATTTCTAACACTAACACTAACACCACTTCATCCTGTGGTCGTGTTCAAAGGTCCCTTTTTTCATCTGATCATCAAACTGATCTTAATTTTGTCTTAAGTAATATTAGTCAAGTGCAATTAGAAACCAGCTATAGTGAATGGATTTTAATGATTTTTTTGTTGAATATCTAATGTCATGTACGTAGAAGTTAACCCATTGAAACTTTCCGCTACCTTATATCTATTCCGTCATTTTTGATTTATAAGGCCTACACTGGACTATATGGATATAAATTTAATACGAGCATTCGTTTTTAGCGACTACTAAAAACAAAAATTACACAGTATCTACGAATTTTTCATGCCAAGTGATTTATGTAATTATTTAAATATAAAACATTAACCTGCCAGTACGCCAGTGTGCCATAACTCATGTATTATTTAATAAATTATATATATACGAATTAATGTATATTCATTGCCTAACACGAATAAATAACTGTAATTGCCTTCTGACTTTTTATATAAATAACTAGCGACACGCCCCGGCTTCGCACGGGTGCAATGATGCTACTAAATATACTACAGAATGTCTTTATATACAACGTTCACAGCTTTTTTGCCATTAGACAATACAAATATGTTTTCTTCAGAGGTTCCTCTTGAAAGAGTGACATATAATTGGCCATGTGAAAAACACTCAACGCTCAAATATAAGCCTACAACATTGAAAATTTGACCCTGCGATTTATTAATGGTCATTGCAAAAGATATCTTTACTGAAAATTGTCCGGCCCTCTGGCCGGTACCGCCGCAACCGTTATGTCCCTGCATTTTAAATCTGTAATATCTTCGAAAATATTCATTGAAATTACATGCTGTAAAGGGCCATGTTAATCTATATTAAATGCACAATGTACTTAAGGTATTTAATTGGATAAGGATTAATGCTGTATTGCTTAAAATCGCTTCGTAAATAAGCCATTATTTCTCGTAAAAAGTAAAGGATAAAAAATGGTTATTGTGGGTTATCCCTAAGAGATAGACATATACCATTGCGGACTTTTTTGTAGACCTTTTTAAGGTGTACAATACTGTGGTACATTATTTTGATCTATCTAGTAGGGTTCAGCCAGCGTTTGCAATGTAAACGCAAAAAAATGTGTATATTTCACGTTAGAAAGCTCTAAAGTTATCAGTGTTTCTCTACTATATTATGCATGTATTATACATATAAACCTTCCTCTTGAATCACTCTATCTACTAAAAAACCCGTATCAATTTCTGTAGCGTAGTTTTAAAAATCTAAGCATACATAGGGACAGACGGACAGCAGGAAGCGACTTTGTTTTATACTATGTAGTGAAGATCAGATACAAAGCTCGTTTTTATTTATCTAATGCACCCGGGTTTTATTTACAGAAATTTCTGAAACAACGTCGTAGTAGAGAAGTTAATGTCTACTAAGTACCTGGGACTTTACTTTCACGTGCACGTATTAAAAGGCCGTATACGAAATTTTGCCAATTTCGCTGATTTACGTAATTTTATAGACGTGATTTTACAGTTAAATGCTATATTTCTATAAGTTTTTTAGTAACAACATAAAAGATCATTTCAATTTAGATCTAATGAATGAGTCACTTTTTTACCTTTATTTAACTTTGATTAATTGACCTCAAACCGGTGACTGTTTTGTGATTTTTTGCTGTACGAGGTAAAGAATATCACATATTTACGAACTGTTTTGAAGTATAAACGCTATGATATTGCCAAAATTTCGTATGCGGCCTCTTAAAGGAAAATATTCATAAAATACTAACACTTAACATAATACATACTTAATATGTATACTCGTATATCGTGTTATTTAGGCAACAATAAAAAAATAGTTGCCGGTATCTTTACCGGCTCTTGTTTATATACACACATAAACAACAATGCAAACATAGTTTACATTAGCGATGCGCTATGACCATGACCATCTCTTCATTAAATTAGATTTTTTGGTATTTCAGATATCTCAATTTCTTATGGTCATACGAATCAGTGGGTAACAAACTACATGCCACCGTCACTGTATTTAACTGTATTCCTACAACTTTAGAGCTTCCTCGACGTTGTTTACTAGAAGAATAAAAACAACACTACTTATGCTTGGAGTGCTACGTAATCGCGGTTTTACGGTAATGTGAACACACACCCAGTCATCCAGGACATCCACTCATGGACACTTTCTCAACTGACGATTCGGAATCCAACTTGAGTATGATATCGACATAATTGTGATATCCAACTAGAGAACGATTTGAATATAGTGCGATTTTGTATGTAGTGTGAACCCTCGCTGCCCATGTAGTACAAAGCAAGCAGTACGTGATGTTAATGAATATTCAGTACGCCCCGTGCCCCGCGGTTACACCCGCGTATAATTTAAAAGAAATCACCAATCGGTGATTAATAATACTTCTGTACAGACAATATTTTAGTAACATTTTCTTGGCTTGGAGGCGGTCACAGTTCGTTTCTTCTGGACTATGCTCGTTTCTCGTTCGTCGACCAGGATTATGCGTCCCCTACCCGTTACCCTAGCAGGAACAGGTCTGTGACGGTGACGCGATGTGTTCTGCGCACGCTTGTCTTACCCAGAAGGGGGCCTTCCTCGCGAAATGGTGTAGCTGCCTAGTATTTAAAAGCCGGGTTTCAGTTCTCGGGGCCTTTTTTCTTATGATATATCCGAGTCCCTTCCAAGACTAGCTTGTGACGGAACACTGTGTGGTTTTAGTCGGTTCGATTCCAACATATCACTTCACCGATAGCCCCGGTAAGCTGATGCCCCAAGGGGGCTTCCACACGATAAAAAGGGTACTTTTCGCTCATAAGGATTAATATGTCATGCCTAATAACCCACTGCTTATAAACCACTTAACATGTTTGACACAAAATACCTTATTATGGCTTATGTATAAGAGATAGGCATATGGTATCCCGGAATTTTTTTAGATATACTAAGGACCAATATTTTTTTAGAGCATTGGTTTTACGTATCACTTATCATTACGCCATCGCACGCGGATAAAGCAGTTCTTTCTTAATAAAAATCAGTATTTAAGGCTAACTGAGAGGTGTTACTTAATGCTAGATAGCCTATACTAGTCTTCGTGAATCTGGCTATAATATACAGAACGAATTTCTCAAACCGGACTGGTAGTTCTAGAGATTAGCTCGTTTATACAAACAATCAAACAAACAAAAAAAAAATCTTCACTTCTATTATATTAGTATAGGTAATGGCACAAGGTTTTGTTAATGTATGCAGCCTAATTAAAACTGTGTTACAGATTGCGACGGAATACTGCTAGGTAATAAATTTCGAAATAAGAAACAATTAAAAATCGACAGTAGGTATGATTACGTATGTATTATATAATATAGACACGGTGCAAATACTTATACATGACTAATTGGCCTATTACTTTAAGCAAGCAATTCTCGGAAACGGCTTAACGATTTTTTTGAAATTTTATACACAGATACAGTTATGTATTTTATTATATTTGCTAAAAATATTTAAATATATTACAAATATATATGACACAAAGATATATACATAAAACTACGATTTTACAAAAAGCTACCGAGCCAAGCTCGGTCTCCCAGGTACTGAAAAAATAGCAAGGCAAAAATAAAGGCGTATCACAAAATAAGAAAAATAACTGGTATTATAAAGTAGAGAGTGAGAGTTCGTGTGTTGCGATTAGAAGACCGCTTTCTATCACTAGGGTGTCGTAAATGCAACAAGGTGTGGAGATAAGACGGCTATTATATTATTTACTGCAAGAAAAGGAAAATCCTATGGTAACATATCTGGCCATTGTAGTAAATAGTAGGCCAATAAACCTCCTTAATGAACCAAATTCAAGAAAAAAAGCTCATAGTTGCCAGACAGTCACACTATTGCCGATTACAGAGACGGTTAGGCATAACGACGAGGTAGTTTTTCTGTGGCTGTCAATGTAAAACTTTAAATCTCTGTAGCTAGACCAATTTATCTCACCACACTCCAAGTAGAACTAAGACATAGAAATTTGCAATTATGTGGTAATCCGAGATCGGAAGACGTGGTAGGACATGATAAGCAAGAACATAGATTCAATAATATAAAAGCAGCAAGCTTTATATGTGCCGATCTCAACTCATATATGAAGGTATTATGAAGGTATCAGCTAAATCAAGTTTACAGCACACCCGAAGAGGATACTTGTCAACAAGTGCATTGTACCTATTGTAATCTACGGCGACTTAACGTGGTCACCACTAGTACGACTAGTGCATGAATTAAAGATGATAAAAAACAAAGTAACAGACATAGCTCGCATAAAAGGGTTAATGGGTCTAAGAAGAATGAACTAATCATAATGCTACTTCCTTGGTTGTTTTAGGTAGATTGAACAAGAGATTGGCGTTTCAATAATTACTTTTAGTTTATCGTTATTTATCTCTTCAGTTTTCCATTTTATAAGTCGAAGTTTACGCAAGAGACGAACTAAACCAATAACGCAAAACCCGTAACGTTCGTTAGTTGTGTTCTCTAGAAAACAAGTGTTGCACGCTGTCTGTTCTGATTTAGAACCATGTTGGATCGTGTGATCCTTATTATTTGTGTTTGATTTCAGTCAGTATAACAGTAGGTACCATTCCTTTACCCATTTTTCGGAAGTTCAGAAAATTAGTAAAAATTTAAATACGGAATATGAAACAATAAAATACGTAAATGTTATAAACTATTACACATAGATAATATTTAATTATTATTTTCACAAGAAACCTAAACTATGATAAACAACAAATAGCAAATTACAAACCATCTAGAAAACTATTTCAATAAAGTTATACCTAAATCTCAATGCAAATCGAAGCAATTTCTTACAACAAAAAATGTTAAGTGGCTTTGATAGAATCTAAAGTTATAAAGAGCAAGGTGAGGCTATCAATATAAGATATTGACTTTATAAAGGATTGGCTGAAGATATGCAAGCATATGTAACAACTTTCATTCTTTTTAGTATTTTTTGCCATTATTATGACGTATTGTCGTCCTAAAGTGAACGTATGAAAGACGCCTGTATTGAGACGCACGTAGCTGAAATTCGAATGTTGAGATGGATGTGTGGTGTGACTAGGATGGACAAGGTGAGAAATGAATATATTAGAAGGAGCCTGAAAGTAGCACCAGTGGATGAAAAGATGAGGAGCAATAGATTATTGTGGCATGGACATGTGATGCGGAGGGATGGACAAAATGTGGTGAAAAGAGTTTTATGTATACATACAACACAGTATACGTACAAGAGAAGAGGACGACTAAAAAAAGATGGATGGATGGAGTAAGCAGTAAAATGACGAACGATGGAGTATAATGGAAGAATGAAACATTTTGCACCAATCTCAAATAAAACTGGGACAAGGATATGCAGATTATGATGATTGTTGACCTAAAGTTACTACATTTATATTAAACTATAGACTACGAAGAACACGGCGCGAACAGTAAACAGAAATAAGAGCAATGCGTTATTTCAAAATAAAAAGCCTTAGAATAACTTCTTATTCACATTTAAGTAATAATGATATATTGTGTTATACCGTGTAGCAAAAAATTTATTTTACATTTAATAAAGATAATACAAAGATAACCTATTCACGTATTGTACGAAAAGAAATATTGTAAGGGTTGAGTGCAAGGGCACGCACGCCATTCTCTATGCATAAGACTACTGTCGTAATCATGTCGATAGGCGTCACAATAGTTTATTGTAGTTATTTTCTTTTCATGCACCGTTTGGCACACCGCGGCTACTCTTAATAATATGTGTAATGTGTAAATAACTATCACTCCCTCATGTAGAAGTTTCTATACGAACGATCGCATTTATCCTGTAAATTCATATTAGTAAAAACAATGAGGTAAAAAGCAATACCTACATATTTTATATGATTTTATTAATCGACAAAGTAACCTTGAAACACATCTTTGAATTATTCATATACTTTATTATACATAAAAATAACATAATCATAAGGAAGGAAAATGGCATGTACAAAGGCGAGCTTAGATTAGCTTTTGATAATAATTTTTGTGAGTTTTATATTTTCATATATTATGATCCTATTAGGACAGTATTGTATAAAATAAAGCAACAAAAGAGGTTTTAAAAGGATGGAAATGTCTAGGGTTATTTTTAAGGTTAATGAACTTTTTCTCGTAATCATTGACTGCCGAAACAAGATTTTTATTTAATCTCAATTAGGTTTAAAATATCAATGGACCATAACATCCAAAGTTTTTATTTTTTTTTGTCAAGGAACACCTAAAACGTAGAGCCTACCCTTTTTTCTGGAGCCCCGGAATTCTAACATGCTATACGGTAAAGTTTAAACCTCCTGTGTTTTTCTGTTTTCTAACCTAACTTTAAAAAAAAACACCTCTAAATAAGAATTTTCTTGATACCTCTCATATGAGAGATTAAGCGCAAGCTGACTGCACCATAGCAACACTTAGGTACCAGGCCGTTCTTACTTTTCAGATTGATTATAGCTGGTTACTGGTAAGAGAATACTGTTACAAATTTGGTTAAATAAATAATCGTTCTTTCAATCCTAAAAATTAGTGGCGGCCTTGAGACTGCTTGCTTGACTGCCATATCTTTGAAGTTTACTATCCACATGAAATGGAGAACAATCAGTTGAGAATGGCGTAATTAATATTGGAAGGTGCAGGCAATAAGTAGTAACCTATTGTAAACTACTGCAATTTTTGCAAATAACATCGTCTGTTAGTTTGGTTGTGACATTTGTAAAGTTAACACGTGCGAAATTTATAGTGAATAACAATGAATCATGCGCCTCAAGTGCTGCTATTACCACAGATTACTGAGTAGTTACTACTTAACAGATAAATCACGCCCTACAAAAATATCGATGCCTACCCTTTTGATTGCCTACTTTTTCCGAGCTTTAAATTTTTTTTTTTGTAAATTAAATTAATTTACAAAATTATTTATTTTTTATACACACCATTTTTTTTACAAAAAAATTGGTATGCAAAATGATGTAGGTACTTAACGATTATTTTTGATTTCGCTTCCTTTTTAATGTTTCAGTATACAAAAATCCTACATGTATTTTATTTTTATGTAACAATTAATAAACTTATTCACTTTTCTAAAAACTCCATTATTAAACTGTATGCTGGCAAATATTCTAAATCTTACAAAAAGTTTTAATAAATAATTTGAGCCAAACAAAAATAAAAAATAAGGTTAAAAATTTTTTTTTTTTAATTTCGTAATTAGTGCTGAAGGGCTTTTTATCTCTTACTTTGTCTACATTCTTATACTGCACATAAACAACCATATAAATTTTCACTATAAATTTTACAATATTTAATGAGTATATCAATACGCTCTCAAATTTGTTTTGTACATTAAAAATAAAAGCGTGTGCGCACGATGCAGCTGTCGGCAACACACTGCGCAAGATTGCGTAAGTATAAGGTCCGCCGGCGGATCAGCGGCCGGTAGGTATTTAGCGCGCGCAAGTACTTCAGTGATATAGGCCTGCTATTACGGTAACGGAGACTGCTATACAGCCATGCTGACTGAATTTTTCTTACCAAAAGTTGACGATCTGCATTTGAAGGACATGTGGTTCCAACACGACGAGGCCACGCGAAACAATGCGCATTTTGAAAGATGCCTTCCCAGCGCATCTCGGTAATTTGGTTTGGCAAAGCCACATCTCCTGATTTAACTGACCTGGACTAATTCCTCCTTTCTGATATTTCAAGTGGTTGTGTACGCAAACAAGCCCCACGTCTTGGGAAGTTAAAGAACAACATTCAAGCCGAAATTGACAACGTGACACTATAAATCCTGCGCATAGTTATGCAATATGTGCGCAATAGTTATGCACAATTAATTTCAACAAAATTTTATATGCATAACAAAGTCAGTTAAAAACCAAATGAGTTTCACTTTAAATAATATGATGAATGAATGATGTATAGCGAATGAAAATCATGTATCAGTATCAGTGTAATGTGTCAAAACACATATTTTCATATTGTTATTTAACCTAAACAACTAAAGAACTGTGACCAATTACTTAATTTTATTCCAAAATTCTATAAAATATTTTTACTTTTAAAACTTCGACTGCAACCACCTCAAGTACCTAATTCGTTAAATTACACCACAAAGAAAGAAATAAGCAAATAATGCGTCCATTCAAAAAACCCACCTTAAAAATATTTGTCTGAATTTTACATAATAATATTTTGAAGGCGGGTGGAACTTAGTGTTAATGTGATTTTTAATGTGTATATGATGACTGTGTAAATAGTTATTTGATCTTGGTCTATTTATTAGTTTTGATTAATTCAATTAATTAAATATTAGATATATATACAGGGTGTAAGTGACACCGTACCGAAACCTGAAATAGTGTATTCAGACCATCATTTTTGAGTGGAAAATCATTGTAAATATCTGCCGGAAAATTATTTTTTTTTTAATTTTTTTGCTTAAAAGTGATACCACTATGAGTAAACAGAACATTTTACCGAAAAAAAAACAGTCAGTCGTAGGACTGCACGTCAGAAGTGAAAACATAACTTCACAATGTATTTGCATATACATACACACATACATCTGTATATATATATATAATTAGGTTAAAAATAAAAAGTAGGTAATAACATATCTAAATGTATACATAGGGTACACTGGAAGTTCTGCGCTTCTGGCCGCTCATAAATGTTTCAATTTCGAATGTTATATTTTTATAAATATAAGAAACTTGGCTCCGTCTTAAGAGTTTTCGATCAGGGTCAGGTGTCCTGACGTTAGTTTAACATTTTTTACCCATCCCAAAAAGTGCACAACGCCGCTAAAAAAGTTTTCACTTCAAAAATCAGTAAATACCCCATACGGCCAAAACCTGGATTGTAATCAATTCAACAACATTTATGCAATCGACGGCGCCGAGCGCTGAATGTCATTCACCGGTCCGCACAGTACGCATGTTGCTTTACATTGCGTAGCGGAAAATCCAACTATTGACTGTAAATCCTTAACCTCGCATTTTTATGGTGAACTGGCTTTTGCATAAGTATAAAGTATATTGAAATCGCACCACCAGCTGCAACAACTGAAGTATCTGACAATAACCAAGATACGAATATTGAAAATGTCCAAACTTGTGAAAATGAATGGAAGAGGGTACAATACAAAAAGCGACGCGCGCCGTTATCACTGCGCTGCGTTGCCGGCCCGTCTGTTACATCACTTAAAGCTGCTGAGACGCGTAAACACTTCCATTTATGGAACATGGTATCCAGTCTGGACGAGATAAAGAAATATCTAAGTGAGCTTTGCCCGCAGAGGATTATGACCGTTGAACAACTTCATACGGCAAATGATTACAACTCGTTCAAAATTGGAGTTCCCGAAGATTATTATGACAAATGTTTTTCAGTGAATGTTTGGCCAGATAATGCGCGCGTTAAGAAATGGATTAATTACAAAAAACGCGCGTCCACACAAGCCAGCCAGACGTTTCGACATGGGGTCGGCACTCAGTGAGCCGTGTCAAACTCATAACACACTATCGACACAATTTCATATATTCTATCAAAACGTGCGAGGATTGAAAACTAAGCTACGTGCATGGAACCCTAACATACTGGTCTCTGAGCATTTACTGGTCGCCGCGACAGAGACTTTCCTCGATGCCTCTGTGAATGATGCCGAGGTGGTGCCTGACAACTGGACGCTGCTGCGCCGCGATCGTGCCACTCCCTGCGGGGAAGTCCTACTAGCTGCGAGACCCGGGGTCATTATGCGTCGTCGACAAGAGCTCGAGTCAGAACACGGAGAGGATCTATGGGCATGCGTCACCCATCGAGGTACCTCCTTTATCGTATGTGTCGTTTATATTAAACCTAGTGCTTCGGACGCTGTATATATGGATTTTTTTTGCAATGTAGAATCATTCTTGCCTAAATTGAACTATAACTTTTTTATTATTGGTGACTTAAATATGAATAGCGCTTCTAATATTGTTAAGAATTATTATTGTTATTTTTTGACATATTGCAATCTGATTGAATGTAATAATGTAATGAATTCACGTGGAAGTATTCTTGACGTAGTGTTGGCGCGCGAGTGCACTGGGCCGCAGTCGCGACAGGTGTGCGTATGCGAGACCGATGGCTTTGTCCGTATCGATCAGCTGTACCATCCTGCGCTTGACATAGCTGTGTCGAGCTCACGTATACATAATAATAACTACGATCGGCTACGACCTAGTAACATTAACGCGTCGCAGGATTGGAATTTCAATAAAATAAACAGTGAATTATTTCACTCCCTGCTCGAGCAGACCTCTTGGGCACCTGTTCTCGAGTCTGCGGATGTACTCGGGGCCACTAATGCTTTCTATACTATTCTTCATAAACTTTTCGATCAAGCGGTTCCAAAAAAGAAAAGACGAATTAGCCAATCTAAAAGATATCCGGTTTGGTTTGACGCTGATATTATTAGAGATGTTCGTTTGAAATCCAGGTTGCACAGGGCTTGGATTAAGTCTAAATCTATTGTAGCCTACAATTATTTCTCAAATCTTCGTGCTAGCCTAAGAACTCGTATAGCCGAAGCATATAAAGCCTATATGGTCTCAATAGAGGAAAATTTACAGATCAATCCGCAGCGTTTCTGGAGTCATGTACAAAGTATTAGGTCCAGAGGCGGGTTCGAACCCTGTGTTACACACAAGGACAAGCTGTGTTCTGGCGTGGACGCCGCTGAGGCATTTGCTGAGTACTTTTCTAGTGTGTTTTTAGATAATTTACCCGTACTAGATAGCAATGCAGGCGTTGATTACAGTGGGCATGGTGGACACATCACCTTACCATCGCTGTCCACCACGGATATTATCTATGGTATAAATAAATTAAAAACAGGCAGCTCACCTGGCCCTGATAACATACCTGGCTTTGTTCTCAAAGCTTATAAAAAATATTTAATTTATCCACTGTGCCACATATTTAATCTTTCGCTGTTAAACGGTAAGTATCCCACCCAGTGGAAATTAACTAGAGTGACTCCCATACCCAAGACTAATAATAAGACGTCTGTTGATGAATACCGTCCCATAGCAATCCTGTGCGCACCTGCTAAGATCTTTGAATATATCTTACATAAGATAATATACGCACAAGTAAAACAATTATTAGGCGACGAACAACACGGTTTCAGACCAGGCCGCTCTGTGAACACGAACCTGTTATGCTTAGTCGATTATATATCGAGCGCGATGGATCGAGGGTTGCAGGTTGATGTCATATATTTTGATTTCCAAAAAGCTTTCGATAAAATCGATAATGACTTGCTATTATGTAAGCTATCCGCCATTGGATTCACTCCAGGCTTCCTTAACTTTTTCTCTGACTATATGCGGGATCGGAGCCAGTTTGTTAAGCATGGTATATACGTATCGGAACCTTATCACACTAGATCAGGAGTAAGTCAGGGTTCAGTCCTCGGTCCTCTACTGTTCTTAATCATGATACACGATTTACCTAAAGTGCTGAAAACTGCGAGGTGCCTATTATACGCTGACGACCTCAAGCTCTTTCTTGAGATAAATTCACCTTGTGACTGTATTAGTTTACAAAATGACATTGATCTAATTCATGAATGGAGTGTGACAAATAAAATGTTATTTAATATTAGTAAATGTAAAGTTATGACCTTTGACCGTAAAAGAAACCCTCTTCTTTCGAATTACAAATTAGACAACCTACTTATAAATAGGGCACGTAATGTTACTGATTTGGGAGTCATTTTTGACCGCGGCCTGACGTTCCATGATCATATTAGCGAACTAACAAAAACAGCATACAGTCGCTTAGGGTTTGTACTGCGAAATGCTAAAGACTTTGAAAACCCCCAGGTTGTCAGAGTACTGTACAATAGTTTGGTTAGAAGTAAGCTTGAGTCGAGCGCATGTGTTTGGAACCTATATCATGTTACCTACACGCGGATGCTTGAAAAGGTCCAAAAAGCGTTCCTAAGAGCCCTGTATAAAAAATGTTATGGCTACTATCCCTTCCTGTACCCGACCAAGTTCCTTCTGGGACAGCTTGGCTACAACTCCCTAGAAGTGCGAAGGACACTTGATCAACTTGCTATCTGTTGTAAAGTGCTTAATGGAAATGTTGACTGCCTCCGCCTGCATGAGCTACTATGCATGTTGTTTGTGCCTGACGAGCCTGGAGTTCCTGTAAATAGACGTGGTCGGCTACCGGACTTATTCCATGTTGATCTAGGTCGTACCGTGGCCCGTTCTATGTCACCCTTAATCCGTGCGCGTCGCCATTTGAATGCACTCGCGGCAGCCAACACTGATTTTGATATTTTGTGTGACAATTGGGAAACTGTAATAACAAATCTATTGACGTATTGTGAAAATCGAACTGACCAATGGGGTAACTGTAACAATGAAAACTCGCTAAATGACCTTGACATGTATAATTAATTATGATTTTATGACATTTGCTAAATTAACTTAATATTAGTATATGATTCATTATTTAATAAGTATTACTCCATTTTTGAAATTATGTATATTTGAATGACATAAAGTGTTATAGTGAGATAAATGTAACTGGATGTAATTCGTTTTTGTCTCAATAAACAATTATTATTATTATTATTATTATACATAGAAAAACGTTTTTGTAAGATATTCGGGACGGTGATACTTACATGCTGTATATATTTAATTTTACGCCCTTTGTACATACTCACATTATTTTGGTGTACAATAAAGTTTATTCTATTCTATTTATAATAATAAATTAAATAAGCGGCGATTATCATGTTCAAAACATATAATAGCTGTTAGGCAATCAAGAAACAAAGAATGCTTATAAATAATAAAAATATATATATTTACAACATTTGGCAAAAACTAGGTCTAATAAACGTTGTATAACACCGAATTAAAATGTGTAGTTTCCGAGTAAGTAATATATTATTCATAGATTTTCAAATCATTTCACGTTGATTGAAATTTTATGCATTATTTTAAATTTTATTTATAATTATATTATGCATCAACTCGCCAATTTGGTAACGAATAGACATTCTTATGATCACACAATAGATATTTATGTAACTATTACATAATGTCACTAACTCGAGTGCTATTTTTAACCGGCTTCAAAAAAGGAGGAAGTTCCATTTTCGGCTGTATCTAATTTTTGTATGTAGGTATGTTCACCGATATTTGCCGTCATTTATCGACCGATTTTAATTTTTTTTATTTTTTGTTCGAAAAAATATGGTGGTCCCAAGTCTAGATCTGATGATGGTATCTGAGGGAAAGCGAGGCAAACTCTCAGAAATTAAGATGACATGTAGTTTGTTCTTTTTCTTGAAGTTATGCTACGTTGTTGGTGAATGATATTATTACTAACCGATTAAAAAAAATACGAGATTCTACGTTCGGCTGTTGGTATATATTTTTTTTAAATTATTCAGTGAAAAGCAGCAAGTTGCTAGACAAACTAAAAATCATACCACCTTATCTAAATAAAGTATCGGGCTTATTCAACTAAAGTTAATATAATCTAACGAACTGCAGGTCGGTAACTTACATTACAGTAAGTAATGTTCTAAATCCCCAGTCTTGACATCTGTAGGGGTACAGTATCAACTTATTTTATGTGTCATCACTAGAGTAGCGGAGTAAGCATATTCGTAGCGCGGCTGCTACCGCGCTGTATCACAATTTATTTTAGTCGCAATAAACCCGTGTATGGCATCGGATGTTTCATTTAACCTCTCGAAACATTCAACACAACATAGTACTACCACGAGTACTAGCACCCAACGCACAGTTCCCTAAATTGGTGACCTCGTGACGTAAGTGACGTTAGCAAAATGTCGACGACGGGAACGACATCCGAGATGCCTACGGAGACGGCACCATTACCACCGGTGCAGGAAACCGAGATCAAGACGCTAATGAAATCAGCCATTGGCCAGTATAACTGTTTCGTTGAGGATACCCGAATTTTGGGCAGACCAAACCCGACACTGGTTTGTCGGATTTAAGGCGGCCATGGAACAGCAACGACTGGGCGATGCCGCAAAAATGAACCTGGTCGTAACGAAACTCAGCAAGGCTTCGATCCAGCAAGTTAGCGACATCCTGTTTTCACCACCTGAGACTTGAAGATACAAAGCGTTAAAGAAAAGATACTGCAAGTAAATAAATTTTTATAGAGTAGATTAAAATCTGTTATGAAGAGGTTTTTATTTTGGGATTTTTTAATAGTTATTATTAAATTTACAATAGTGTGAGTGCAAAAACTATATATTTTTACCGATACAACTTTATCTAAAAAAAGGGGCTAACTATATAGCTCCCTATCCCCTTTTTAATTGAGGTAGGCTACACCAGATTACTGATCCAATTGAACTGCTCAACTGGCTAGTAGAACCTCTAGATGTAGGCAAAGTACAAATTACTTCATTATTGTTGCAAGAGTTTATAGGCAAGCTAGTGCTTATCTTCTAACCCAGCGGTCGGCAGATTACTTTGTAAATAAATCTAAATAAATAAATTAATGAAAGAGTAAGCACGCTTCATAAGAGCGCGCCGTTTTGCCAGCGAGCGAGTAAATGAGCAGGCGCGGGAGTGGCGCGGGCGTGAAAATATAAGTCTTTCTGTAAGAACGTACAAACCCGGCGCGGCGGACTGAAGACTTGGGCTATAATTTATGTTAGCAACTCCGGGAAAAAGCACAACAATTTAAACGATTGTCTATAGCTGCCGATGGAAGTAATGACCTTTCAGATACTGCTCAGATTTTAATATTTGTTCGTGGAATCGATTAGACCTTTAATGTCGCGTTGATTGGTGTAAAAAATGTTGTTAAAGTACGATCACGGACGTTCAAATGCTGTGTATGACATTGTGACAGGAGATGAAACATGGATATTTTTTTACATGCCGGAAAGAACACAACAGTCTTCTGTATGGGTTTTCGAAAGTGACAGCAAACCAAAAAAATTGAGGCAGGCCAGAAACGTAGGCAAAAAAATTATTGCATTTTTTTCTCTCGGACGGGTCACAAGTGCGTTGCCGATCTTTAAGGTGGGAGTAGGGGAAGGGAGGGAAGAGGGGGTCAGAGAATAAGGGAGAGGGGGAAGGGTTAGGGCCTCTGGTAACCTCACTCACTCGGCAAAACACAACGAAAGGGTTGCTATAAGGCCGGTTTTCTTTGAGGTCGTGGTATCACTCCGGTCGAGCCGGCCCATACGTGGCATGGCTCTCCCACTTACAAAAATGATGATTGACGAGAGGTATGACATTTGCGGGGCTGGAAGGGGCCGTGATAGCTTTTAACCAGCACGTGAAAAACATGTCATTAGACTAATGGGAAAAGTGTTTAAAATGTAATGGAGAATACTTCGAAAAGCAGTAAATGTACTACTTTACATGTAAATTGTTTTATTAATGAGTTACGCAAAACTTTCAGTGTACCCCATATACATTCCATTACAGGACCAAGTAATATTAACGACTACACGTGGTGGTTTTTAAGTATTCCTTTATTTTGTAAAAATATCCCAAATAATAATAAATAAATAAAATAATACAAAATAAACTTGATACACAACTTGACTTTTATACAAAATAAATGTTGTGTATGTGTGCTTCATAGATGGCTTTGTTGTTTTTTTAATAGTGGTGTTAAGATTCTCCGTAAAATAAAAAACTTTGTGAACTCCTTTTCTCTATGCGATTATAAAATTATTTGAATACAGTTACAAAAATAATAATTTCGTTCCGTTATGGCAGATTTTCAATTAAAGGATAGCATAAAGGAACACAGAGCGCGGTTATCTGCTTACCGTGAGCGTCACGCACTATCACGTGAGTTTGAGACTTACGGAAAGTAAGCCACACCTAAGCATTGCTCTTGAGAAAGTGTTGAGAAACGCGAAGCGAGTTTAACTGACTGACAGTAACATGCACCATCACGCGAGTACTAAAGACAGTGCACAATGGCACAGCAGGTAAGTGTATATATAAAGTATTCGACGAGGATGATGGTCCACTAATTACAGGCGCTGTAAAGTATACCTTGTGGTTTTAGTCGGTTTAAGTCTGATATAATATACGCACTCACCAATAATCCGGTGAGGTGAGCTCAGCATTCAAAACAATGTTGTTTTGTACGCTCCATTTTATTTCACCATTAATACAGTATAAAAATCCTGCATCCTCCCAGTGCACTACCGGCGTGAACCCACTCCTAACACAAGAGTTAAGCTTAGCTGGAGGGGTTAACAAGAATACTAGTAATGTGTCACCCACAGTGCTAGTATTATTAAAAAAAAAGACATAAACGCGAACGAAGTCGCGTGCAAAGCTAGTTTGTAGCAGAAGAATCGTTGCGCAAAAGATGTGCTGAAGGCTTTACTTGTACTGACCCTTTCCTTCCTTCTCTGTTTATTAATTTTTGCAGGTATATAATTTAGTAAAGAGTGTTGTTTTAAAGTTGTATGTAAAATGAACAGTTGACGAACAGACAACACTTCCCACTCCCTATAAAGGTCAGTGGTAGGGTATAAATGAGGTAAATGAAAGCCTACCTGCAGCACTGCTCTCTGCGCCCTTTCCAAAGTTAGAAGATGAGTTTTTGTGGAGCCCCAAGTAGTGATGCAGTATGTAATTAAGCTTTCTAGTTCTTGCTTCGAGCTGTTTAAAATGGCAATGAAAATTTTATTTTTCATCTATTATGACTCCCAGATATTTTATTGAGGTTGTGTTTTGAAGTCTTGGGCAGTTATAAGTTGTAATATCTGGGTTGATGCAGTTATGAGATTTAATAATATACGACGAAGTTACGAAATTTATGTTTTGGAGGGAAAAGGCGATATACTGGGTTTTATCTACATTTAAAATCAACAAGTTATGGTTCAGCCATTGGGTTACTATGTTAAAGCCCCTTTGGGCTTTCGAGAATACTTCACCCAATGAATCTCCGGTAAAAAGAAGAGCTGTGTCATCGGCAAAAGTAACAATCTTGCCATTTAAAAGTTCCAGCTGGCATAGGTCGTTAATGTAAGCAAGGAACAGGGTTGGACCCAGAATACTTTCTTGAGGAACGCCATAATATACTGGAACCTCGTCACTAACCACCCCATCAATTCTGACGCGTTGTGTTCGATCATGTAAGAAATCTTGAAACAGTTTCAGTGGAAGACCTCTGACACCAAAATGTTCGAGCTTTTGTATCAGTATTGGGACAGAAACTGTGTTGAATGCCTTTGCTAAATCTAATAATTGTTGACACAGATTCTTCCTCTTCTACATAAATTCTTTATGCTCCCTCTCCCTTCCCTATACTTCCACCTTTACCTATGCAGATGACACTGCGTTACTTGTCCGAGGAAAAAGTTGGCTAGAAGTGTCTGCTCATGCTGAACATGCCCTTAGACTTGTCATGCAGTGGCTATCAAATAACATTTTAACCCTTAACCTGAGTAAAACCACTTACCTCACATTCTCGAAGACTACAATAACCCAACCATCCGTTGAAACTTATAATCTTAAGGCTCATAACTGTGCAATGTACACTTCAACAAAATCCTGTGGTTGTCCTGTATTAAATAGGTCTGCCCATATAAAATATCTCGGAATTTATATCGATAATCTTATGTCATGGAAGTACCAAATATCTAACATTACAGCTCGATTGCGCAAAATGATATTTATATTTAAAAAACTTCGACACTCTGATGACTTTAACACACTAAAATTAGTATACATTGCACTAAGTCAATCTATAATTACTTATTGTTTGTCTGTTTGGGGTGGAGCTGCGAAAACATGCCTTCTGCCACTAGAAAGAGCACAACGGGCAATCCTTAAAGTGATGACTTTTAAGCCCTTTAGATTTCCAACGCACCAACTATATGAGGAGTGCCAACTTCTTACTGTCAGACAGTTATTTGTGCTTGAAACTGTGTGCAGAAGGCATGCTTGTCTTGCATATGATGTAGATCTCACCAAAAAACGGCGCGCACACAGAGTCTGTCAAACCCAACCATTTAGGAGCGCACTCGCAGCACGACACCACAATGATCTCGATTATATAACACAGCAAATGAAAAATGTAACATCTATCCTCTTTCTAGATCCGCTTGCAAAAAAAAAGTTACTGCTTGGCTCATGGCCAAATCCTATGATGAAACTGAGAGTTTGATTAAACTAAGTATCTTATAACACACATACGCACAAGAGCGCGCGCGCACGCATGCACACACACACACACACACACACACACACACACACACACACACACACACACACACACACACACACACACACACAACACACTCACAGCCGTTTATTATGTTGCATGTTTTAAATTACTCTCTCTAAATATTATATCTATGAATTAATGAATACCCATAACACAAGTTTAATCTTACTTTGGGTAGCAGTGTTCAACAAGTTTTACAAATGACTGTTATTTATTTATAAGTTTACCAGTATGTATCTTTTGTTGCAATAAACAATTTATTATTATTATTATTCTCTTTATTTATCGTAAAACTTATAAATTACATTTTTAAATACCTATAAAACAAAATATATATTTAAAAATATAAAAAATAGTATACCACCGACATCGGGTACAGGGACCACGACACCGGTGGTTAGGGCTCCAAAGACAGGAACCTCCTCACTATACGGGCCGTGTCGAGGAGAACTGCCTTCTGCATCAGTCCCTTGATCCAGCCGTCTAACGCGAGCCTCTTAAGGTGTTGATCGAGGCTTTTGGCTATCAATCCATGAGCAGATATGACGATCGGAACAATGATCGCCGAATCGACATTCCACATATCGACAATCTCGTGAGACAAATCCAAATATTTAATTTGTTTTTCTTTTTCAACTTTCACGAGGTTGTCGTCATGAGGAACAGCGATATCGATAATCATTGCGCGGCGCTCTGATCGATCTATCACCACTATGTCAGGTTTATTGGCAACAATAGTTCTGTCAGTGATGATAGATCGATCCCAATACAATGTGGCACGACCATTTTCGAGAACTGGGTCGGGCACATACTTGTAATATGGCACCTCTGAATGCACAAGATTGTATCTAAGGGCAAGTTGTTGATGCACAATCCTGGCCACTTGGTTGTGTCTGTGCAAATATTCCCCGTTGGCAAGACGAGAACAACCAGAAATAATATGCCTGATAGATTCACCAGGACGGTGGCATGCCCGACAGATGTCCACCGTACCATCTTTCAGGATATATTTCCGATAGTTATTTGTCATAACAACTTCGTCCATAATTGCAAAGACAAAACCCTCGGTTTCTCCGAAGAGATCACCGAACCGTAGCCAAGATATGGACGCTTTTAAGTCTATATCAGGCCCATTTAGGGCCTGATAAAAACGACCATGAAGTGCTTTGCCCTTCCATACCTCCCTGCGATCATTAGTACTAAGTATTACAGGCTTGCGCCAGTTCTCTTTAGCCAAAGCGAGCGGGGTGAGTCCGTTGTCCACTGCGACTACATTACAATGCACTCCCACATCAGCATGCAAAAAATATTCTCTAAGGTTGTATATCTCGCGATTGTGTAAAGTCTTAATGTTTAAGAGTCCACGACCCCCAAACTTTCGCGGGATATACAACCTCATTACTGATGAACGTGGGTCGTGCATTCGGAATGCAGTCAGCAGTGTACGGACTCTCCTATCAAGGGCATCTAATTCAGTCTGAGTCCATCTAAGTATACCAAAGGAATACAGCAAAACCGGTATGACCCAACCGTTGCAGGCACGAATCTTGTTACCGCCTGATAAAAGACTTTTTAGTACTTTTTTCAGGCGGCCAAAAAAACGCTCCTGCAGCGCTTGTTTCACATTCGATTCAGGTATTCCCAATGATTGTGATATACCTAGATATTTGTAGGTTTCGGTGGCAGACAGAGATCTGAGTTTTGTTGAATCTGAAAGTTCGACTCCTTCAGATTCTACTATCACACCTTTCTTTACATGCATGACTGCACACTTGTCCACACCAAATTCCATCTTGATAGAGTTACTAAAGTTTTCAGTCACATTCAGTAACGCTATCAATTGCAAATTAGTGGGGGCTAGTAGTTTCAGATCATCCATATATAGAAGGTGAGATATAACTAGATCATCTTTCTGCAACCTATAGCCTAGCCCTGAACCCTCTAACAGAGTACTGAGAGGGTTCAAAGCCAGGCAAAACCACAAGGGACTCAGACTATCACCTTGAAATATGCCCCACTCGATCTTTATTGGTACATCGCTTGCCGCATTCTGCCGACATCCTGGATAGCGAAGTACCGTCCTCCATTCCCTCATACATGACTTCAAGAAAGTGCAAAGAGTTGTATCAATTTTATACAACTCTAGCACTCTCAAAAGCCACGTATGTGGAACCGAGTCATAGGCCTTCTTATAGTCTATCCAACATGTCGACAGATTCTTACGGTTACGACGCACCTGTTGGCTAATGGCCATATCCATGATAAGGAGCTCTTTAGTGCCACGGGTCCCGCTTCTACATCCATTCTGAGAAATAGAAATGATCGAATTTTTATTTAAATGTGTAGTAATTTTGAGTCTCAGAATAGATGTTAGAAGCTTATACACGGTTGGTAAGCACGTAATAGGTCTATAGTTTTTGGGATCCATGGCACTACCGGACTTATAGAGTAAGTGTGTAATACCAGTGGTCATAAAATGGGGTAATAACCCAGAGTTTAAAGCTGTTTGGAATTGAGATGCCAAACGAGCATGCGAACTTCGGAACCACTTCAGCCAAAAGTTGTGCAATCCGTCTGGTCCAGCTGATTTCCAATTAGATAATGAACGGACTGCACTACTTATGTCCTCTGTTGTTATGGTAATTGGCTCCATTTTTTGTATATTTTCGCATGATCGCTTAACATCTCGCATCCAATCACCTTCTGTATGAATGACAGGCACCGACCAGATGTTACGCCAAAATGTATTTGTATCATCATCATCCGGAAAGTGCCTATCACTCACACATGGATCCACTTGTTCCCATCTTCGGTAAACCCACCTCTCATTTCTTTGGAACATGCGATTCTGATTATACCGATCAATTCGCTTTTTGTAACGTCGTATCCTATTTGCCCACGCATAAACTTTTTGCTTTAGGAAGTCTATGCGCTCTGTGACACATGACATGTATTTTTGAGGACTAATGTCAGTCCCCAAAAATGCCTGTTTCACAAAGCGCATCACCTTTGGCCGTGTATTGCCTAATCGAAAGCAGATTAGCTTACTAATGAGTGTCCTAGCCTCAGCAATACGACGCTCAATTCTATACTGCCAGGCTGGCACAGCAGGTTTGGGTCGAGTAGTAGTGGTATTTACATAAAAATTAACTCTCGCTACTCGACATACTGCAACAGCCGCACAGTAGAGAATAGAGTGTGTATCACTAAGATCTTCGCTATTGTCTAAATAATCAGACAATAGCGAATCCAGGGCACACACCAGCGCTATATTTCTTTTATGCATAGGCAAACGGGGTAAACGTGGTCTAATTTGGTAGTTTACAAACCTGTATTCCAGAATCGCATCCTCCAAAGCGCTCCTTAATCTTTCATTGTATTGGGTATTTACGACTATAGCCTCACTCTCCACTACTTCATCAACAGGTAGTAACTGTGGTGTGTCGTTAGCAGTCAAACTCACATTTTGCGACGAAGTAGGGACAATAAAGCTATTCCGTATTTCAGAGCGTATCCTCTCAAGTACGGTATCATTCAGCAGGTGGCAGCGCTGTATAGCCCGTACCTGATCCGATAGTCGTTGTGCTGACACGTTGACAGCTGGTTCAAGCTCCTGAAACAGAGACACCAAACGAACACGGTACGCAGTAAGGTTAGTTCCCAACTCTGTAGCCCGATAATATGCCCGCATGACGTTTTCATTAAGTGAATTAGTCCATTTCATGCGGCGCACATCACCACCGGCAGCGGGGGCCCTATTCGAGGTCAGTGGTCCTCTGGGTTCCAAGCAGGTCGGTGGCCGGGCTCTCCCCTGCCGACGCACAGGTGTTGGCGACGTCGGCGGGGAAAAATACTCGTCGCTGGAACTTGAGCTCAACACGTCTCATTGCTTGCCGTTGTCACCGAAGTGTGTGTTGGCTGTGAGACGGAGCGGTGCGATGAGTCCGGAGATAACGGGTGTGCATCTCTACTTCTAGCTTTAGATCTTGTTAGCATTTTTTCATTTTCATTGTTATATTATATCTTGCTTTGACATCTGTCATCTTGGAAAATATTGAATTTGCATTTTTTCATCTTAGATATGGTGATTTTTGTTATTTTATTATGAAATCTATTGCTTAATAAGTTTCTCTGTATTTGGTTTTGGTTTTTTCAATTTATTTCGGATTAAATAAATAAAAAAAATTAATCTGCAAAAAAATTGATGCTAACAGTTAGTGTTGCCAGTTATTATTATTATTATTATTATTCTGTCACCATTTTTATGAATCGGATGTATTTTCGATTTGGGGTGCTAAACCTCCTTGTTGCATTTTAAAACGTCAGCTGATATGATCAGCTTAATATCTCTCATTCCGAGGTTGATCGCTAAGTTGATTGGATTAACATGGAATGTTTGAAAGAAGTAGGTCAATGGTATAAGCAATTAGTATTGGTATGTCTATGTGTAAAGTATTTATAATATTAATTAGGCTTTCCAAGGTCAATCAATTATTATTTGTGGATTTACGTAGGCATATAGACCTCAAACCCACTGGCGTCATCTATTATTGTTTACAAGAAGTGGTTCAATTTTTTTTTTATAAAATTGGAATATACGTAAGGGAAATCAAATAAAAACCGCTTTAGGCTTTAATCAGATATATATTACTTTTGCAATCAGGTGATTATATATATATATATATATATATATATATATATATATATATATATTATATATATATATATATATATTTATATATATATTTTTATATCACGGGTGATCTAATGCGGTCATACGTAAAGACTTTCAGATGTAATACACAGATATTTTGATCTAAAAGGGGTAGGTATAATCAACATGTTGTAATCGTGCAGCTATGAAGTGGCTATAGAAATAATTAATCACTTCTGCCCGCGGCCTTACCCAAACACGGACAAAAAAGTGACTACGAAAAAGATATCACATTTACAATATTACATTTGGGACATCCCACAAAACTAATTCCACTTCCATTCAACTCACATAACTCCGTACACTAGATAAGATCTCGAGATCTAAGACTCACAAAAACATCACAAGCAGGAATGGCAGCCACTTAAATGAATTTACCTTAAAGTATTTTATATTGTGGGGTTGCAAAATGATATATATGGAATTTAAGACGCATGAAACTGTTTATTTTATAAATAATTAATACAAAAAATTTAATATCTATCGTCTCATCCTTCTCTCCCCTTTCGCTCTTTTCTTCTATCCCTCTCTGTCACACAACACTCGAAAACACGCACTAAGAAACACAACCAATACATTCGGATATTTTTCGATCCTATACTCTGTCATTAGTATACTCAAGAGGTATCGGTACTATCTGGTCATCTTTTCATGAAATCAGTTGAAGTAGATGACTTACCAGGTCACTCCACGGCTGAGTCAATCTTATATCATCATCAAACCGATTATTTATTAGATGTGTGACTTGGGACTTAATCGCGATAATATTTAAAAGGTACAATACCGTTTTGGTTACCCGACGTTTCGATCAAATTGCACCGATTTTGGTCACGAGCGGACTGGTACATACTAGATGTATATCTCGGGACGTAATCACGATAATATTTAAAAGGTACAATACCTTTTTGGTTACCCGACGTTTCGATCGAATTGCACCGATCGTCGTCACGAGTGGACGTGACGAGGTATTGTACCTTTTAAATATTATCTCGATTAAGTCCTGAGTTACACGTCTACTACGTATCAAAGTCGCGAAAGTTTAAAAACAATTTATAAAGATTATTGCTTTTGACTTTAACAATGCCGTATGTACGAGTATGTGCGGTAAACCCTGACCCAAATTCAGCGCACTTGATGCTAGCCAGTCTTTGTTTATTTTTTGTTTTATTTTAATAGACTACTCCCGCATTAGGAATTACTCCTGTGTCGCGGGGGACTTTACAAACATAGAAACAAAGGACATAAAGAACACCCAGACTCGGGTGGGAATCGAACCCACGACCTATGGCATAGCAGTCAGGGTCACTAACCACTAGACCAACAGGCCAGTCGCCTTCTTTGTAAGTGGTACTTTTCTACCTTTTCTTGTTGTATTTACGTCTGTGCCTCTTTTCTTCGTTCTTTTCTTCTAGCAAAAGTAAATCATAAAGCCGAATATCTTCTTTAATCTTCATCTTGGTTCCCATTGCTTCTATGCCAAGTACTATTTGGCGATCACTGTAGTCTGCTTAAATGTCTGTGTCAATGATCTGGCTGTTCTACACTAAGCTTTGTTAAAACTGAAGTTAGTAGGATGAATCCTCTCAACCTGCCCATTACCCTGTGGTACTCCTCTAGTAATTGTACTATGTCTGTACAGTTTTCAAGCAATAGATGTCGCTGGGTTTGGGATGTAAAATTAAGTGGACTTTATTTTAGTTTTGTTTAGAAAAAGTGTTGGTTTAGAGTATAAATAACCAATGCTCATAATAGCAGATAAGCAAAAGCCTTAACCATCCACCTTCGCATGCGAAGATCAGCAGCTCAGGAGACCACCCACGGCGTGTAGGTTGAAAAATCCACTATTCGGCACTTTTCAAGGTGTTTGATGCTCCAAATAGCACTCAACACGGTTAAGTAGATAGCAAAAAGCGAATTATCCTTGTGGAACGTCCACGGCCACAAATTTAGCGAGATATAGAACAGGTCCGCTCCATACACGCGCAGCGTAAAAGGCAAAGTGCCCCAACGCATTCATAATACTTCGGTATCAATAAAAAGTGGTGTTACATAAATTTATGCTTACCCACCAATAAACGAGCAAAGACTGATCAACGTCTTATGCCTTCTGTTTCACAATACTCTTTAAAGTCTTGGCTAGTAAAAGCCATTCCTTTACTTGGGATTTCCTTAATAATGTCGATGTATTTCTAGCTTATCAATTGTCTCTTTGCTGGTGGTGCTCTTTCTGGGGAACATCCATAAAACTTTGTTCGTTTCGTTTTTTATGAGTCTCTAGTTTGTAGGGAATGCATGTAATTTTTACTCTCGTGTTATATATATCGGGGGCCTTTTATCCAGAAGTGAATCGGTTTTCACTAGCTTTTTTCCTCGTCGTCGCATATAGTGTAGTGTATCCCTTTATACACTATACTAAATGTACACTTCACTGGCTCGCCCACTCACTATAGATACTCAAGCTGACACGTCTGCACTCGCCTGTTACTCACCCAATACTGACTAACCTATGATCTCTACAGTAAGCACAAGATAGTGCATATTGTTAAATAAAAGGCACGTATTCCACCCGAACGTATATTGATACTCAACTTAACTTATAATTCTAGTGGCGTTTTATACAAAACATTGAGACGGTTTCTTACATCGCTATACGAATCTACCCACTAATATCTAATATGTAACACATATAACTATTGTTTAGTTCTACCCTACATACAGTACACCTTCCTTTCAGAAAGAGGTACTACGCTTATTATAAGCGAGATATTGTTGTATTCCGACATAGACGCGAACGAAGTCGCGGGCACAGCTAGTCTATAATATGTATGTGTTCAGAAATAGATAAGTATATTTTTCAGCAATGTGGTTACCAAAGTACAGGCTCTGCCCAGTTTGGGGTCAGACTTGTAAGATATCTCAAGTTATTATTATTATTAATCCAATGGTTTGGTTAATTATTGTGAAACTTAGAAGATACATACAAGTGCTTAATAAAGTTCAATTACTAGTTCAATTGTCTTATTTGTATAGTACTAGTCACTATAATGGTGCCTGTCAACCTGCGAGGTAAGAAAAAAATTGCATGGGAGAGAATTTGTTGAAATTGCATTACGTAGCATAGTTGTATTGGTAGATAAAACTAATGGGAATTGCAATTAGTTTTTAATAAAGACTGGGTTTAGTTAAAATCAATCTATCTATCTACATATTTATATAAAAATGAATCCCTATTTTTCTTGGTCACGGCATCACGCGTGAACGGCTGGACCGATTTCGTCAAAAAAAGTTGCGCGGAAAATTAGAAAATGTACGAAAACTTAACGAGGCAGCTAGTATATGTATATACATAAAAATGATTCCTTATTTCGCTTAGTCAGGCCATAACTTGAGAACGACTTGACTGATTTGATTCATATATTTTTTTTATGTTTTCTAATTGCTTAGTTTGGATCTAGATAGCGATGTGTAATATGTTCCAGGATATTAATATTATAGTGTTTTAATGGATCTAAATTAATGGGTTAATTATAGTTTAGAGAAGTTACTAAGACAATATTAAAGTGTAAATAATATGAATGGATACTATGTATGTATAATGATGTATGTCTACAAAAACGTTGTTATCATTTTTTAAACTTGTTATGGCAGCAAGAAGCCAGGAACAAGGAACAAAAAAGAAGGCCCTGGAGCCGGACTTGAGACCCAAGTTTCAATAATCGACTTGAACAATAACATGGCAAAAGCTGTCATAGGCTATTGAATAGAGATGTGACGTGATAGTCTCTCCTAAAAGCTGAACTAGTCAGCCGTGACGACACAGAAACTTTCTAAAATAACCGAACTGATTTAATCCCAATTGCCTGGGTATGGTTATTTTAGAAAGCACCTAACTTTTATTTCAGTTAGTTCTAGCTACCATTTTTTTTAATTTTTGGGATACACATAAAAAGTAGGTCCCCATACATCCATTACCTTATCAATATATCTCACGTCAAAATAAAATTACATCAGGTTACAAAATCAATAAAACAGGGTTTGCTAACCTCAAATATTTATGCTATGTAGCCAAATAACTGTTCATATTCAGGGTAAACATGTCATTACATACCATTTCCATATGTACATGTTTACCCATGATCAAACCAGTTATTTGGTAATTGTCAACCACAAAATATAGCTATTAATGTCGATCAAGTGAAGTTGTCAACTAGTTTTCCGTTGGACCGGTAATACTGTAAACACTCAAACCTTAAAACATTATTCAGCAAAACAAATGATAGTAACCATCGTTATAGAGGCTGGAATATACTTACTCCTCACCCTTTTTTTTTAATGTGTCGCTAATCGCCACAACCCTCTGATCGCCCAGAATAGGGCGCGCCTCTGGTTAGAGGCGCGCCTTATTCTGGGCGATCAGAGCATCCGCTCACACCGGTACACCATACAGTTCCAATAACCGGACAACCCCCGTCTACAGTCGTCCGTCTACACCCGAATCAAGCAAAAGTCGCTCAAGGGAGGACGCTGCGCCTGATTGTCGAACCGCAACCTACCGTCGAGGATCAGGCCTCGATACTTTATGTGGGCCTGAACCGGTATGAGGACCGAGTTGATCACAATGGAGGTGGCAAGGGGTGGACCACGACGGTAATGAAATAAAAGTGCCTCAGGGTGCCTCCTCTTATCCAGGGCCACCCGTAAACTCAGCGGCGGCTCTCGGCTACTAGAGAGACTCCCCTGGTGGTCAAAGTGGCATCTGGGTAACAGATGATACCCACCCCGGAGGGGAAATTACCTCGAAGGGTCTATTCGTACCCCATGTTCCACAGTGTCCGTATGGAACAGCGCACGACACGACGGGTCGACGACTCAAATTTCTAGATCGGCCGTCGTACATGACGGTACGCTCCTCTAAGTAGTCTACCACTAGCCACATCAGGTACTGGATATACTCCTCACCCTACTCGAAACAGATACTGGTTCCTACACATCCTATTACATATGTTCGTTACAGCCAGATCAGTTCTAGCTTTCAAAACTATTTTAGAATTGAATTCAAAGGTGGAGGAACATACACAGCGGTCTATAACCTACTTTGTGTGATTACGATATACTGGTATTACATGATTGCGTGTCATCACACGCAAGTTTGATTACACACAAAGGCGTGGTACATCCTGACTGATAGTACGTTATAATCGTTTGGGTACCGTTCATTAAAAATACTTTGTATTTCGATTGTGCCTAATACAATATTAGCATAAGAAATTATGTTTGTCTGTCTGATATGCGATTGCGATAAATCTCGGTTTTGATAACAAATAAGTAATAAAAATATAGATCGGACTGCGCATACTAGTCGTTTCTGAAGAACTTAAAAAAATTGTTCTGTTGTTCTGTGTCCGGCGGAAAGGTTCCTGAAAATATAAACGTTGCACGTTCTTAAAGATTATAAGTTCTTACTTCTAATACTATTCATGCGCTTTTTGCACAAATTAATCGCTTGTATTTCAATGTTTAAAGAAAGAGAAATTTAATGAAGCCGCACATGAGGCATCGATATCGGATGGTCGATAGCGTGATGGGCATTAGACGGTTGAACGAGAAGCATGAAGAATGAGCCCGCATTGTTATAATAAGGTTCTTTACAATGCATTACAGAAATGTTCATACCTCCGCTAACAGTAAAAGAACGGAACCTTCATTATTGTATATAAAGTGTGTATGCTTCGTTTGTAACAATTGAACCGAAACAAAAAACAATTAGGTTTATCGATAAGTCGATTAGCTTGGTTAAACGTGCATTACGACAACGATAAATAGCTGATGGTAAGGTTTTTTATAATTAAACATAAGTAAGTATATATACCTTTGTTTTATGACGACATCAATACTGTTTATTTTAATTAGGTTTATCGATAAGTCGATTAACTTGGTTAAACGTGCATTACGACAACGATAAATAACTGATGGTAAGGTTTTTATAATTAAACATAAGTAAGTGTATATACCTTTGTTTTATGACGACATCAATACTGTTTATTTTAATTACATACATACGTATTCTTGAAGGGTAGGCAGAAGAGTATTATACCCCCACTTTGTCAAATTTTGCCAAATATTATTCGGTCCTACTCACGCAATACTTACCCCCTAAGGGTATTGCCGTCAACCGTGCATTTAGGGAATTAAAGATGCCAAAATTGGGAGTATTTTGAAAGGAAAAGGAAGGTAAGACGGAAAGGCAATGGAAGGAAAGTTTAGATATTGTTTAGTTGTTGATCGGAGTGTAATGGAGTGTAAGTGATAGCTCTAGCAGGTCAATGTTACATACCTGTAACTCGTCGAACTGGCTGTTCGCGGAAAGCACTCTAACTAAAACCTGTTTATTAACGTTAATAATTATTACCTATTATAACTATTAGTACCTGGGAGACCGGTGGCTTTTTGCCAAATCGTAATTTTTTTATATTTTCTTTTTTATTGTAAAATTGCGTTTTTACAGGAGATACAGTCGTTAGAGCCGTTTCCGAGATACCTGACGTATAAATACATAAACAAAGAAATACATACATACAAGAATTGCTCTTTTTAACCGACTTCAAAAAAGGAGGAGGTTCTCAATTCGACTGTATGTTTTTTTTTTATGTTTGTTACCTCAGAACTTTCGACTGGGTGAACCGATTTTGATGATTCTTTATTCGAAAGCTGGTGCTTTCCGTGTGGTCCCATTTCAATTTGGTCCAGTTTTGACAATGGCATCCATGAGAAAACCATATATAAGTCTTTTATGAAATAGTTTTTTTGTTAAAGTCGGTTTTTTTTTTAAAGAATTATAAAGTAATAAGACGTTTGGCTCATAGGTATGTTTGTTATGTATCTTTTGAAATGAGAATATTGAACGTCAGTTGTAGAAAAATATAGTATTTTGCCATTTACATTTGTTTTAAATGATTCACCTTTGATTAAACAAAGGCACTCAAAAATCCACTAGAAAAGTATTTTTTTTTAATACGGAACGCATTCTGGTTGTTACTATTTCTGCGAGGACCGTCACGAGGACACCGAGCTAAGAACTCTTGTAGCGTGCAAACCAATGTCACGATCTCGTGATGGTTATCGATGCAGGTAGCCTATTCCTTCAGCAAGGAACTTCCTCTGGTTAAAGATTGGTGGATTGCAGCGAGCGGGATTGTGAAGCTTCTAGCAGCGAGTACCTGATAGAAAAAATACGTACGTGAAAAGAAATTGGGTTATACTGTGGGTCCCGTGCATCCAATAATAGGGAACAAACCTATTAAAGTTTCCCAGGCAAGGTTCCACACTTTATGCTGATGTCAAGGATTTCCTAATATAAAAATGCAATAAGAATTGTAATAAAATAATTTGATCAATGACAATATGTAATGCAAATAAACATTTTATGTTATTACGTATATAGTTTTGACATGCCACATGAAATATTATAATCAGATTTTTTAGATTCATTATAGATATAAGCTATTTGTTGCGTTATATTTATTATTTCTACATTTCAAATAGTACGGTTGTACAAAGTGGTACAGATGGATGTGTCATATTTTAGGCGCATATTGCAGAACCTGACTCGAGTCCCACATGTGCATTATTATAAAGCATTTATTTTGTCAATGGTGCTGTAGTACGGTAAGTACAGCACTATCGTCAAACTTCAATAGTAGAGATTAATTGATTGATTCAAGAAACAGTGATTGCACATTGATAGAATTCACGTGATTCAAGTATGTGGTGTTTTAAAATTAAAACGCAACCTGAAACTACCAACCATGAGAAAAACCATGTATGTATCTTAAACTACTGAAATCTGTATCAAAAATCGTGATTATTCATATAGAAACGATGTTTTGAAACTGAGAACATTGGCTTGAATATTTTACGATAAAGTTACTAAATATTTTGCAATATAGAAGATTGACATAAGTACGTACCTAATAAATGCCATATATATCTTGATAGAACCGGAGTTGAGTCCATTTAGAGTATAAAAAAAAAACAAGTAAGACCCCTAAAATAAATGTAGGTATAGAATTTCCGATGCATTTTCCCACGAGATTATTCTTTGAAATAATTAGTCTTTACATTATTTCAAAGAATAATATCGTAGTAAATCTTTTGTTATTCCACTTTTTTCAGGCTGAATCATATACATGTCGGCCATACTCAGTGATTGAAAATATGACATCACTTTTCTGAAACGCGTTGCATCATTGACAACATTGACCATACAGCTATTTTCTGATATTTGTAAGAAATAGAGACGAGAACAAGTTTTCTCTGGCAAGAACACCTAATTATGTATGCGTTATACTATAAAACATGTTAATATACCTACGTATATTAAATCGATAACTTTTCTTGTTCCTCATTATCATCATCATCAGCATTTCATTGCCCACTGCTGGACTACTAGTGTACGCCAATGAGCGATTGTCAGCTCTCCTCATCCAGTTTTTCTCGTATCTTTGCGCAGATCATCAGTCCACCTAGTCGCAGGGTGTGTTATTCTTATTTGTTCTTGAATATTATGCCTCGTTTGGAAACAGACGGCGATGTGTTGGGTTACTAAAAATTATATTAATATTCTAACAGAAAGTGTTTCACAATGTAAATATTATAAGTGAAACTCGGCTTTGCTTATAACTTTACTTCATTTTCTTGACCATGTGTTTATAAAATAGATTTAATATATCATTATGGTTCGTTTGCAAAACTAAATTATTCACTTTATTCCTCTTACGTGATAACGTACATATCTTAGGGTGATTACTTCCATTATCCACGGTGCAGACTACATGTATTTGAATGTAGGAAATCGGTGTGGCTGGCGGTTTCCTGAGAAATTGGACTTGGTCAGATGGCAATCTAATGCTTATTACGTAGAACGATTAAGTATATTCACGCGGAAGACTGAGATTCGTGCCCGAAGTGTCGATTTAAACTTATTTCGAATGTGGTAATCTTAGATAAGAAATCGACAATCATACGAGAATAGTTTTGTAATTATAGGTGAAATTAACCTTGTTTATATGCATTTATGGACGTCTAATAGCTTATCACGCTCGCACACTCCACTGCACACTCCTTCTTCGTGCTTAGTTTACATTTTAAACTTTTTTGCATTAATCGATTTGCGTTACTTTTTCGATATTTGTTAAATATTTTTTGAGTGAATTGTCATTTTCGAAATTAGCACCCTCATTAATGCAACACTTTCTAGCTATCCTGTAAAATAACATCAAACTTAACCTTTGAATGCACGAATTGCATGAAGTTTCTTCAAGATTTTACCTTATAGTATCACATTCTGGACATTCGCGACACAATTTATGAAACAAAATGACTACAACGTCCATGTATATGCTACATTTTGGCTGAACCGTAAAGTATTGCGAACTAGGAATACACATAGAAACTCAGTTTTAGTCCATCAGACCTGAATCAATTTTCTAAAAAATCATATCGATTGCCTAAAATTAATTTCCGCTGTCGCAGACTGAATATGGATGCCAAGTTTATAATGTTTTTCCTCAGAAATCTTCAAAATGAAACTCGGATCGATGTATCAAAAAAAATATATTGTAGAAGCTTTTGCCCGCGGCTACGCTCGAGTTAATGTCAGATTCTCTAAATCAATTCAGGTATCATTCGGGAACAGTACTTTTTTCTGGATTCTGGAAAGATCGTCCTTTTTTATAGCTGTAAATTTCATGATGATCAGTTGAGTAGTTAAGGCGTGAAAGCGCAACAACAATCAAATAAACAAACTCACATTCGAATTTATATAGTTAAGATTTAATACACGAACAAACTATCAAATGCACGAAATACTTTCGGAAGTCATGTTGGACCACGATACGCTTTAATGAAGGAGTGAAATATTCTGTGCAGGCTAAAGGTGCTTCCCCAGTTAGGCAATTCACAAAGCTTTTAACATTTCCTTATAAACCTTAGAAACTACGGTCACTCTATATACCTAGTATGATTCAAAGAAATATATTTTCAGCCCTCTGAATGATCCGTGAATTTCTTATTTATTTAAACAGTTCAAGGAAAGAAACTGATTTTCTATATTACAAATATGCATCATAGGCTAAATAAAGTTGGACAGTGTTGTATAAAACAATACTAGGGAACTGTTAAAACTACATAATAAAAATAAGTAAACACACTTAAGTTTAAAAAACAAATCTAAAATGAGACAACAATACAGTGGACACTGTAAGTGACCTATTATATAATGAACCTTACTACCTAGAAACTTACAGTATATTATTGACATATTAACCCAGAAAAGTTATATTCATAAAACAAGACTTATTTATATTGACAGTTTAAAGCGGATTAACTTGTTTCGAGTAAAGGCCAATTTCACGACTAATTCACAGTTTTGATGTGGTGCAATAGTACGTGCTACGCTTAGCAAGACTACGGTCGAGGGTTCTAGACCTTCTTTTCACAAAGATTTCTGTTATCTATATTAATATATTATATTATATTATATTAATATTCTGGATACTTTTTGAATATTATTTTCTGGGATTTACAAAAGAAGAATGGCTACAGATAACATTACAATTCGAAAATCGCAGAGAACAGAGCTAAGCATTGTCAAAAACAAACTGCAGCATTTCCAGAGACTCGCATGTTCTGCTGTCACTGGTTGCATGCGCACAACTCACTGGAGACAGATTTGGCAACCATCAGACTCCCCATTCCAAAATATGGAATCAATTAATGGAATACGAACGACCCCATGCGATAGGATCCCTAAACAACACATCTTCGAAAGGAAATACAATTACATGAAAATGACCGAGATCAATCTGAATGTGTTGCAATAACCTACTCCACCGCAGTGGTGGCGTAGGTTATTGCAAAAAGCGTTGGTCATGTCAAGAGTTATAAAGGAGTCAGACAACATCCGTATAGTGTCAGATAGCATTGCCATCCTAAAAGCACGGGAGGGCAACACAATGAACTCCGGTCTAATTTATGAATACCATCAAACGTTGGAGCGTTTAGCCTCAACGAATGGACTGTTCCTTAAATGGATCCAAAGGCATAGCGATTCACACGGGAACGAAAACGTCGATGAGAGGGAGAAGGCTAGTGCCTTCTCCCATTCCCTTTCCGCCGCCTCTTTAGCGGACATTACTTCCTCAGAAAAAGAAGCGGTGGATATCCACCCACTTTCACTTTGGACCATGGACAGAACCATGGTCTCCAGCGAGAGGCTTCCTACACCAATAGCCGCCGCGAGGTCGCGGCGCTGTTGCATGTTGCATCTACGCTGAGCACTTCACAAGAGTGTGGAGTGCAGTATCCTCGGGCAGCCTCCGCAGTGATGGCACGCAGACGTTGGCTCCCGGCCTATGCGACACAGGTATTTTCTGAAACAGATGTGCCTGGTCAGCACCTGCGTTAACTGGTAAATCTGCCGATCCTCCGTGATAGTTACATATTCCACCTGCTTTTTTTAATACTGAGGTATTAATTAACCTGGAAATTCAAACAGTTCTAACTTTTAAACGGACGGTTTTTTTCGAAAATTCTTTTTGTAACTGCATGCTAGAGTCATACCCTCTCAGTGATTTAAGTGAGTGATAGACAGATGCACCCTGTATACTGGCCCGAAAGAAAGAAAATAAATAGAGAAATGATGAAACTCAATTATTACAATTCACTGTAAACTTAATTAAAATTATTAACTTCAAAAGCTAGTAAGAAAATTTATAATTATAGGTGAAGACTATATTGTTACAATGTCGAATACCCTTTTCAACGCTATGACTATGTACAACTTTCATCAAAACGCTTTAGAGGCTACTAGAATTTATTACAAACACTTGTGCCTCGTACATTAACTTAGTATTTATGAACTATCAAAATGGTGCAATGACTACTGTAATAGACCAGGCTGTCAAACCGCAAAGGCGTCTTAATTTCTGTACCTACCTAATAACACCTTGAGCAAAAGAATTTGTAATAAAAGTTACATAACGTAGAATAATTTAAGAAACATAGATTGGAATAAAAAAAAGGTGTGTGTCAGCTCCGACCCACGACTGGAGTTTACAATTTACTGTAGGCTCACAGTATATATTCTATATATATATACATACATATATATTTTCTACATAAAGGTATATACACATATCTACTTACATGCGTCGAGGATAAAGAGTAAACTCCAATAAAGCACAAAAAGCACAATAAAGCGTTAAAGCGTTACGCTGCCCTCCGATCACTAAATTTTACTCTTCATATTTTTTTCATACCGGGCGCCTTATATGAAAATCGATTCTTAAGGAGTAAACTATAATTATTAAAGAAAATGAGAACGTTAATGAATATTATTAAAATTTTCATTTAAACTTGGTTTAAATATTTAAAAAACACAGATAACGACAGGAATAAAAAAATCATGTAAACGTAAACGACAATTATACATACTGACTACCATAATAAAAATCAGAACACTACAAAAACTACAAAAAGAGTTTTTTATATTTTTCTTGTTTGATAACATCGATAAATCTCAACTATATGACTTTGACTGGCCTGTTGGTTTAGTTGTTAGTGACCCTGACCGCTATGCTTATAGGTCGTGGGTTCGATTCCCACCTGAGTCTGGGTGTTCTTTGTGTCCGTTGTTTCTATGTTTGTAAAGTCCCCCGCAACACAGGAGTAATTCCTAATGCGGGAGTTGTCTTTAAAAAAAAAAAATCAAAATAAATCAATTACCTACATCAAAAGAATTATAAAAGCCACTAAACAAAACCAAAACAATCTGGTAGGTAATAAGAGAGCGTAACGAAATCCGACTAAAGAATAGAAAAAATACAAAACTAAAGGGGTCCAGAAGTCTAACCAGTAAAGCTAACATTATCGCAATTGCATTGAATAAATATTTTGTATCTGTAGAAAATATCTCGTCACCAGACGAGAAGTTTAAATGAAATTTTATTTTCTTACGACCTGTGGACCTGTAGATCAATCATGTGATTGATTTTCATCATCATCCAACGCCAAAAACAAAAGTAATTCTGGGAACGATGAGATTCCACCTTCATTAATAAAAAAATACGTAGAAAAACTAATAATACCCTTTCTCATAAACTTGTTCATGTGTATAAAAATGTATAACAAATTACCAGATAACATCAAAAAAATAAAATTTTACAATATATTTAAAACAACATTAAAAAGAAAATTCTGCAATGTTATTATAATATACAAGATTTTCTATGGCATAAAATTATAAGCCTATAAAAATATCAGTAGTATAAATATTGATTGTAATCAACTAAATGTAGTTTATTCCCCTACAAAATCCTATAAGACCTGAATGCTATCCAATATAATGTAGCTTATTATAAAACAAAGTTTTTCGTCGAGTCTGTCTGTTTGTCTGATCGTCATAAACAAGCAGTGGTTTAAAAACCTATATTTCAAAGTATATTTATTGCTTTACTACTTTATGGGTGAATGTTATAACATGCTGAAAGATATACTTTTTGTCTCAAAAATACATTTAAAAAAATAATAGATTGCCAGTTATACAAAATTTCTCACCCTTTCTTACCAGCTCACAGGTGGTTGATGCCGTTGGTGTTGAAAGCCTTATTTTCACCTAAGAACTTCAACTCCTTTTTAAATGACTTGTAGAAAAAAAATCTGAGGATTCTTATTTGTTGTAAAAAATTCAGTCTGTTGTTAAATTATCCAGTCAGTTTCCTGTCTACAATTAGCACTCATTAAGACGGCCATCTGGGTTCTAATCAAGGAATACATCACGTGTTTTGCACCCCTGCTATTTTATCAGCATTAGAAATTTGCGAACTTAATAATCTTTTGAAGAATGAAGAAAGAAGAAGAAAGAAAAACTACATTAACCAAATATCTTAACGAAGACGAACGAAGATATAAAAATAAATTGATTCTATTCTTGCCATAAACCTCAGTGAGTCATCGGAAAACAATTTTATAAACAGTTTAAATATAAGAGAATGTTAGGTTAATGGATTTATAATTTTATTTGAGAATCGAATTCGAGAATTTCCAATTGAAATTTAAACCTTACAGTTTACATTCAACATTGTTTACATTTTATTGTTTTACAATTATTATAAAGTTTAAGGTCAGCTTGATAAAATTTTCTAATATCGATCGTTATTATTTATTAAGGATATGACACTATTGCTGTGGCTACCGTGAGGACACCGCATTCCAGACTTTGGTGGAGTGCCCTGCGTGGGCAAATCAACGTCGTGGCAGCGATCAGTGTGGGTAGCCTTTCGCTGGAGACGATGGTTCTGTCCACGGTCCTAAGCGAGATGGGATTTGGCGGCTTCTGCCCACTAAAAAAGTGAGAATCCATTCCTTCTATCCCGTAGAAGACTGGCCCGGGCGCTGGAGAGCGCTGAACTGAGATATTAATTAAATTAATTGATATTTTTAATTGGTACTTAATTTAATACTGTCAATTTTATTAAAAAATTTAAGTCAATCGAATCTTAAATTCAACGATATTTTCAAAATTTGAACAGTATTATTGAACACCTTTTTTACAAAAATTGCCATTACAAAAATAATCTCCCAGAGTTAGAACTTTCTATTATAATAATCAACTTCTGATATTTATTTAATAATCGAAGTTTCTTTCATAACAATAATTTGTTGCATAATAAGCAATTCGGTTTTCCATTCCTAAGTTTTGAAACCCATATCGAAGTTAAATGGTATAGCTGCCCACAAATGGGCGATATTCATCTGACATTACCAAGAAATACTGCCGGACCTCACTTGTCACCTGGTTAGCACTGGGGGGATCGTTGAGGTCATATCGTTCGAGCACCGACGGTTCACTTGCGTGTCGTTTTAGTAGGTACAATTCCGACTTACGGCCTCAGCAATTACCCCTGTGAGGTAACACCTATAGGCCCAGTGAGTTCCACAACTGGTGCCTAGTGTTGAGCTTGTAAAACATATATTTGATGCCTAAGAAGGATATGCCCACGATGCTCTTGGTGTTTTTTGCAGAGCTGAGTATACTTGATATTTGGGATGGATACTGCGTATACACGCAGTTAGAAAAATTCGTGAACTGACTAATATTGAGACAGCCAGATTAGTCTATTTTAGTTATTTTCATAGTATAATGTCGTATCGTATTCTAGTGTGGGTAGTGGGGAATGCCACCGATATTCAATTTTTCTTCGTGCTGCAGAAGGTTCCCCGAGTCATATAACTTAAGTAATCGTTATTCATCGAGGCAGAAATACTTAAGTAATCGTTATTCATCGAGGCAGAAATTTAAAGTAATAAACATAATGACGGTGACATGTCAATATATTTTTGAAAACTTGTTCTACGTTTATAAAAATCAGTTCTTTAAAAAAGGTGATATATACTCTTTTAACACACATCATAAACATAACTTGTTGTACTTGCCTCTAGACTCCAAAAAATGAACTAGTTAATTTGCGGTCAATGTGTACGATTTTCTAATAAAATCCCAAATAATGTACAAATTTTATATATATGCCTGAAGAGCTATTACTCAATATGGACAACAATACTTAATAGAAATTTAATGTACTGTGAGCTAATATATTTCTCATCCTTCGTCTTCTATGTTTTCTTAATTTTTATTCTTAAATTTTATTTTGTTTAGTTTTCTGTATCAGTTTTCAGTATTTTCATGACTTCCATTTAGTTTAGTTACTTTGAATCTTAATAACGTTGCTCATAATAAAACAGTACTGTAACACATTTCACTATATATTGTGAAACTATTTGGTGATTTAAAAGAGTGGCCGTGAGTTTGTTTGCCCGATTTCTTCTCCCAAGGCTCAACTACTTAGAAACGGGCAGTTATAGATCAACACTGGCAGATAGCGATGTTAACTATTTTCAACTCGCCATTATATGTTATTTATTGTTGTAATGATTTTACTTTTGACAATGCAATTTGTTGTGGTGACATTGTGTGGTGATCTATATATATATGATAAAAACATTTTTATTAATATTTAGTTTTAAAAATTTTTAAAGGTATTTTATGCAATAAATACATTTGACTTCTGTAACTGTCAATTCTCGGTCCCACCAAGGCTTAATTGTAAAATCACAATAAGTATATTCTAAATAAAATAAAAATATACATACATACTATCATGGATGTATTTCCGAATATGCCACTATACTGCAAATAAACAATTAGCTTATCTTATCTTATCTTATCTTATCTTATCCTATGAAAAATAGAGGCCCGTCTACAGCTACTTCAAGTTAAAAGTATGCGACCCTCACCTGCTCGAGCTATTGCTTACACTCCCCAATCCATCAGTAAAAGCAATATTCCATCCCTTCCATTGCCTTCTTTTCTTAAATGCCTTTCTCTTTTAATATACCTACTCTCAGTTTTCCCATCTTTAATTCCCAAAGTTCTCGATTGACCCATAACAATACACGACATTTATGACATTTTCAAGAATAATAAATATGCAATTCCATAGCAATAGACATAGCATAGGTAATGTGTAAATTAACAATATTCTACCTATTATTTAAATAAAAAAACATCATACATATTTTTTTGTTGTAAAGTAGTGTAATTATTATTTATATTGTATGTTCTAGCTAATGCATTCAATTCATTATATACCGATCACTTCTTGAAAGCAGCGGCACGTTTCATCCCTCATGTATGTATTTAGAAATTTATAAGTATGTTTATCAGCAGTCTGGTTACCATAGTACAGGCTCTGCCTAGTGAGAGAGATGTGTGGAGTTATTATTATATTATTATATTGTGATACACTTAAACTAAGACCAATAACGAAATATACTCTTGTGTGCAAACTGCATGCGCTAGAATTTCCTGCTTTTTACAGGAAGGAAAATTTCCTTCCATTTAAATATGATAAAATAATATTTATGGCATATTACACATCGCTATCTGGACCTAAACTATGCAGAGTTTGTACTATGAGTTCTAGAACACGATAAAAAATACTTGACCGTATTTTTTTTTAATACGTACGTATTGTAGTGTTCAAAGCTCCTTTGACCTTGCTAGAAGCTGGCTGCTAATATAAGGTCTAAGGCGAAAAGCAGTAATTAAATTTATATAAAGAATAGGAAAAAAACAAGAGGCGGCAGTAGAGCCTTGACGTGGACGTCAGAGGGATAATACAAAAAACATTGTAGCAGAACAGAACCGTGTTTCGTGGTACTTTGTGTTCAGCTACAATTAAATAAGAAAATGATGGTTCATTTATTTAAGGTGTTTCTTAAGTGTTTCTTTCTTTTTAAGTTTTTGAAGTTTAGTAATTGTAATGTTTTATAATTTTTGGTGATTTTGGGTTCATTTTACTCTATGTTGTTTTGTGTTGCTTATAATGATTGTGAGCGTGTAATTTTATAATGTTTCTTTTTTGTCTACCCAAAGGGGCCAACTGATAATCAGTGCTATGCACTAGCGCAGCGATAGCTGAGCTGGATCCTTTGTTGCACACACATATATGTATATATATTAAAATTCTTTATTGTATATTCTGTGTGTAACAAAAATAAATGGTTTAAATAAGACGTGCCGCTGCTTTCAAGAAGAGATCGTTATATAATGAAGTGAATGCATTAGCTAGAACATAATACAATATAATAATTATTATATTATTAACAGTGTTTGATTCCAACTTTCCTGTTTACATACTTTTCTTTCCGAGTACCACATCTCTCTATGCCAAGCGAGTGTCTATAATATTATACATAGAACCACCCAGACCAATGTAAATAGGCATAGGAACAAATATTTGCACTGAGCGTGAATCGAACCCGCAACACTAGACGTGGCTCTCGAATGCACTACCACCGCGCCACAGAGGTCGCCAATAAAGTAACGTTACTTCAGCTGTCACTATCATTTTAAATAATTAATATAATTAACTGCCCACATAAAAGCAATTATTTGGGTATTGTAAATATAGACAATTGATACCTACACATTACTTAGATGGCATGCGAGAATGGCTTGAAAGTAAGGTCAATGTAGGCAGATATTGCTGTGTAAATATATTTCACTATTCGTTTATAATTGGCAACATTGCATACCATGTTACTACTTTCTAAAATGTAACCTGCTTCTCCTACCTACCCACATTTATTATCAGATCGTTCAAGTGCCTATGTACATATTATACGAACTAAGTTGAAAAGGCTTAGGCGAGTATTTATCGTCAAGTCAAAAGTATCATGCTAATGTAGGGCTATCCTTACATTTTATTTTTAATTCAACGTTCTTGTGAGTAGGACTCCTATTAAGGAAACCCGTCAATGTTTCCAGTCTCGGTGCCATGTGTCGCGTGTCTATAAATACTGTGCCTATGCTTTGGCTTGCGTTAAGACAGTCCTTACAGACAGACAGACAGGCTTGTTACTTAATATTAATAGACGGTTTAACTTGAAGATAACATTGTTTAAATCTATATAGCTTTTAAGTTCGACGTATTTTTTAGGTATAAGCGGTAACCTTTACTTATTTCGAAAACGAACGATTATATAAAATTATGACACGCATTTCAACCTATGAGACGATAAATAAATATCTATAAAAACAGAAATTACTAGAATTGTTGAATGTGTTCTTTAGGAGTATGCAAATTATTTTCGGCCCAACCTTTGTCGCACTCTTGTACCTATTACGTATTTTAAAGTCGAAAAGGCGGAAGGAAACTTCACATAAGTGATGTCATAGTTATTTATTAGGTACAATCCTAACTCCTAACTAATATTATCAATACGAAAGTGAGTTTAATTTTTATACGCTTTCCGCTTTTATGTCTTAACTTATAGCAAACGATCAGCATGACATTTTGAGTGCATCCTGCATCGTGAAAGGAATTAGAATACATTTTATCCCGAAATCAATACGGCTCCCGAAAGATTCCTAAATTAATTGACAAAATCCACATTATAACAGTAGCATGAACGATTACCCACTAACAACTAAAAAATGCAAAAACATCAGTAATTTATCGAATTCCCAATAAACTACATAAATATTAGTCAGCTACATAAGTTTTGTCGTAATTTGTGGTTATTTTTTTGAAGTAGTCTCCACTGACAGTAATAATGGTCTTCATACGTGTAAACTAGGCGCTGAACACATTGCTCCAGTATTCCTCTGGAACACATTATCTCCTCAGAAACTCCTATAAGCTCCTCATGGTTCGAAAACTTGCGTCCCTTCCGTGGTTTTTTCACAAACGGTAATAGAGCAAAGTAGCATGGCGCAAAATCTGTACTATAAGGAGGGTGTCCCAGCAATCAGATTCCAGCTTGGTACAAAAAGTATATATTCTTCCGGCTGGGTGTGCAGGGGCGTTATCTTGATACAAAAAACAGATATTGAGTCTTGGTCCATAGCTTTATACCTCGCCCCTATTTGGGCAGAGACCCTGACGGCTCGCAATGACATAACTTAAGCCATGAGGTAGTTTATGACTCGGGAATGACACCTAAGAACGGATTTTGCGACAGGGCCGGATTAAGGGTCTAATAGCTCTCGCAAAATTGTATCAGAATCCTTGGAATTGGACTAGAAGTGTGAACTTTGGCTTTTAGTTTAGAGGAAGGAGCCGTCAGCTAAGGGCGGATTTTACGACAGGACCGGATTAAAGGAGTCTAAGGGCTCTCGCAAGTTCATATGAAAGTCTTTGATTTTTTGTACCAGAGACCTGAAATGTGTACTGGATAGTTTATAGGTAGCACATGTCAGCTAAGTACGGATTTACTATGGGACCGGTTTAACGGAGTCTGACTTCTGAGGGCTTTCGCAACTTTATGTGAATGTTTTTGGTGTCTGGTAATATAGAGATGTAGGTTGAGCTATTCTGGCTTCCGATGTAAAATGATTAAATAGTGGAGTAAGATTTTTTTCACATGGATGGCTTAAGGTGGTCAAAAGATATGTTTCTTTCAAGTATTCTGTAGATCTTTATAACAGAAAACTTGTATTTGCCAGACGTGTAGTTTATAGGCAGGTGAAGTCGGCTAAGATGGGGTGCTATGCTAGGAATAGTTATGCTACCTGAGACCAACTGCAGAAACCTTCTGGTGCTTTTGTGACTACATTTATATTATACTATGTAATATACTATTACTTCTATTAAATAATATTGGTTCAATTTACGAAACAACCAACTTTGAAAACTCTTCAAGTTATCTGCTAATTTACGAATGGCTTTAAAATTCCAAAATACAATTTCAGTAGCATGTTATAAAATGAAGGGATTTACCTATGTTAGTATTATAAGCGTACGCAGTCGCTGGTAAAAAAGAAATATTATAATTTTTGAGAAGTTTAATAATACATAAATATTTATGAAAGTATTGCAACGCCCATGATATATGCATGTTAGCTGTATGGAACTCTTAGGATGCTATAATTAAAAACATGTAAATTATAATATTAACAAAAGGACTATGCATTGAGCTATAAATCCTTTGAATACGACTGAATCGATAACAGAAATATAAAGCGCCTGTGTGGTAAAAATAGCAATGTTTCACACTAACACTATTACTAACTAACAATAATTTACAGATTATAATCAATGAAGGAGTTGATTAAATAAGCAGCTTTTTAACTCAGATGTGTGGGTTTTGTGCAGGAGCATCTTCAACACTCGATTAGTTGATAATTAAGATCAATACAGTAATTTTAGTTTCCTCCTCTCCTGGATTTTGGTTGCGAAAATGATAGTTACTTTCTCTTGATAAACAGTTTTATCAAGTGATGTATTCACCTCATTTAGAGTGTAAGTTGCCTTTAGTTTTTGTATTTAGTACTTACTAAAACGTTAGTTTATATAAAGGAAGGAACTGAGAATATAAAAATATGGTACGTTCATAGCGATAGTACTTCAGAGGACCTTGTTGTGTCGATTTTCACATAGTGTACTACAACTATTTTGGCTGGCCTGTTGGCCTAGTGGTTAGTGACCCTGACCGCTATGCTTATAGGTCGTGGGTTCGATTCCCTGAGTCTGGGTGTTCTTTGTGTCCGTTGTTTCTATGTTTGTAAAGTCCCCCGCGACACAGGAGTAATTCCTAAGCGGGATTCCTGCGGGAGTTGTCTTTTTAAAAGAATAAAATAATGAACTAGATTAAGCTTAGTGTTTTTGATACCATAATGCCTGAGTTTGTAAAAAAGTGTTCTATATGTAAAGCCTTCCAGATATTGCAGAATACACCGATAGCATGTTGCGCATCTTTCCAGTCAGTGAATACTTTTTTAAAAGTGCTACGCCTGCAATTATACTAGAGCAACTCTGGTTAAATCAATTTTGCTCGTTGTCAAAGGTTTAGTTTATATATTTTATTGGAAAACTTTGCTAATGTTTCTTAAAATAAAGATATTTTTTTAAATCTAGATATAAACACTGTTATCACTTCACTTTGTTACACAAAAACAAAAAAAAACAAATTTATTAAATACTAGTTGCGCCCCGCGGTTTCACTCGCTTAAGTCCTGATGCCGTATGAATATCGAGATAAAAATCTATTAAAACAATTGTCTAAAAATAGAGATAGCTATTGTAACCATCCAGTCTTTTGAGCTCGGTAGTCGATTTTTAGTTTTCTTCGAAATACACTAGTGTGTATCGTATTAGTTTCTCGGTTACTATTTGATCCGAAAGTGTCCTTCACCCTCTTAAGACGAAAATGTGCCTTAATATTATACCGGTAAAGGTTAGAGTTTGTTTTATACAACTTAAGCTTGCCAATGAGCATACGGCGTACCTGACGGTCAGCAGTTACCGATGCTTGTAAATATTCGCAATACTGTTAGTTTCGCTGAAGTATGGTATATAGATTATTACGGAAGTTAATTTATGTTATGAACATGCAGCTTAGATGAAGATTCTTCTAAATAGACGACGGTAGCGTAATAGTTGAGGCTACAACTTGCAATCAAGTGGTTGCGGATTCAAACTGGGGTTCAAGTCATGACGTGAACCAGTTCTAACACAAGCATTTAGCTTAGCTCTTTAGATAAGCTAAATGCTTGTTTTAGAATTAGGTTTCGGTATTCTTAAATAAACACTTCTTTATCTACATATATGTGATATGTTGCCCGGCTCCCTCTTGAAGACAGGTGTGTTTATAATTCTTCATTTACAAAATGTAATTCTTTTAAACCTTTGTTAACTTTTAGAAGTATCACCCGTGGTCAAGATTGGTTCAATTCGATTAAAACTTTGGGTAAATCAAAATTCATTGTGATTCGTAGCTTAAAAATATAACCGCGAATAAGCCCTGATTTACACATCAAAAATTCATGCAAGTCGCAATACTTTAGTAACAAGTGTCATGGAAATAAAAATGTGTCTATATTTAGATTATAGGTCTAAGGATATGTGAAAACATCTTTATTCGGGAAATACTTTGAACCATCATTGCTAGTTATCTAAATTGTCTACTTATCATGGACCTAATTTTAATAGCAACAGGCTCCAAATACAACATGCTTGTTGAAAACCAGAAGGCGTTTTTGTTTATAAAACCAATGTATCAAGATTTCGTACATCTCGGTTGACTTATCTCTAGAAAGGTCTTTAAATCATCTCTCAAGCTTCTATAATGGAACCAAGTTCAAGGACTAAATACTTATTCAAATATATTGGATATCTCAAGCATTTCGAACGAATTCTTCGGTACTTACATCCCGCAGTGTTGTATTTCGTTATTACAATCGCGTCCCCAATATATCATTCCCGATCCATTTTTTAAGAGTCTTGTTTATGTTTTGCAATTTTATATGCATTTAAATTGGATTTTAAACGAGTATAACCTATTCATAATAAAGCGTTATCAACGCTATTTGTACAACGCTAGATCCATGCAAGCAGAAGTGTCAGTTCCAAAGCTAAAATGATTAACTAAGTCCCTGGGAGGTTTATGTATTTTGTACCTTAACACTTTAATATTATATTTACAATGATCGCATCAATTCCTATATGAGGTTTGAGATATCTTTATTTTTTCATAAAAATTTCAACAATTCACTTACATGAGAAAGTTTAAGCACATATAAACAAATAATAATCTTATTCTAGGCGTAAACAAAGATATTGAAACATTCCACTCAACACATCCAATCGCAAGTATACATTTTTAAGCTGTCTTTAGATCTAAGATAATAAAATACAATATAGAGGGTACTTGTAAAAAATAAAAAAATATTAACGGAAACAAGGAGCAAGCAATATAAATGTACTAATATAATTTATAATCTTTTGTATTGTCTAACAGTAATTTAGTTTTTATGGTGCCTGGCATGCAATGCAATGACTCTTCCTTCACTTCATAAAAGTTAAATTTAAATGGTTGAAGAATGTATACGTCACAAGTAACGAACCATTTGTTTTTATATTAATACGTGAGAAGAATTCTTTGTATGCGTTTTTAAGCAAACGCGCACAGATAGGAATGTGAAATTTGAAATACCTCAAGTTTATATAAAGAAGAAGTGCAGAAAATAAAACAATATGTGCTATAAAGTTAAAAATTATGTAAAAACGGCTACATAAAGCTATTGAGTTCCAGTATATATTGACCTGTCATGGTACACAAGTCTATACAATCACAGTTCAAGTTATATTGGTAAATGAAATGCAACGTGAAATTCAAAATGGTCGAAATTCGACCGACAGGCGATCTCTGGTAGATATAAAGGAGCAAGGGGTAATAGGGATAATACAAATGGGCACTCTATTGTTTCAGCTTAAACATACGAAAATACGGCGGATGGTATAGGCTCATAGTATTGTGTTCAATGTTGTGTATTTGCTTTCAGGCATGAGTGACACCTTTCCAGTACAACAATATTGAATTTCCGACTTTGGATCATATAAGAGAGTAAGATAAATAAATGAAGTATAATGTACAGTACAGAATGGTAGTTTAATAAAGAAATTTATGAATTATTTTAATCATCTCACTGCTATTCATTTTCGCGTCAGATAAGGACCTGCTATGAAATAAAAGCAGTTCCGAAAATTCGTCAACATCCGTATTCGATCGTTGACAGTGAAGGTGCTCTTTGTATGTCGAGATTGGTCGGTCAAAACCTAGAGGTTTTATCCACCTCTCTCTATCTCTCCTACTTAGACAGGAGAAGTCATCTTTGAATGATTTATAATTTCTAGGAAATTGTCTTCGCCGTTTAACCGACATCATTAAATGATCTACTATCAGCAATAATGATCAGTACTTGAAAACACTAAATAGGTGCTTAGTCACCTTACAATATATGTATATACGTTCTCGTAATTGTAATTATTTCCTCTCTCCCACACATACACTTCAATGAAGAGAGAATAATGTCACGAGAGAAATAATATTATTTTATGTCGATAACATCGAAGGTATGTGTTAAAGACAGAAGTAGGCGCTACCATTGCGTAATAAAAAAGTAAAGATGGATCGGGTTTCAGCCGGTCCCAGTTATTTTAATGGGTTCATGTGTTTTCATATTCAGTTGTTGTACTTTAATGTATTACTTTTAAAAGAATATGTTAACTGTTCTGTTTCGACTCTGTTTCTATAAAAAAGTTACAATGTTTCTTACGGGTATTGCAAGATAATAGAATATACCAAATGCTACACATATACTAACATGCAAAGGATGCAGTTTGGTGCAATATTTAACGTAGGTAACTCTAATAACTACTATTACTTACAATACTTACTCATCAACTTTCTCTTACTTCTCAATAATTAGTATCTTTTTTTTCCTCATGAAATATTATATTTTCTAGGCCCACTTTTTAGGTCGTTAAGATTAAATGTAATTATATTTGTTACAAAAAACTATTTCGTCATCAACCCCAAGGATGAAAGTTTCAAGTACCGCGATTTTTCAGCATTGAAATCGGTTGTACTTTTTATTAAACTAATTTCAACTTGCCTAGTACCAGAAAGTCTCCACGACAATAAAGGGCCCGGTGGAAAGAAGTGATAAATAAGTAGGAGTAGGAGTACATCAGAGATCAGCACTGAATCCCCTTTTTTTAAATCTCCTTAAATCCCCTTAAAAATCTTACTGCAAGTATACAAACGGAACCACCCTAATATTGTTCTCATGAAAGACAGCCACGTTGAACTCGAAGAAACACTTGAGAGCTGGAGGTATGTACTAGAGACCACAGGGCTAAGAATCAGCTGGGAAAAAGAATATTTACCGTGTTGTTATACCACAACGAAACATAAAACTCCTGTGGAAATTCAAACTCATCAGCGGAATCATCGTCGTTATCAGGAAGTCGACCATTTCAAATACCTAGACTCTGTGATCTCCAACAACGGCACGATCGATGCTGATGTAACCCACCACATTAACACTGGCTGCATGAAGTGGCGTCAGCTCTTAGGCTTGTTATGCGACAGCTATGATAGTACCCGTCAAAGGAAAAGTTTATAAATCGGTGGTGCGTCCAGCTCTAATCTACGTTGCCGAATGCTGGCCCATAAAAAAATACACACGTAGATGTCACCTTAACGATATGGTTAGAAACGAATCCATCCGTCGAAGTTCTAAGATCCCCTCCATGCAAGAAATACTCAACGAAACCCGTCTCAAGTGGTATGGCCATGTCATTACATGGCCATACCACAAGACCTGAAGAACATATAACTAGGCAGGTCCTATACGTGAATACTGGTCCAAAAAAGAGAGATAAACCCCTTCGAACTTGGATATCGTTAATCAACCATGACCTAAATAAAGCCCAAGTGAATGATTCGGCGACCCAAAAGCGAAAAGTCTGGCGACGAATGACAAAGAGAGCCGCCCATAAAATGAAATGGGATAAGGCCAGGCAAAGAGTGTGAGAGAGACACACCACATCAATTTACAATTATCACAATAATTAATTATCACCATTGCTCAATTTTCTTAGTGTTTCCTTTATAAAATATACTTACTCTTTAAATAACATATCAATACATTCTTTGTAATACATTTTTATTTCAGGTTGCAGTCAAACTCGCGGCAAACAGTTGGCATAAGTTTGATTGGCTCACTCTCATATCGATGTGACACCTTAAAAATCTAAATAGTTGTTTTCATAAATACCATAAATAATATTCCTAATACCTACATTATTTGTGTAAATAACAAAACAGCAATCGATTAGTTTTTATTTTGCATTTCACAGTCACCGCGAAGAGTTGTTTCTTTCTGCGTACTAAATAATACATATTTAGAAACTAAAACCATATATCTTTAACCTGTATATGACATCTACCTATTAAAAAAAAACACATAGGTACAGAAATGGAATTAATTATTACAGGATTTCTCAACTTTTTCCTGTGGATGGAAGTCGTAGAGGTCGGTTTTATAGGGTTGAGCCACGTGCCTGTCTGTGGGCCAGCAGATGTCCCGTGACACCTGCCCTTGCCACCTTACCTATCACTCTCCGACCCACACCAATAAATATATATCCATCCCTTTCTGCTTGTGCTTATTTTTATATAATTTATACAAAGTGACGGTAACTAGAATGGACCCGCGGCGGTTATAATGACCAGTACCTACCTCAGCTGTGTTATTAATTATCTAGTTAGGTACATACGTTAGTCACCAAAGAAGGTTTTTTACGTTTGTGTGCTATATACTTAATTCGATGGTATCCAAAGGATTAATATCAATATAAACTATGTTCATGAGACGCGAAACACTGGTGAGGGTGAGACCGCCCAACAGGGTCAAAAATAGTAATTTTATCAATTAAATGCGACACCTTATTAAAAATGACTGTAATTTTCTAAGTAGTAATGCATTACTACTTAGAAAATTACAGTGTTTCATACCTCAAAGTTGATTTTAAACATCAATTTACTTGATTAATAATAAATTGATTTTATTATTTTAATAACTTTATTTATTATTTGCCTATTAAAAGAAAACATTTTAAAATAAAAAAATGTTCCATTTGTGGGTAAGATTATTTAGAAGATATTGATATTACTCGTATCGTATATCATTTCAATATATTCTTTATATATGTACCTATAGTTTATGCAAATGTAACTTGCATTGTGCACACGCCGAACGTGCACTTAGATCTTTGCATGTTTTGCGGATATGACAAAATCTTTCTGTAGTATGTAATAATTTAATAATAATAACTTGAGACACCTCACACGCGGCCGTCTAATCCCAAACTAGGGAGAGCCTGTACTATGGTAACTAGACTCCTGAAAAACACACTTATATATTACTAAATACATATGTATCTATATAAATAAAAATCAATGTTTGAATGTTTGTCCTCTATGTGTTACGAAACCATTGACCAGATTGTGATAAAACTTTGGTGGGGTGTTCTGGGGTCGCCCGTGAGATTTTTTGAGCCAGGCACCCTGCCTGGCCCAAAAAATCTATATAAAACAAGTAAAAATGGCATTGCAACGCATGCCGGGTGCAGCTAGTTATAGATAAATTACACCCAGACACAGAACAAACTGGGTGGGAATCGAACCCACGACCTCTGGCTCAGCAGTCAAGATCACTAACCACTAGACCAACAGGCCAGTCTGTGTAGGCTTTCGGCACACTTTTCAACATAACTGTTGATAACTATTTCATTTCTAAAAAAAAGAAAAAGAAAATCAGATGTGCACCATATTTTTTGATGCAATTTTTTGAGGCAATGACCAAAAACATGAGCAGTTTATAAACTACTTTACGTTGTTAGTATTTGCTAACAATAAAGCAGTAGTTGTCGCAAGCAAATGGAACGGAAGGGAAAGCTTGTACCATATAATTATCTTTATTGTTTCAATGAAGTTCAAAGATGAATGTCAAAAACATTCAGACTCTTATTTCTCAGGCACGCTAATAACTAACTTCTACATCGTAATATAATCAATCAATACAAATCATAATATTTATCTTAATCATAACAATAATGAACGCTAATCAGCCAACGAAAACCTTGGAATAGTAAAATGTACAATCTTTGTCTCTAGTTTTTTTTCTTCAAAAAGTAAGACTACGAACGAGTACTTATATGGATTTAATTCCTACTATATTAACTTTTGATACCGATTCTTTTGATACAGTTAAGAAAAGATTTACATTGCTAGCGTTTTTAGCGTTGCATTGCATTTATTACACTGGAATATTTTAAATTATTTTTTATCTAAAGCTGTATTTAACACACCACAAATATGAATATGGATGTTAGAATTTCTAAGCTTGTATTAAAAACCCGTCAATTAAAACCATGAATGAGTTCCTAAAAGATCAGCAGTACTAAGAACTCCTAAAAAATTACTAATCTCACATCAAAAGCGCATCCGCACGAACTGTGATCAGTGTTGGAAGCTGTATTCATTAATTTTTAATTATTTCACTTAGCAAATACTTTAGATTCGAACGTAGTGGGTGACTCTCAAACACGCAGGTGCAAGTTTATTCCATTAAAATTTGATACAGATGTCGCGTGCGCCACTTTTTACTTCACGATTCTCTAGTACAATTAAAATAATATTATTCTGTCGTAAAATTGTAGCAGTACTTATGAAGACCACGTGCAATGAATGCTGTTGAAAACAACGGGACTTGGGGATGTTCTGATATCGTTCATTTTAAATGATTCATAAGAAATGGAACCGGTTACAGAAGCTGACGACAAAGCGTAATACGTAACAACGTAACAACTTTGACCAAGCATCGCCAGTAATGAATATCTAAGATTAAATCGATGTTAATTTGTCGTGTAATATTTTATTTTAGAAATATTACATAGAGAGAGGGATTTGTGTAGCATTTTTATGTGAATAAGCGAGAAATATTACGAAATGAAATGAGTATTGTTGGTCAATTTAAGTATATTTTAATAACAAAAAATTGTAGTAAGACTACTTCATAGTATACCAGGGAAACCACATATATGGATTCTATATGTATTCCAGACGTAGTATAACTTTGGTTACAAGCGTAGTAACCAAAGTTATATACGTCAAGTTTTACTACGTAAATGAGGTAAACATATTCTGTTAACCTCATTTCAAATAAAACTGTATTATATGTCCATATGTTAAATGACGCCGTTGGGCATGAAAGACTTAAATTTCTTAAATTCATCGTGGCTCAGTGGCTCATAAGTATCGTTAGAAAACTAGGTAAGAATTATTTAAAAAAGAAAATTAAGTCAGTAGATGTAAATAAAACTTACGTGTTCCCTTGACGACAGAACGCAGAAGGAAGGCAGAATCGTCGTTAGTGTTCTTCTTACCCCTGCATCCCCCACACACGAGGCAACTTTTAGGAACGGTCCTCACAGTTCACCTTGTAAGACGATCATTGAAGTCGGTCTGCCGGTCTCGAGGCTAGTCCGCTGGACGACTCTCCAAAGAGGGGTCCTGCGAGCCACCTGCGAGAGGCAATTCCATTCGGTGAAGGTGCCCCGTTCGAGAAAGCTGATAGGAGCTCCAGATCGGGGCGTTGCAACCGCCCTCTGGTCAATAGGGCTATATCTGGGTGGGGGAGTTGAGCAATGTGCACCAAGTGCGGGAAATCTGAACCCACTTAAAATATTACGGAACGGAAACGGAAATGATGGTATTTCGGTCAGGGAGAGGGCCACTAAATGTCCCACCTGTATGGATAGCAGGTCAGGTCGTGAAGGTAGTGGGGAAGTTCAAGTACCTTGGTCACCTATTACCATCAGACATGAAGGATGATGCCGATATCGGTCGCCAACGTAGAGCGCTTTCAGTCGTTGGTAATATGACTAAGGTGCATTTGTTCAGAATGTACTGCCAGAGTTTTTATACGTGCCAGCTCTAGACGGTTTATATGAAGAGGTCTTTGGATGGCATTTGGGTACAATACAATAAAATATTTAGACACCTGATGGGTTTGGCACCATATTGAAGGGTCCTAGAAATGTTTGCAGAGTCAAGACTGAACACGTTCAATGCCATCCAAAGATGTCGAGTCGCTGCGTTCATAGCCCAAATTGGTACGCGTATTAACAGCATAATTCAGGAACTGGCATAAAAAATGGTTAAAGATAGCTGCATAAGTAAGATGTACGTATTATAAGTATAATGTAAATTAGGAATAAGTTTAGTTTACCAACAAATATGGAAACTATTCTGAAATAAAGACACATTATTAAACATCCCCGTGGCAAGCCTGATCACATAATCCGCAATCGGTTCTCACTTAAGGTCCCGTTGGATGGTCGCGTTCCTTAGGTTCCTAGGCGCGTCGACCACCATGCGTCCCGTCCGTCCATGAAGGGGAAGATAGCTCTTCATGAACTCTAGTTCCAGAGAACTAACTATGGCTTAGCCATTGGTGGGGAGAGACTGAAAGATTCCTGTTGTGTTTATTTCGCCGGCCTTCACACGCTGCGCGTACGGCATTAGGTTTTTTTTTAACTAGAGACACCTCTCACATGACCGTCTGATCTCAAACTAGGCAGAGCCTGTACTATGGGAACCAGACTGCTGATATACATACTTATATATTACTAAATACATACATATTATAGAATAATTACATCCAGACAGAACATATGATCATGCTCATCACATAATTATTTGCCCTGGGTGGGGTCGAACCCACGATCTCTGGCTCATCAGTCAGGATCACTAACCATTAGCCCAACAGGTCAGTCAGTTTATACAACAGTCATAAAGACAACTCCCGCATTAGGAATATTCTTCTATCGCGGGAGGCTTCACAAACATTTAAACAAGAGACACAAAGAACACCCAGACTCGGGACAACTATTTGTGGATTACACAAATTTTTGTCTCTTGTGGGATTTGAACCCACTCGGTGCGGCGTAGCGGCGAGTTGATCACTTAAACCATTGTGACGTCCGTGCAGTCAATAAGGAAAACACCGAAATGTTTTCCTAATTAATTACGGCTGTCTGAATTAAGCTCATAAATATTGATACAAATTCAAGTATTTTGAGTCATTCCTTTAATCTAATAAATATACTTTAAACTTAAGTGGACACTGTTTTCGTAGTACTTATCCTCTTTTTTAGAATGAAAAAGTTTGTATTAATAAATTCATGAAAAAGTGTTCTTATATCACTAAAGATATTTGTTTTAAGCCGTGAAAGGATAGTGCACTGCGAATGTCATTGATTTAAATGTGGAACACTAAGGCGCACGATTTCCCGCGCTGCGCAGGCGCCTGGGGCCGCGCCCCGCCTACCATTGTACCCCTACAATGCATCGTACCTCACGCTAACGAGCGCTCGCTCGCAGCAAACCAGACACATTTGTAAAAACCGCAATAAGCGTTCCATTTCGGCATATTGTTTTGACATATAATAAATATTTGTAAGATTACACCGCGCACAGATTGCAGGGCTGATTTTAAAATCGATCGGTAGTTTTATTTTGTTCGGGCTATTGTTTCTGCGAGAGTCTTGGTACGTCCGGTAGATGTGGGAGCGCTGGGAGCCGCGCTACGGCGAATGGTGAACTGTATTACACACGGTTGCGTTCGGCAGCTCCGCTCCACCCTTTTGTATTGTGATTTTATCAGTAACAGGCTTTTGTAGATCCTGAAAAAGCGTGTTTTACTTTAATAACAATTTAATACTATCTAAACGCATTTTTAATTCACTACATTACTCATACTTTGTATACTAGTATAGGTCTGTGTTTACTGTAAAACATAAACAACGCAACGGTAACCAGGAATAACCAATTATGTTGGTACGGTAGAGAATGTTCTAAGAATAACACTACCTACCCATATAATAACTTGCTTACTTTAAAGTAGCAAAGAATATAGACAACGTCATAGCTACTGCAGTGATAGATCAAATGTCGCCATGAATAAATATTGCAAATACTTAAATAAAAAAACAAATTATTCAGAGTATATATGCTAAGCCTTAACCCACTGGATCGTTTTTAATACATTCGATAATAAATCATTAAAAAAAAACAGTGTTCGTGAGTTTTCATTATCACATTGGCTGGCACTAAATAGCGTAAAGTATGCAATTGACACATATGGCACATTGAGAGGGGTTTGTCTCATTCGTAATTAAATTCCCATAGAATCACATTTAAAAGCGCTAGCACACAAAAGATGCGATAATATCTAAGAAAATATTTCAGTCTTCCACATAGCAATTCTCTGATTTGTTTTGATTGATTAAAATTTATAAATCTAAAGAAATGAATGGGGAATTATACACAGAATTTTTTAGTATTTTTTTACAATGCCCTTTGTTAACTTATTTTACACTCATCTTCTTGTACTTTATGAGATCATTTAACTTACAAAATAATGTTTTAACTTAAGAATCTTCTAAGATAATTAGAATATCATTATTTTTGAATATTAATCTAGGTAAAAAATATATTTTTATCAGTCTCTACTGGAATCGATGAAGAAGAACAAAATAGCAATTATAAAACCGATTGTAGGAGATAATAAAGTAGGAAGTAATCATCGGTCAACATCTTATCAATTTCACTTTACCAACTAAGTTGATTGCCCGTTTAGACAAGTCTTCTTATCTTTATCGGAAATCGACAATTTTCAAAACACATTTGGTGTCCACTTTCTTTGATTTGCTTTGCACTTTCACAACTTTAACTATTTCTCCTTAATTTTTCTTTTTGTTCGTAATATCACATTTTTGATCAGTATTTAAACATTTTCTTTATTTCTAATTTCCTGGTTCCCTTTATAATCGTCTTTATAATCTTACTTGAATTACCTTGGCTTTTGTCCCTTTCTTCTTCAACTGTTTATATTTAGCGAAATATCTTGTTGAGATTTTTTCAGCAGCATCTCTAGCATTTTTTTAGCTTTGATTAATCGCTGTATTCTTGTATTATTTTTATATTTGGATACGTCTTTTTTACTAATTTCGTTTTGCTTTGAAATAGGTTCCTTAAATAAATAAAAACTATTTAGTGGCACTAAAAATCCTATCACGGGTACTGCTGCAAACACAAGTTACTAGTTTAAAAAAATAAAAAAACAACTACCCTGCCAAAACAACGACGAATGATACCTACACAGTAGACTATTTAGGTATGGTGGTATATTCTTCATAATTTATTACTATGTTTATATACTTACATTATTACACATACATCACTGCACCTGTTATTTTCTTTTCTAACTCTACGATTGTTATATGTTGCATGCCATGGCAAGGTAATATGGCGGTTCGACAATTATCTGTTCATTTGAAACGCAAATATATAAAGACGCACATTTTTTGAGTGCTTGAATTACTTTGTGACTTCGAAACTTTTATTTTAATCTTTTTGAAAACAAAATATATCTGAAAATAAAATGCTGCAACTATTACACCAGTGTATCAATATCTCAACATTAATCATCGAAAAAGTAGAAAGCCCATCGATTATATTATGGATGAGTTATGAATTAGTGAGTTATATGGACCTATTTTTTACCGTAAATAAAACAGCTTCAAACAATAACAATATGGAAGTTAGAAACATCATCATGGGTGTAAAATTAAAGCAAACCCGTGCACGTATAGCAAACGCCGGCAGCGGACGCAACACCACATGATGCACGTCGACTGAAATTGTAGGGTGTGGTCCAGTTAGCGCCTCAGAGGTGTCAAGATTGCCATAATTTGCGTCTGCGGACTTGCCTGTAGCGCTTGTCGTCACGTCTTACCACCTAAATACTTTTATTACTGGTAAAATCAGCACACACAGATTTGCATTACAATAAAACGTTACGCCCCTATGTACCGCCGAAGGAGTTAAATCTCGGGTGCAGAAATATATTGCTTATTCATACAGCGCACAACGGATATTGGCTTCATCATTATCAACCATGAGATTTAAAAAAACTTTGACATATATACTCACGTACAAGCAAAGAGAATAATTTCTTCACTCAAAAGTAGCTTATAGTATCGTAGGTATAGTGCGAGTATGTATGAAAATCTTATCTTTATGGAATGTCTGAAAATATCGGGTTTAAATACAAATGAGGATTTGTTAAATCTTTCAAATGCTATTATAATATAAACATGTACATTATCTATTGTCATATTCCTAATGCTGATTTATCTAACACACAAAATGTGTAAATTATTTAACTGTTGATTGATTTATTTATATTCATAAATAAGAACATGCATGCTTTACTAAATTATTCAACGATTAAGAATTCATTGAGGGAATTCATGGAGACAGCGGTTCTTGTTTGTACGGGGAAACAGATTAAATCTTATTCAATCATGGAACGTGCTTTGAAATCGAATGTCTCCTGATTTTAAGCAGATTAAAGTCAACTCTGAGACTTCTTCAACGTCCTCGTGCCTCTTAAACCCAAGTCCTTATTATATTTAAAGTATTTTTTAAGTCTAAAAGTGTGTTTGAAAATAGCGTCTTTTTGCCGAGCTCGAAAACGAATGAACATTAGATAAGAGTATTAAAATGATGACTTATGTTTTTGAAATTCACATTCAATTGTATTCTACGGATGAAAACACAAACATTTTACTAACGAGCCCCCGTGGGTTTCATAAAAATATGTCATATGGCATCGATTTCCTAAGTAGGTGAGTTTCTTCACACATTAATAAGCCGTTTAGACTTTGTGATTCGTCTAAACATCGGCCATAAATTGTCGATACATCAATATTGTATGATGAGATTAATGCCCATGTTCGGAAGACCATTAGGCCTGCATAATCCCATTGTGTTTTTTATCAGCTTTGAATTCGAGCTCAGAGCCGCCAAACTGACGTCGACTGCTCACAAGAAATGATTAAAGAGTGATGAATTTATTTATAATAAGACTGGTTCGTTTATTTTGTCATACGATACTTTTATAACTTCTATCACAATTTTATAGCTATTTTTCCTTCACCAGACTACTGAAACAATAACAGCACTCTTGTTAGGACCGATACATATTTTGCTGTGTGGCATTTTATCAGAGCAATGCACTTAACATTACGTTTATTTTATTTTGTGAAATCAATACTCATGTCATTTGTATCAGTGGCTTTCATATTTCAATTCATATATCGGCGGTTGTCAAAACGTCTCCTCTTTAAGGTTGTGGTTGAAATGCGGTCTTGGACCAAGGACTGGGTAAAGTATGGGCTATCCTTCATATCGGTCCATTCACGAGGCAAACGGGGCGTCCGACGACACTCGGATGACTTCGTTTAGATTTATGCTCCCGTAATATGGCGGCTTCTGTAAATGGACGAGTTCTCACCACACAGCCAAGTCAATACTTTGAATTTATTAGTTTGCCCGCGGAAACCCAACTGACTTATGTAAGTTTCTTTACCATGCCGAGGTCATTGTTTGATTATTGATTTATGAAATATCGATGACGTGATTTATTTTAATGATACATGTATGTTTAATCACGGCTTAGGCTCTTTAACCTGTTGGTCTAGTCGTTAGTGACCCTGACTGCTGAGCCAGAGGTTGTGGGTTCGATTCCCACCCAGGACAAATAACTGTGTGATGAGCATGATCATTTATTCTGTGTCTGGGTGTAATTTATTTATAATATTAATGTATTTAGAAATATATAACTATGTTTATCAGCAGTCTGGCTCTGCCTAGTTTGGGATCAGACGGCGGTGTGTGAGATGTGTGAAGTTTGGACATCTACTTTAGTTCTACGTAAAGAAATTTTATAATAAAATACGTAACAGTCCTCGGGAAATAAAATCTTGTAGCAAACCGTGAAAATTTAGAATTCTTACAATTATAACTTTTCTTATTATTTTAGTGTTATCGAACCAAACACTATAAGCAATTGATTTAAGAATAACGAACGTTGCAACTTGTTATTTCATGAAAGGTTCTACAAAACCTACTACTTTGACGTTTAAGAAAAAGTGTATACCTAACCACCGTATTGTGTTGCACGTAATGTTTACAAATAAAGCTTTCCTATACCTATTGTTACCTACTCTCCATTGATAAAGAAATACCAATAGGATTACCTTGAATGACACACGCAATCACTTCAACAAAATGATTATATTAATTAAGTAATTTAATCTCTGCGCTGCTGACAGGAACGGAATGCATGGCGGTGTGTACCATCATTGAACAAACCAAAATGTTCAAAAACCTTTAGCAATTGTTAAAATTGCAAACCACATATCCGTGTGTAGATCACACGTTGATTTACACACCATTGCTATTTGCACATAAATATCTTAACATGTTTACAAGTTGTTTGGATTCGCCTTAAATAAATAACATGAAGCCACGCGCAAAAGTTAGTGTTGAAATAAAAAGCAAGTTCTCCAAGTTCCCTATATTTTAAACTTATAAAGGAAAAAAGCCTAAGTAAGGATCTATTTTTTTAAATTTTAAAATGTAAACTTGAAATTGTGGTCCCAAATTATTGCGTCTTGTAAAAAAAACGGTTGCGTATTTACATATATATAAATTGTGTTAATGATCTACTTACCGGATTATTATAGGCATTAACATAATTTACGGTTCAGATAAAGTAATCTGAAATGGGCTCAGTTTTATTACGTAATAAAATTAAACGATACTTCAAAGACGTAAACCCAGTGTCACCTATTCCCATAACAAAAAAATTAAAGTAGGAAACTGTAGCACTGGCGAGTGTTCTGAAAACTTTTATGTTATGAAAATATAAGCAAAACAGGATAGAGTCCCACTTTTTCTTGTTCAATGCTATGGTAATTCGTTCACATCTTATTCTATATTCGAACTAGAATGTAGCACAATCAGGATGTCTTTTATACAACTAATTTGGCAAAGAAGCACACATCACTATGTCATTGGTACGTTGCAAATTCTTACCCTATCCTGGCTGTATCAGCTTTACTATGCCTTGACTCCTACGAGCATGACGTCACGTGATTAGTATTAAAAAGTTTTACATAGTCAAATGATTATTTTTTTACATTTTTCAAAAGTCACAATTCGATTCGCTTAATCATTCAGTAAATAAAATTTTATTGTGTGCCAATGTCGGATTTCGACACAATTCTTTACCTAAGAAATCCACCATCACATCCACCATCCACAAAGGTAGTGTATCAAAAATGTATGGCTTAACATTAAATTTTACGTGATGGAATACCCTAAAACACGGTTTTCTTATTGTAATATATTTATTCAAAGAACTCATGAATGACACTCCATGGTTCGTACACCGTGCGATATGCCGAAGACTGACATCGCGAGCCGGCGGCCTGACGTTCACTTGAAGGTTTATTTAATCAAGGAGCGGTACCACTCCCTGAGGCCCAAGAGTGCAATACGCTCCTGCTGTCTCAATCGCGATTGCACCCGTACAATTGCATTGTCCTCAGGTGATAGAGAATTTAATTAAATTTCTTCACGGTTTTCATTGTAATGTAACATTATACATTGCTTGGTCGGTAGTTCTTTACTGTTCACATCAATAATAATATTATTTAGTCTGTAAATTATTAATAATACAAATTCTGCATTATGTTGTGCATTTATTTAGGATATTCAATAGCATTGAATAAATTTTCCCTTGTATTGGAAGTTAAATTAACAAACAACCAAGTAGTTGCTTTTGCAGAAAGTTGGCTGTTGCTCCAGAACGATGATTTGATTACAAATAGGAAATGTAAATGGGTTGTAGTTATTATGGGTGGTAAAAACGATTCTCGCAGCCAGTACCGTCTTGGCACACGGGGCCCGTGCCGAGGGTCCCCATTCTCACGGGGTCCCCGACGGGCCCCATTTAAGGCAGTACTTATCTAAAGAACACAAGAAAGACACCCGCTAATTCCTTGTGTGTTCGAGTAGCTGAACGTTACAAGAGCTAATAAAGTCTGTTAAATTAGAAGATATTTTTCTGACAATGTTCAACTTGACTTGCTTCAAGAATAGTCCTTTGCTAAATGCTCATCAATCATAGTGGACACCGCTCAAAGCTAAAGAGAATAATAAATGCTTTACAAACCAAAATGTTACATGCACAACTTATTAATTTATTAACTACGTGAAAAAACGAAAGTTCTTCATAAACAGATTTATACCTAATAGAAAATTTGAACGCGGTATGAAAATAGTTTCTTTGGGGAATTCTGATGTCTCTGAACTGTGTATTTGTAACAATTTAACTATCCTACAAGGCCCCAAATTTTGTGTGCCCCGGCCCCGGGCCCCGGCATCGCCTAAGACTGCCTTGCTACCTAGGGGTCCCTTGATTGAAACTTACCCCTTGTACTTATTAGACCCGCAAAACATACAACAACATATTTTACGGTATCCACTCACCCCTTATAAAGGATAATTGTATTTAAGCATTTTAGTAAGAATAAAGTAAGATCGGCAAACAAACTAACAACGCAAAGTGCATTGCGGTGGGTATTTATTTGTACATTTTATTACTAGTAATTTAGTACCGAGTTGATCTGTTTTGAATATTTCTAATGATTTATTTATGAAGTATATACTATGTAAGTGTATATTTTCATAATATAATTGCTAAATTACACCTTTGATGTTAAACCTTTACCATAGTTGATTACTACATCTGAAACGTTTTTTGTTTTTAATTTTGTACTTTGTCTTTATTCCTGTAAAACACTTCAAAAGAGACGATTGGGTTTTTTTATTTACTTCACTGCATACCTTAAACCTATATTATAAAATATATTATTATTTTAAATGAAATCCTGCAACTAACAAATTATGGCTGCAAATAGTTCGTGCAATATAAAACACGGCTGCTGCGTCGCCGGTTCATTTTTCTTGATCTTGGCTTGACACGCTGCCGCGTGTCTAGATCAAACAAGCGGTTATGCCTTCAAGGAGCCATCAAGGAGAACACAACGTAAAATGTAATCACGTATTTGATTATTATCAAATAAATAGACGCAGATTTATTTAGTTCTCTTCTTTTAGCCCTATAAACATCTTTTATTAGTTAAAAAAGGTAACTAACTATACAGTTCAGTGACTTGTTTTACAGTATAGAAATATTTAATGAATATGAATGCAGAAACTGTAACTTTATTTAATAAAATATACACAACTATGAACATACTCTTTTTTGAATTTCCTCCTTATCTTCTTCAAGTTTGGCAAATTAATCTAGTTAAAATGCATTATATTAACATTCCCAAAATTATTTTGATATTTCAATGAACTGCTACACAGGAAATGAACTATCTAGAGTGTTACAGAAAGGTCCAATTTTAGGAGAGTTATGTGTAGTCGACTAACAGTATATTTAGCTTAAAAAAATTATGAACTTTGAAAAAAATTATTAGAAAAATTGTTGTTTCCTTCGAAAATGCTTTTCCTGGTATAGGTGCAAATTTCTTAACAACAATTTATTTATTTTCATGTAAATTTCAATGATTATGTTTATTTTTTTATGCAGGCATTTCAAAAAAAAAATCGTGACCATTCCAATCAATATCCTTGGTATTAAATAGCCATAGTTTCATTCATGTCAGCTCTCTCATACGAAATATTATACTACTTTATCGATCAATTTTCAAGTTCAATATTGCATTTTCAAATAAGATTTCTGTAAGTATTGATAATCACGAATTTTCCTCATCTTTCTATTTTTGTCCCCGAATCGTTTTGCATAACACATAACACAAATCCTAACTATTCTAATATTACAAATGTGAATGTGGGTTGGTTTGTTTGTTGGTTGGTTTTGTTTGAACATGTTCATGCTTTATCTTCTCAACTGATAAGCATTGAGCATTATGAAGTTTTGCATGCACGTTGCCAGAGTACAGAAAAGGACTTAGGTATACCGTTCATTAAAAAAAAGCACTGTCCCTGAGAGACAGAAATATATAATAACATATTTACGCGAGCGAAGCCGCGAACAGAAGCTAGTAACACTATAAATGTCAATATGAGTTTTAATTGTTTATTCGTTAGCTTTTCGCGCCTTAACTACTTAACCCATTGAAATGAAAGGTAAAGGGGTATGAAGAACGACATAGGGTAGGATAAATAATATTTTTTATTTAAAATTTAAAATACCCTCGACTCGAAAATCCCTTCAACGATTACAAAAGTGCTGATGATCTTTGAACGGCTGAACGGATTTTCTTGAATTATATGTAAGAACACTCTCGATCAAGTCACCTTTCAAACAAAAAGAAACGCAGAGATGCACACACAGACACACAGATACACAGACACACACACAGACACAGACACGTCTAAATTAATACAATACGATGTGAAACATAATATCTATGTCAAGCTATAGATGCACTAGCTTTTGCGTAAAATTTATTTTTTAACCCCCAACGCAAAAAGAAGGGTGTTAACCCTAGATATTATGTTTCACATCGTGTTGTTTTAATTTGAAATTAGTAAATTACAAAAAGATTGAAAACTTATAATTTTTAACAAAATTGATTTATTCATTCTTATCAAATTAGGTTAGTAAAACATTATGGGTATGTACGTTGTAAGTACATTGTAATTGTTTTTTTTTAATATACGATAATTTATTTTTTGTTCGTATTTACCAGCTCCAAAATAAAACAATAAATGTATGTTCTAGCGCAAGATTCTTATTTTTTGATGTAGCGAATTCTCGATGGCTTTCAGAGCAGAGGTTTAGCTCGGAGGGTAGTATAAAATTTGTATAACAAATGAGGGGCGTGTCTGGGATCCGTCACAGTGGCGGAGGACGCTGCGTGGGGCGCTAGATGGGTGGCCGCTGCTGCTTCATTGAACGCATACGGAACAATTAATTATTATGTTTATACAATCCTATTTTACATATTACTGCTGTTTTTACAATAACAAAGAGTAATACCTACTAAAATCATTAGGCTAGGTATGAATTAATGTACTTTTTAAATGCAGATGGAAGTACAACTTACTTAGAGACGACACTTTGTTTGTTACATTTAACGTTTAAAAATATATCTAAACGCACAACACGTAAAATTATGTATGTATTGAGTTTATTGGTTGCATATATTAAAGGAATTTGAGACCGTGATGCATTTAAAATATTTAAAAGAATAGTCTTTTGGGAGTCAATGGGGGTTGTATTTTATGTATTTTTGTCATTTTGTTGAATGATCTTCGATGAGGACAACGCAAAGTAATTACGTTTGAGTTGAAACGAATAAAAGTATACAGCGTCTCTGACTTTGGACCAGACTCTTTGTCAGAAGTGCTGGTTTAGGCGTAATAGCGAAGTATCGACGAGTCCGATAAAAAGGTACAACCCAACAGGTCTCTGTCCATTTTTGCGAATACTCCACAACCGCGCCGCCAACTTTGACCCATAAGCCGGGTGCACCCTATTCCTTCATACTGGCCACCTAGGTAAGTTTCAAAACGGTTTTAATTAACGATGAAACTCAACCTCACGTAGAGAAACAGAACAGCCAGTATTGAGATTGTCAAATGTTTGTTAATTATTATTAAAAAAAATAACTATTTTTAGTCATGTCAAATTAGCGATCAACCTCAAAATGAGTAATGTTGTTGCCATTGGGTCCAGGAATTTATTTTGGAGTGCTCTAAAATAAATTCCTGGACCCATTCCCAACCCCATTCCTGGGGTTCTAAATCATGCCCTAACCATTTTTGAACTTGGTAATTGACAAGGTTTATATGCTGATAGGCTGCTGCACTTGCTGGTGGAAGATTAGATAACTGGACAGGTTTATCAAGATTTGTAGATTTAATGAACTGTGTATATTGAAGATGATCGATATTATCCTCAGATGTTGGAGCATTATATATGGCTAGTAAGATCCAAATTCCATTTTCATATAATTATAAATATTAAAAATAATTCATTTTTATTAAATAAATATATTAAAAATATATATAATGTTATTAAATACAATATATTAACTAATAAATAATACAAATAATTCAAAATTCAAGGTAGTATTCACAGATATTCACGGTTGACCTTGCATTACAGTACGTATGACTGAGCGCTGCGCACTCACCGCTCTCTATTGCAAAAACGGTGGAACGCATGAAAAAAATGATTTTAACAAAATTTGTCGCAAGTTTTATGCTCTACAACTTTAATGATGTTACCATCACTGGAACTGTTTTTTTTTACCTTAGACCTTGAATAACTTACGAAGCAGGTACGAGATTTTATGAGACTTTTGAGACAACTTTTAGAACGCCTAAATGAAGGTATATACAAAAATTCAGCTTATTATCCGAGGTTGACCCCTTTTTTATGCTCAAGTGATTGGACTATTTATGAACTTCAATCGGATGAACATTCCTGTGGTCACATCAGGTGGCTTTCAAGGTGACTTTTAAACGGCTATGAAGGTACTAATCATATATTTGTGAGTGAGAATAATCACGAAAGTAAGATGAGAATGATTAGATGGTATCGACATTGATCGTTCACCTTGTACACGGTAAACATTGTAGGCGCATGAGACCATTGTTACAGCCAGTTGTTTGCTTCTTTCGTTAATAACATGTATTTTGTTAAACGAAGGCCCTCCGAAGCCGTTTGGAGCCGAGAAACCAGCCACCTCCGCCGACAAAACGTGGTATTAAGCTATTACTTATCCAACCAACTCGTTTGCTTTCGGCAAACAAACAAACTGAGGATTAAACGATGGTAGCCCTGGATCATTTTGATACTTGTATAAATACTTTTTACGATTCTTTTTAAGGAATTTTTCGTTGGTTTTACATTTAAAAAACAATATTGTGTCAGGGAATTGTAGTCCTTAACGCACATGTTTATTAAAGAAAACATGAATCAGTAATTTAAAAAAAAAACTCTAAAAAATTGGCTTTTGGATCACTACATGTAAACAGACAAGTTTAATGTCAAAACGACCAGATCTGAAGTGGAAACACTGCTCCTGCGACTCACATTTTTTTAAGTTTATCAGGTAAACAAAAATGAAATTTAAATCAAAACAGCAACTGAGTTTTTTTTAAATAGAACATATCAAGATTATTCATACAGTGTTGAAGAAAGTGCACCAGCCCTACATTTAAATATATGTTTGTTTTATCAAAATTAAAGAGTATTAATTTGGTATCGGCTATCTTAAAGATGATCGCACCCGAAATGGATACATCATTTGCTATTCAAATAGCCTTAAGCGAAGAGCCTGTAGATAAAATCCATCGTATTTTGATAATAGCTTATTCTTTATATGTGTAAATACGAGAGTTCATAATGTAATTGTGAGAAAGTAAAGTCTAAAGGGTTGGCCTGACATCGAGTGACGTGACAGATTTATAGTGAGTGTGTAACTGTGTATACTCGATTTATGCAGGAGTTTAAATGAGTTTCATAAATTACGGTGTGTATGATCTTAAGGACGATTTTCATACGAAACAATATTAATATAACTTATAATACTAATAAAAAATCATTTTTTTATAAGAGTTGTTCTTTACAAAATAAAATACCTATATGCTAATTTCAAAATTTCTTACATATTTAAAAGTGCATGCTTTGAAAAACCAAATATACCTAAAATCATATTTTTTTTACTTGGGAGCAAATTATTGAACGGTCAATATTCACGCACTATAACTTTTCAAGCAGTTTCAGTGTGATAAACCGACGGAACAGATTTTAGTGCAAAGGTAATTAGTTCTGCTCGTGTTTCTGACAATTGCATGCACAGGATTCTTTTAATTAAGATCTGAGCAAATAGTCCCTGATTTATATCTGCGGTGATAATTGGCGGGCCCGAACAGCAGTTAACCAAAGAATATTAAATTATAATTTGTATAACATTGCAAAAAGTTCAAGACACCAAGAAGCCACTTTCATGTTTCGCTAATTAGTTACTGGTTTTTCCCTGTTAATTTATTTTGTATTTTAAAATAAAGCTCATACTTAATGCTGGAATCATAAGAATTTTGTTCCTTGGAAGACATTCGTATCATTGTTCATTCGGTATACATTATTAAGTCAATAATTAAAATTCATTAGGCAATAGGTAAAATCAATCATTCGTTTCTCAACGTATTTGTATAAAACCAACTTGTCACACAAGTTTTTATTTAAATACATTATATAACTGGCTTCATATTATAAAGCACAAGAATTTTAATTTGTATATAGTTAAACGGAAGGAAAAGTAATTAAGGTTCATATCCGTTTGAAATAAAATTGTTAAATAAAATGATAAAAACAGGTGGTTTAGAAAAATAAAACATGAAATCTGTGTCGGGTACGCATAGCTTATGATTTTTATACGTTTAGATGCATCTTAAGATCGTGATCCTTTAGTACCTAGTCCCGTTAGTAGAAATACAGGTGCTCTCTGAGTTACACTTCCAAGATTATCTTTGATTCATCTTTGGATACATTCAGCTAAGAAGCCTAATTAATATTTAAAACGTTGTGTTGAAGCTCTCAAAATTAGATAAATACTATTAATTTAGTAAAAATCCTCGGTAGATATTTTAAACACATGTAGGTAAGTTATACGTTCAAGTGCTGCCCTCGTGGACGGCTGCACCTGTGGACACCAACGATTCAGATCAAAATAATTGATTTAAAATCTTTATTTGAACGCTTCCGTAAAAGGTTTTTTGTGTATTAACAACATTATCTAAACATCATCCTCATTTTCGTCGTTTGTATGTTGATGTCGGTAATTGAAGTGTTTTGGTAGAAAAAATAATTTGTTTCTGGGTTATATTGTGGTGAATTCACTTAAGATACATTGATGGTTGTTTATTATTGTATTAACAAGTAATTTTAGGTAATTATGTCGTTTTTTAACGCAAGTAGTAAATATTTGATTTCTTGTGCCTAAATTTGTAACTCCGAGCACAAAAATAAGCGTACCTGTGGGTTACAAGGTTACTCGTACCAGTAGTACCTGTAGACATTGAACGCATAAAAAATAAACTAAATATTTATTTCTATGGTATTGTAAACTGACATTAATATAATACGTTTAAATAATTTTATCTGCCCTATAGGTACAAATCCGAGCAGGATTTGTACCTATAGGTACCTATAGAACAGATAGGGTCCATAAGTACAATCACCTGTTGAGCCTATGGACAATATGGAGGTGTTTAAGAAACCCTTTAGAACTCAAATACTATAATTTTTATTCAACTTATCTCTGTGATCGATGATCGTGACGACAATAATTACTCTTACAAATTAATCAGCCTTCCGTTGATAAATTTGTAAAAGTAATTAATTATTTTCGTTCAAATAAAAGTACTTTTATAGTTTTTGTGATAAAAAGTGCTTTATTTCAAATTCTGGAAATAGTCCATACGTGAAGCATTTGAACTGACTTGACTTTTTTACTTCCTAATATGGAAAATAGTAGGACTAAGATTGCCCTTTCAAATTTTTTGTTTTGAAGTAAAATTTGTTAAAATAATTTGTGATTATTCTCTATGTAGACCAAGATCCCAAGGGGATCAGACTTTACTTATTTTCCGAGTAACAAAATGTGTCATATTGAGCAGTAAGTAAACTCTGAAGGTATGCATACCTGCTAGCTTGTGCCGGCGGCCAATCTTTAGGTATCAGATGCTAAAGTTAGGTACATAAAATCAAAGGTAACTTTTCTTGAATTTTGAGTGCTGATTTGCTCTGGGATCTTACTCTAATAGAGTTTTTTAATTCGTTATTGGTTTCGTGGCACCATTTTATCTCAAATTTGCTAAACTAAGATTTTTTAAAATATTGAAGTTGAGAGTAATTACTGTTTTTAAAGATCCGCTCCTAATTGCACTTGTTTATGAATTCCTGTGTAACTTTGCTCCGTTGTTGGACCACGAACGATGCTGTTAAATCAACAGCAAAGATTGGTGGATACAAGTGATTTACAAGATTGGCGGTGTCGGTGTCGAATAATATTTTAAGTGGTGTGAAAATACAACTGGGTGTGAATTTTGACGACTTAATAGCGTACTCGTTGGTTAAACCAATAAAACTGTTTGACTTACATTAACAATGAATTTCGGAACAATAAATATATGTATATATGAGCAACGACTTGGAAAACATACATTCTAGAAGATTTACTGGAACAATGAAAAATAACTGCCTTCTATCGGTCTGTAATTTTCTATAAATCTAAAGTTAATGTGATTAATTTTGAGTATATTTTTACAAATTAAGTGTTTATACTTTTTATACCTACAACACACTATTTAAGATAAACATGGTTATAAAATGTACATCAAATGATATTCAATTGATGTACAAACGTGTTCTTTCGTCGCATATCATACGTAAATATTATTCATTGAAATGGTACCCATTCATTTTCTTTTAAATTACAGCAATTATTAAATTAAAAGAAATATCATGCCTGTAGACTAATTATAAAAAATAAGCTTATTGTATTAAAGGTAAATGTTAATATTTATTTAAATGTATTTTGCTTCAGAAATGTTTACGAAATGACAAGTGGTTGTCTTAGGATATTTATCATTGCTCTTTAATATTTTTTGCAACTTATATGCTTCTTTTATATACCGATATAGATATAAAGTTACCACAGAATAGCATTTAAGAATATAATTTTAATTATCGTCGCCTAATGTTCGCCTCGAGTTTTATAAGCAACAGTAAAAACGATTTTGCTAGAATTAGTGTAAATATAATATTTTTTTCACGTGATATACTTTACTCTTTCCTACTCTTTCTATTTATTTTAATCTAGATTTCATAATGGATCCCACGCTACCAAGGCATACAAGTCAAACACTTTAGAAAATTAAACATTACAAATCAACAAATAGAATTTACAGAAATTAAACATCAAATTAAAGGTTTCAAAAAGCTCTCTGTGGCCTCGTATGTCCTCTTTTAAGACTGTTTTAGCTTCGTGTAGTGACACGATGACTAAATACAATATCTTGTTAACTTTGTTGTATATGGTTTCATAAAGGTAAAGAAGGCAACGTACTGTGGCTGTCGCTCTTGGCACTACACAGAGCGTCAGAAGCCGCACGGGCAGCGTGGCCGAGAAACATGGAGGATAATCTCGCATTACCACTCGTAGACAGGACCGGTACATCCAAAATACTGCTCGACGGAATCGTACCATGACCGCCATGATGTTGGTTACGAGGCTCCACTGCTCTTGAAGCTTGCTGATAAGCCATCAAGAAATCCGAAATCGTGTACGTGATGTGTGTCTGCGTTCCCTAAGTTCGCTGAGAGTTCCACCTAAAGCACCCCGCGAACACAGAAATTGGGAAGAATAAGACTGGCGTTGTGTTTGCTTTTCCGATGAATCTCGTTTCGGTATGAGGCCGAATACAAGACGTACTCGAGTTTGGAGCACCTCTGGACGTCAAGAATGTCTGAAATTTTGTTAGGAAGTAGATTTATATGGAGGGGGAACTAAAATGGTTTTGGGCCGGTTTTTGGATAGGTGGAAGAACCGATCTCATTTGGATCAGGGGTAACCTCAATGCTCAGATTTATGGGGAGAGGATTGTTTGAGACGTGATCATCCCTTCTCGAAGTCGGTTGGTTGATTTGTTTCGACTAATGCACGACAATGCAAATCTACACACGGCTAGAGTCGTAAACGCACTCTTACCGATGCTCGCATCAACGTTCAGCCGTGGCCTGCTCAATTGCCAGACCTCAACCAAATTGAGCACGCATGGAATATGATCCAAAGAAGAACACTGCCGAGTATGGATGCCGTGCGGTATGCACAACAACATTTTGACTTGTTAGAAAGAACGTGGGAGGCCATTCCTCAAAGTGATTTTGATGAACTGATTTTAAGCATGCCAAATCGCTGTGATTGTATGAAACACAAATTTCTTTTTATCTTTACAATAAAATTTAAAAAAAAACTCATTTTTGTCTTTTTTGTCATTTAATTAACGACATTAACTTTTATTTCCTGATTGCGAGGCTTCGAAATGTATTTATTATTTTGTACATAATTTTATTAGGTATTACTAATCTATATTTTCACATACATACAGATAACAGTATACAACTTACACATTAAAACTAATAAAAAAAGAAAAAGAACTATATATATGGGCTATTTACATGCATGCGTCATAAAATTCCTCCACATCGTCGCCTACTGGCAGTGTTCCCAGAAGGCTGGCAGCATTGCCACGTTGAATGGCAATGCTAATTCTCTGTGCAAGAAAAAGGCCCGCCTTCTGGTGTCACGAGAAGTGTCGATCAGTCGCTTAGCTAATTCCTTATAAACGGAACGAGCACTCAAACCCCATGACCCAAGCGTTTCGACCCCAAACGGCTCAAAAACATAGTTACCAACTAAATTATTGTATTTACGCCGTTTGAGGCTTTCTGCTGATGCAGCAGCAGCGCCAGCACAACCAGCTGTACTTGGAAGATGTGATGGCGCGAGGGTGTCAACGCAGGTTGCGTCCAACACCAAAGGCCTACCCATCTTCCATGGCAGTAACGACATACCATCTGGTCTCTTCCCATCGTCTCGTACCAGACCACTAGGTTCACGTACGGCTGGCACGCCGGCGGTGACAAGAGCACGACGGATTATGTCATTAAGATTGGCATGTCGAGATATACGGCCTGCGCTTCTGCTACAAGAAAGGCCATTGGTGTCCGAGACTGTCGACAGCTACTCCACAGTGACAAAGATGCGGAGAAACACAAGGAGCTCCTAAACGAAGGCAAGTGGCAAGGCGGAATGTGTTATCGTCCAACAAGGTTCCTATGTTGGGCGATGGAAGTGCCTGAATCCATAGGCCTGATTCCCATTCTCCCACAGCCAACAAACGAGCGCGCTCTGCAACATTGGATGCGGTGTCAATTAAATAATTCCTTCTTAAGGTGCATAACGGCGCGTCCCATTGCCTCTGAGAGAATGGATTAACAGATTAACTTAGGTTAATTTCCCACCATTTGTAAAAAAATATAATTTTTCATAACTTTTACAAAATATATATATAATATAATATTAATTGGATAATCTCCATATATATATATAAAAATGAATCCCTATTTCCCTTGGTCACGGCATCACGCGTGAACGGTTGTTTTTTGTGTTTGTTATTGTCAGGAGAAAGAAGACATGAATGAATTATGAAAAAAAAATTAAGAAAGTTGGGCAGAAAATTAGAAAATTTAAGAAAACTTAACGACGGACTTACGCGGATTAAACCGCGGGGTGCAGCTAGTTTTTTATATTTAAAAATATACTTGATCCTTAGATACTTTTCATGTGTATATATTGTTGAAGTGCTTCAACTATGCCGTCTCCTTCTCCAAACGCCACCTTTTCGAACAAATTACATGCAATACTCCAACTTTATGTCGCTGATAACGAAGCTTTAACGAAGTCGCAAGAAAAAAGTCTTAAGCGCCGTGCCATCCGTGTCACTTACGCGTTAAGATAATATACTCATGAGTAAGCACTTCATGTCGGTACTTTGTGATAAATTGTTAATTAATTTAACCAATTATTCTTAATTATAATATGTCGATTCACACTGACATTTTCTGTGAGACACCCAAAGCGAGACAACTTTCACAATATTTGATTCGTAAACTTCTTATAGCTTTGAAAATAAATATTTTATTAGAGAGGTTGTTTAGGAATTTGTTAAATGCACGTTAACCTTTTGAAATACTATGATAAACTTAACTGATGTGGGTTTTAAGACTTTTGTTGTTCACAAATCATAACTATTCTCTGTGCATGAATAGAGGCTTTTTGTATAAGCAAATGCTAATACATTAATATCAATACTGAATATTATTTATGAACTAAAATTGTAATAAACACCACTGAACTGAATCTGATAAAAAGTGCAACAATTCCACCTTGCCTCTATTTTTACGTCTGAAATTTTCGTTCTCAAACTTAAATAAACAATGCCTAAAGGTGAATTTAAACGGGCACTAATTTTATTGCAATATGTGGCTACAATATTGTTAACTGTAGTCCGGCCATCACAAAAACATTTAAATGGAGAGTATGTCTGCAAAATATACAGGCTGTTATGGCGTGGTTATATGTTAGGGTAGTAAATTTAGTAAATGTTTCGTAAGAAAGGGCTGTTATGAATTAAACTATATATATAAAATATTTATTACCGATTGAGGGTGTTGAAAGAATATCCAGACTTTTCTGAAAATGTCTGAGCATAAAAAAATATAATAATATCATTGAATCCTTTATTTTCAGTAACATCCTGCAATATGTCTGAACCACTATGTCTCATATGTTTCATGGGCTACAAAGTCAGGCAACAATGGCTCACGAAATCATCCGTAGAGAGAATATAGCAACAAAACGTGTCGCCTCACTTACACCAACTTTCATGATACTTATAAAGGGATGCACCTATGTCAAATAACGAAGCAACAATAGAGTTGGCCGAGCAATATATCAGTAAAAGTAAAAAATAAAAGTATTGTCTCTTTACACGGACCCTAAGTGGTAATTAAAACTTAGACCAATCTGCTTTATGCCAGTGTCGTCGATTATGGCCTCTCGGATACTCAGAGAACCCCTTGCAGTGGAGAGCCGGAGAACGATTTCGATCGATTATCATAATATTTTACTTTATCAGACTTTTATAAGATCTTAATTTTATAAAATGGGTAAACAATAGAACGAAATGAAGTACAGTTTGATTTCAATCACTCTATGCCTTTCCGGAAAAATAATAATGTTTGAGTAAGGTCAAAATATTTTTTCATTCAAAAGTTGTAATTACATAGTGCTAAAATTGTTTTTTGGTGGAGGACCTTCATAATAATATTAAAAAACTACTAACTAGCAATGCGCCCCGGCTTCGCGCGGGGAGCAGAGACATCTTCAACGATCATGAACATATTTCAATCAATTTCAAATTATACACCTAAACCTTCCTCATGAATCACTCTTTCTATTAGTAAAAACCGAATGACAATACGTTCAGTAGTTTTTCATTTTATCGCTAACAGGCAGACAGATGTGGTGGGGGACTTTGTTTTATAATATGTACTGATAATCAAACGGTTTGAGTTTGGCATTCCAAAATCAAATATTTTGGGTAATATTTTCATAGTGACTAAAAACTACAACGAAACCCTAATAACTAAAATCACTCACTTCATAAAGTGTCAGTAAAACTGACATACTTAGTAAAAAAACTTTAACCCGAATTGAAATTAAGATATGTCCTTTATAACACCCGAAGTTATTTAATGGAGTATTAAATGTCGTCTAAGAGCATTTAACGTCTTTATTAAGAACTACATAAAAACGAGTATCAAGTGTCTTGTGACAAGCGAGGGGTGTATCACATAATCACGGGGGAAGTAAACTTTATACATTAAATAATTTTTTTCTTATGTCATTTCAATTCATTGTGATGTAAATAAATATTTTTGGTTTCTTTGTCTATTATGCTAACTGCCACAAATATTTAGTTATTTCACCTTGTGTATGTATCAGTCACTTAAAATAAGCATAAAGAAGTATCATAACTGGGTATAAAATAAAACGAAAGTTGTGTTAAAGTTACCTCAGAGATCACTGCGAAGTATATGTGGAGTTAGATTGCTTGACAGAAAGAGAAATGTAGATTTTCTGGAGCTGAGTGGGGCTGAGGTGGCTTAGGCACGTATAAAGAAAGAGTGCGGAACGGATGACAATACAAGTATATAAGGCTAAGGTAGTGGAAAGGCTGGTAGGGGTGTAGTTCTACAGAAAGGGCAGGTCAGCAGTACTCGCAACCGGTGGGTTTATTTGAAAGGTTTCAGTAGAAGAAGTTCGTGAAGTGCCTATGTAAGGATAGAGGCTGCGGCAAGCTGTTGTTGTTTATGTTTTAGTGTAAAACGTAAACAAAAATATTTCTTTGACTTACTAAATCAATATCTTAATTCTAATCCACTGCCTATATCACGGTTCTTATAGTACTCGAAGCCGATAAGCCTGCATTGATGATCGAACAATAACACTTATATTCTATTCCTTATAGATAAACTGACACTATAGGGTAGCTACACCAGTTTCGATTCGAGATATTCGGCAAAATAAGCTTTGCGTAGACAAAGGTAGTATTGTATTTTGTAGTAATAAAGCTTTCGATTATATACAATTTACAACTTTTGTTTTATTATAATTTAAAAGCTGAATATTTTAAGGTATTAAACCACTATGGGTATTTTCTTAACTCCTGCCTAGTGAATGAATTAACAAGCTAATAACGTGTGTTACTGGTTTCTTGATTTATGACCGTAATTTTCTTCGGCAACAGATAAAATTCTCAATACTGTAATTTCAGCTTGTATCTTGAGATAATTATTATAATCGTGAGTTAAAATACTTCTGCAAGCACCTTAAGCTTTTACTCTTAGCTAGTTCGAGGAGTCTGTACCCTAAAATATCCTAACAAACCGTCTACTTATGATTCATCTGTACGTAGGTCCTCCTCCTTTCGAGTTGACCCTACATAGTAAGAGCCCAGTAGGTGAATACAGAGAGTGCTCTCATAGAGAATTCAGAACACTTCCGAGCAAGCATATCCGCGGGCATTTCAGACAGGTTAAAATTAGGTCACGAACACCATACTTCAATTGGGTGTCGATGGCGGTTGCGTCTTTGATATTTTTGAGCTACAATCGTGTTGTTGTGTATGGCCTACGGCACTTCGTAAAAGGTCTGTGATGTCCTTTATATTTACATTAAGGGACTTTTAGACCATTTCTAATACATACATATATGATATCTATATGGGTAGGTTGACCTTTAACCATCGGTTATCGGCGTGTGAAGTTAATAATCAAACTAATGCTAACATTAAGGTATAAATACATGTATATCGTCATCGTGATATCTCACGTTATTTCTCACAACAACCTTAACTAAAACTGACAATAAATTAGTAATAAATTTTCTCACCGTATCATTGATTATAATGCTCCTACTGTTCAGTAGAACTGACCTTAACGATAGCAATTTTTAATGCTTCATTTTGTGGAATGACCCTTTTTTCTTTGGACCACCCCGACCGTGGTTTGAATATGTAAAACATTTTTCTATGATTTAAATTAATAACTCGTTACGATCAATTAGGTAATGAGAACCGGTGTCTTTGGCGATGATGTACGCATGTTTTCATTACATTAAATTATCTCACTGCACTGGTGGTCTCTAAGTGACAGTTGTTATTTCTCTTAGTTATCTCCTGATTACATATTATTAGAGCACCGCTTGTTGTGTCATGTAATTAACTTTAAATTACGTTTCGGAGTCTTATAGTTGATAATTACATAATAATTTTTTTTTCATCATTTAATTTATAATATTCATGTAATTTAAGTATGCAGACTTACTTCGAGGCTCAAAAGTAGGAACTGTTTTTTTATTATTTGTAACGGCCGCAGTTTATATGTCAGCGTTCGACAAGCGGTAGAATCGTCATCGTTTGGAATCGAATCGTTCATTATAATTGAAAAATGAGTAATGATATTATTAATTAATTATTTTAATGATTTACAACTGGATACACAAAAATAAGAAGAACCTACAGTTTTGTTTCCATTAATACGACTCTCCACGTGCCGCCATATCTTTTTCTTCTTGAAGACATCACGGCGTTTCTTCATTTTACAAATTATTGGAAACATCATCTTATTCTTCAACCAAACAATAGTCTGCCTTGAGACCCAGATCCCTGCTGCACCACCAGCTGCCCATCGCCCTCTGAACAACTCACAATTAAGTTACAGTTACGACTACAAAAAACTGCGTATAGTGCGGCCAAAGAGCCACATTATAAAGTAAAGGTACTCTCGTCTCCGTTTTCTACATCTCATCATCATGAGTTCATCAGGAACGTAGTAGTAGTAGAGGCATCGTTCGTTTGCGATCGTGAGCGTACTAATAGGTTCTATTACCAGTCAAAGATTTCAAAAGATAACGACCACGTTCAAGTAATTCTACAATTGCAAACGTCTCATGTACTCGGGATCGAATTTAGTTTGATTACTTTCTACATTTTGAATTAAAATTATATCACCAACATAAATTTTATTACTAATCTTACCTTACCTTATTAAATCTAGTTGTTTTTCCTAATTATGACTGTTTTAATGTTTATTGCCGCTTGGTCTCTTGTCTTATCAAGGCCTATCTCCGTTTCGGTATCGTCTAAAGTAAAAAAAAAAGATCTATTTAAGGGAGGCTCTTGTTATGCGGTGGACATAACAATTAAAAGCAAGTTGCAAGTCTTCCAGCACGAAATTTTTTTAAAGTATTTCCTGGCACAGCATCGATCTTGATCAGCAACTAAAAGCACTAGGTTTAAGTGCTCTAATTGTCCTGGCCGAATCGATTCGAAGTGTGTAGTACATTAACACAAATTTAGTGAAGGCATTAATTAAAACAATAATGTAAACTTTAGAATAGTTTTTACCAATAAGTTTGCCAGTTGTTGCGACAAGCTCTGGGCAGACAAATCTGGAGGCTTTGGCAAAAAGGGATTAGACAAAGGATGTCGATTAATTAGATCAGGAAAAAGTCATATTAGTGTGAACTAAGACTTACACAGAACAGATATTAAGCATATAAAGCCAGGAAATCCTCTCATACTTTTGAACTCATTTATTTATTATTAGTTTGGGTGCCTAGTGCTATTGTTGTCATGGTTGTCATCGTCATCGTTGAAAATGACTACCGTGGAACAAACAACTGACTCAATGCGTGATAAGACGTCCGCAACAATTTCTATACCTTTATATCCTCCATACATATTGTATGTCGCTCGTAAATTTTTCAAAATGTTTAGTAATTGCCGAGCTATTCTCTGGATTTCTTTTTTATTACCTACCTTTGTTAAAGCGTAAATCAAAGTTTTAAGTCTGTATAAATAGTAACTAGCTGACCTTCTATGATACTTCTAAAATTATATATTTTTCTATAGTACCTACTGTAGGAAAATTTATTACAGTTAATTATTTATCGTGGTACTGCATTGCTTTTGTGCAACCCGCAATTTATTTGAAAAATAGCCTGACGGTTTCCACGAGCCATTTTGTTTTTGTTGCAAAACGGCACCTACGCATATCTGACGCGTCGGTCATAAGTGATATACGAATAGGTGCATCTACACTAGGGTGAAACACACAGAATCACAGAAACACATTTTTGACTAAAGTTTGTCCTAAAATGATTAGCATGTAAGATCAGGTGTACCTACCATGTAATGCAAATAAATAACTTTGAATTTGTAAGCTCATTTTATATTGGTCTAAAGCTGTAATAATTTCGTCGTTCCATTGAATTAGAATTATACCTTTTCTTAGTGTTACTACACTAACACAACACTACAGCGTGCAAGAAATGTGCTCTATAAAAATTTATAATTCCCAAGAAACCGTATCGGGCCTTGGGTAGTCTTAATATTCTTTATATTATTAATTAATATTCACTCGCAAAGGACTAATACCATCTTGCGTCACTTCTTACCCTAAAAAATCTACTTTAGACATGCATTTATTTAAATTTATCGTAATACCAACTTTACTAAAGCGTTCAAAAAGTATCCTTGCTCTTTATGTAATTTCTCCCTGCCTCCCGAAGTACTTTGTGTCGCCACTAATATGACATCCATATAATAAAAAAGTCCCCTGCGTCATTGGTATCCCTGATTTGCTCTATATCCCTCAACACGTGAATTTCTGCAGGGTTCCTCAGCCCGAACGTCATGCCCAGAATCTCCCAAAGCCCGAATGGTAATCTTCTTTATAATCCTCTGCTGCAAGTGCTATATTGTGATAGGCCCTATTTAAATCTAAACGGGAAAATCATGTTTTCTTATCTAATATATACGTAAACAACTAACTCTAGGGATCGGATAGCGATCCGGCTTCGTTATCGCATTGAGTGCTCTGTAATCGCCACTCGGGCGCAACTACCCGTCTTTCTTAGGGACTACGTGTAATGGATTCCACAATTCTCCTTGTGAGGGCTGGCATATCCCTAATTTATATATTAATTGAAATGGTTTAACTTTTTTAAACCCAGTCGGTAGCGTCCTTGGACGCGTGTGTACTGGAGGACCGGATGTATTTATATGATGTACGGGGTGACATACATACCAGTGACAGGTGACGGAGATTCTTTGAAACAAACGGGTAATGACGGCAATTTCTCTAAAATGTCTACGGGTTATCAACACTTTGTGTACTTTTAATAGACGGTTCGTCATATAAAAAGTATACAAAGATTACATTAAATTAAACTGTTTACAAGCTGTTTTAACGTCGCATATTTGTTCTCGTCTGGCGGTGATATTATTAAATCGCCTGCTTGTTGGAAGATATGTTTGGTTGGCGGATAAATTATTTGAGAGTATCCTCACTGCCCGCATCGTCCGGCACCTGGGATTTGTCGATGCCCAATTCTGTTTTCGAACGGGGCATCTGACAATCGGTGCTGTGTTGTACCTGATGTCCATGACCAATGAGGTAGTGAGTTGTGGCGGCGTGCCGCTGGCGGTGTTGTTGGACATCGCCAATGCATTCAATAGTTTGCCACGCAGCGTCGTCTCATATCATACGGTGTTCTACAAGGGTCTTTACTAGGTGTGAGTGTGCTAAGTGTCAAATAAAGAAAAGTGAATATTAATATACAAGTCTATTCGCGTTCCACATTCACGTGGGGTTCAGTTTCGGGTTACCGTGGCGCGGCGTAATATATATAATATTTGGGTACCCAACTTTTAGACCTAATTGCACCTATCGTGGTCACCGGGGAACTTTTATATATATTATCACAATAAAGATTAAAATGATCGCGATTAAGTCTTGATTTAAATATACAAGAACAATAACGTGGTATTCTGAGATTGACACACCTTCGGGCTTTGTACTCACTGAACATGGACATCGTAGGTCTCGAGTGACAACCGATTTGCAAAGCGCGGGATTGCCTTTACAAACTTTAGTTTTCGGGTAAATAACTTTTCTGGGATAGAAATGTTTTGAGAATGGATCATTAGAAACAACAGGTAAATATTTTAGGTTTTTCTCATTTAAACTGCCGGCACCACCTATTTCCTTATAAAAAGAAGACTTCTCCAAAACTGCTAAATGTGAACAAATAATCAAACTAACTATTGGACTGGTGGACACGAAATAACTAATTCTGGGCGGTAGATCACAAAGTCGACGTACGCGGACGAATTTAGTACGGCCAAAGTGGCCCTATAAAAATTGAACTACACGCTCTGTAAAAGAGATAATGTGAACAGATATAATTGGTATCTAAAAATAAATATAAATTTCTTGACTTGAACTTTGATTGGTTTACTGTATCAGCGTAAAACTATCCCAACGTTAACAAGAGATGCAATTAAACTCACTGAATACAGTTAAGAGAATAAAGCTTGCTATAAGGACTAAATTTAACTTTCGACATGAACCGTTTGAAGATAGGTGGGGCGAAGTTTGATTAGAGTATAATATTTTAAGCCTATCACTGCAGCAAAACAAAATGTACTTATACTTTTAGTGAAATAACCTTTGTTAAATAACACTCTTAATAGCTCAAAACGGCATTATCCCGTGGTTTACCTCTAATGACACTGCTTTAATAATGAGTTACATTAAAAGTTTTAATAATCCATAAAAATAATAATTAAGCAGTTCCTATTAAAATAAAACTAGCTCTCTTAGTATAGGTATTTATGATTATACTTTCCTAATTGAATTTAAATTTGCGCCTCTCTGCGGGACGCGCCGCGGATCGTGGGGATCTGATATGGGTGTCTTCGATATTTAATGTCACATTAAAACTTTCTAATTCAATTTTGGAACACACAGCGAGAATTCCAAAAAGTCCCCTATTGGGAAAAAAAATGTTTACGGAGACTTTAGGTTGTCCACGTGTGGGTTACTGTAAACATGGGTAACAAAGGCTGCAGAAGGCACTAAAAAGCTAATATGTCAATGGGAGATTTCGTGTTGCACAACAATGTGCTATTCTTTGCACATTGTCATGCGTTTAATTTTATTAAAGATGTGCCCCCGTACAGGATTGATAGGTATGGGTCACTATTGACGTCTTAATGTGGGTCGGATTTGTGGTTTTTTGGAAGTAATGCAACCTATTATTATAGTAACAATAAACAGATATTCAGTTACTTAAATATTTAGTACGAAACTGATGTAAGGTATGTGAACTTTATCAGTAAAATATAAATTGTATCTATATTTTGCAAAACTTTAATTTTGCAAATCTAGAGAAGGCAACATCCGCTCTTGATGCACATCCGGAAAGGTGCCACCTCAAATAAAAGTTCAAACATAATTCGTCATATTATTCATATAAAAATCAGTGCAAGTTTGGCAGATGCGAAAGGATTGCACACATGCTCGCAAGGTGCGCTTTCTATACATTATGGCTTGTGCCAAACACTTCTTTCGACAATCAATGATTCTTTGTAATATTAGATCAATCATCTTTTGATATACACATTTCAATATTTAACCATTTTATATCTATGTAATAAATATCACTTATTAACTTATACATACTATTTTTAATTTAATTTACTTTATAAAATGTAGTATAGTTTATACAACTCTTATATCTGATTTAATTGCAACTGATATGTAGTTTGATACTGTAAATTGTGACTTACTTTTGCCTCTTTTTTTCATAATCCTAACCCTACAACATAAGTAATAAATATTTAAATGTACCTTTTAAAAAGTTGCAAATATATCCAAATTTGCTGACATATGGTTATTTTTACCTCGGTATTAGCTTTGGGATTCAGATTCAGTAAAGGTTCTTAAAGCGTGGCGCGGTACCTTTTAAAGCAACCCACAGTTCCAGTTTAGTAATTAAACTTACAACTTTATCGATCAAAGCCTTACCAATACACGATGGACCACCGGGCTGTATATCTGTATCGTCTTGTTTCAACGGTATATAAATATTAGCTAGACTCTGTCCACGTAATGGAACTGTCATTCGATCGCTTCTTGTCTACCAATAACCCTTTGAATGAGTTTATTACTCAGGTGCTGCCCACATAGTTGTGTCTACAGATCCCTCGGAGCACGGTGGACGAATAAGGATAACAGACCATTAATTTTGCAAGTTAAACAGGACTTACTTTTTGTTCGTCCAGGAGAGAGCTGCTTGTACAGTTTTTCTATACTTTATCTCCATACGAAAGGATAAACAAGTAGACAAGTTTATCAACTGTGTCGAATATTATTCTGGGGTTTTCAAGACGCTCAATCAAAATGTATTTCCATTGCAATTTTCACAATGGGTGCTTTTAAACCCATTGTTAGTTTCGTTTTTAAAATCTTGAAATATGAATGATACAAAGACTGTAATTATCGGTTATGGTTCCGTTTACTTATTCAGAGTTCATTGTGTTCAGGAGATGTCTCTATTTTGCGATATTCTAAGGTGTGGGCTGGCTAAATGTTATTTGACGATAGTATTGTGAGCACGCCTGTGGCGTTATTGTTACTTGCACTTTATGCCTCGATGTATCACTCCCACAATTTTATTATATTTTGCGAATTCATCTGTAGGAAAGAATTTTGTACTATAATGATGGATGGTCTTAATTTTCATCCTGGGATTTTATTGTACCTACATAAGTGAGAAGTTATATGACTCTGGGGAATGATCTTAAAATTACCTTCTTAAAACGACGTCTTTTTCACAGATAGAAGATATGAAACCACAATCTAAAATAAAATAAAAAACTGTATTTCAATGTACAGTTTTAGTATATATAAGCAGATTTATATTGACCCAAACAAAGAAACGTACCTATAAGAGTTATTACAGTTAAAAATAAATGCTTACGTAACCCTTGTCAATAAATACCGCGAATCGGTAAACGGAAAGTAAGACGGCCTCCAGCCAGATGGACTGACGATCTAAAGAAGGTAGTTGGGATGGATTGGATATGAAAGGCGGAGGTCTGGCTACATGGAGCACATTGGGAGAGGCCTTAGTCCAGCAGTGGACTGAAATAAGTTGATTGATTAAATGAATACCTTCTGAGCTTTTTCTGAAAATATCCACTACCTAGGTGTGCCTATTAGATGTACTGCACTAAATAACCATCACGTAAAAAGTAACGTAAGCATTTATTTATTAGAGAGGTCTCTCTTTTAAGCAATTGAAATTCTACAATACTATTCCTGTTTTGTTTCATGTTATACATATACAAATAGAATATTTAGTTACTACTGAGTTCATTAACAGTTTTCCGCTACATATGTGTCATGTAATTGTTTACTAAATTAAACAAAAAAGTTTGGCAAAAAAGGGGACATCAAACATGAATTGCTTCTCAGAGGCGACGCTGAGTCTATTAAAATCACTTTAGCGCCTTCAATGGATGATTGAAAGCCTCTAAACAATTCATTCTTCCCAGTGTCTCAATGGCCTGGCCCACATTCCTTGTGTAATCTTTTTACAGCACAATAGGCGTGACAATAGTGAGCCCTTCACTATTGAAGAGCAAATAAAATACTGACTCTGTTCTAAATTAAGGTAACCTTTTTTCAGTTGTTCACTGAAGGTAATGCCGCCTAGTGTGCAGGTTCCAGTGTCTGCTAAAGCTTTGAGTATTAACAAATAAAGTCACACTTAAATACAAATCTTAAACCTTCAACATAAGATTTATTTCAGTTTTAAATATGTAATCGCGAGTTTTGTTGTAGGCATTCCTATTGGTTATGGTCCTTTGTGTTACTCTAAATACAATAAAGGTTTTATTTGAATTTTATTTTACCGACCATAATAAATCTAGTGTCAAATGTAGTTGTTTACCACTTGACTTTCCATTTCTATCTTTTACATGGAAGCTGTATTGCATATTTATGAATAACAGAAATTATGACCCGTAACATACGCCATCGGTATTCGATATTATATTGCAATTTTAAAGTTCTACACATATATTAACTGCAACAATGTTTCGGTTTTATATAGTAGCAATATTAGTTCAATTACGGATAACAGAAAGATTACTTGTAACTACTTATTTTATGAGAGTTTGTAGCAATTATAAAATCATGTTTAAATATTTTATTACTCTTAAAGATTATATTTTACAGTATAATTTTCTATTTTGAGCTATGTAAATGTTCGTTTAAAAATAATTTAAATTTGACTTAAATTTAACGGTACTGAGGTTTTATAACTTTTATTTCATTATATTTAGTTTTATTTTCAAAACTTATTCTAGGCGAAGCTCTGAAATATACAACTAAGCTAAATATATGGCATTTTTAATTAAAGTACTAAAGTAAATTCTAAAAACGTCAATAACACAACAAATGAACGAATATAATGTTTTACATAATCTTGATTAGAATATTTAAATTTAATGGCACGTGTACAGGTCTACAGTTTGAGTATACCTTTGAAAGAACATTCCAGGTAACAACCCAAAAAAATGATCAACGACAGGGGAGCGAGGGGTCTTAGCCCATTTTTTTGGTAGAGGTGCGCCCATATAACGCGGAGCATCGGCCCGTAGAGCTCATTCACTAGCTCAGTGCCGAGAAAGTCGAAGCTCCCAAAAGATCCCTAAAAGTTTTACCTGTCGCGTGCGCAGACGACTAGTTACGACTGTTTGATTATACGCAACAACATGCTTCAAGGAATACAATACATGCCATCTAATTATCAAATCGCTTATGTTAAAAGCGATATGCCAAAAGTAGTGCCCATTGCACCAGCTCCAGATAGAAAATATTTAACCTTGGATTTACAAGCTGATAAGAAGAAATACAATTACAAAAATACCTCACACTCCGGTTCTCAAGTAGCTTCAATTGCAAGGAGGAACGCCCGCGAAAGAAATCGTGTGAAACAAGTTAACGATGGATTTAATGCTCTGAGGAAACGTTTGCCTGCCGCTGTCATTGCTGCGTTGTCTGGCGGTGCGCGTCGTGGATCCGGGAAGAAGCTCAGTAAAGTTGATACACTCAGAATGGTAGTGGAGTACATCAAATGTTTGCAGAACCTGATCAATGAAAGCGATGCTGCCCTTGGGATTACTAGATCTGTTCAACCTGTTGATTCTCAAATGTATGAAGCTGACGAGGGTATCTTTGGTGATAGTTCTCCGTACACGGAATCAGTGCCATCACCTGGCGATTCAGATTGTTCATCTGGAGTGTCTTCGGCGTATTCAAGTGGTTATTGTCCAAATAACTACAAACCACATGAAGAACAAGTAAGTCAAGTGGAAAAAGATGACTTACTGGATGCTGTTGCCTGGTGGTAACAATACATAACGCGATTGATACTTCAAATAGCTAGTCATTAGTAAATATATTTTGATAATTTATTTGACCGATGTAAACGAGGTTGTGTTTTGTAAATTTGTTTAATATTGTAATTTATTCTTGAGGCTGTGATTTAAAATATTGTAAAAATATAAGTTTAAAAAAGGATAGAATATATTGTAAATATGTGAAAAAATATTTTTATATAAAATAAAATTTATGATCTAAATATAAACATACTATTTAAATTATCCATTCTTTTGAACCGTGATATAGCATTTTTTAATCGAACATTATACGTAAGTATACCAGTAGAAAAATTGCAGTGTGCTGTGTTCACTCTATATGCCCTTTATTATATGCAGCGTAAATTCCTAAATAAAAAGAGAAGATTGTATCTTCCTGTATCTTTAAGGACCATGGGATCCTAGAATGTATTTAGAATGATCCTAAATAAGTACTACAAACCTGTAGTACTTGTTTTATGAGGCAATCACAAACATATAAACAACTTATAATTTAAAAGTAATATGGGATAATTTAAGTGATTGTAAAATAAAACTCAAATTTTTTTTTTGGTAAATTCATTTTACGATGTGGAGCTTTAAATTTTGTATTGGAATTCCCTGACTGTATGAGTATCAAGTTGAAGCAATTAGTACTGAACTAATAACTAGAATAGAACCTTAAGAAGACTTAAGAGGTGACAGCTACAATTTATAACTTGCCTACTTGTGTTAAAGTCTTCTAACACAATTTGTATTTTGTTTTCTTCCATAACAACCAACCAACCACCATCAGTCTTACTCAAAACTGTATTGTAACTGTACTGTATAAATTAAAATAAATATATAATGGTGAAACTAAAACAGCAAAAAAATACTTTACTTAGAATATTTTTACGAAGGTCTGTTTTGATTTTTTTACCAATAGAAGTGTGCAAGCAAATCTCTTGTCGTTAGCTATGAACGATAACAAATCAGTAGAAAACTGTTTTTACATAAATGCTTTTTAAGGTTATTCTCTTTCTAGAGACCTGTGTCCCCACAACATCACTTTACAGGACCGCACTGGACAGCTTAGTCAGCAATAGGAGAAAGAATATTTATATATTTAATTAATACTTTTTGGATGTACATAATATGTGTAATAACATTACAATATAAAACCATATTATACATTATGCCTATGTCATATGTACTGTACTGCATGATTTGACCGTTTTAATGTAAAAAAAAATATTGAAGTACAGAAACGTAACAACAAAACCTAAGAACATCATTGTTTACCGATAATTCTGGCAACATCAAGATGCTTATCACTAAAACTGACAAATAAGTCAGAAAATCACATGTTTTATTTCTTGACAAAATCAGATACATTAATTTTCCGAAATGAAACGTTAAACTATAAATATTATATAATTTAGAGATAGCGTGCAATATAATGGTAACTTTGTAGATTAAAAAGAGTGTAGTGATGTTGCAAGCACGTCGCTTGATTAAGCCATCGAAGCTCGTTCACCGCTCCGGTACATTGTTATACAAGATTAATGATGTTCACCAAGATAAGGAGGTGGGAGCTAAATGCATTTACATGTGCGAATAAAAAGACACTGATAAAGGGACAAAGAAGCTCGGAATGAATAAAAATGGTACCATTTATATTTGACACAGAGTGCCTATGTTCGGACAGCAAGTTGTGAACGATTTTCTATCCAAATTACACAACTAAAATCTGTGGTAATTTTAACTCTAATTAGTACATTAAAATTATGAACAAGTATTCAAATTATAAAGAGGTGGAGGCACTTGAATTTGTTAAATTACTACTAAGCATTACGTACCTACTATATAAGCAGGCCAAGAGTAAATTTATTGCATTGCAATGTAAACTCTAAAATAAGGGCCAATATGAAGGTTTTTATATAAAAATTAAATTAAAACAACGGATCATCTATAAATATGTAAATCATTTGCTTTAACTTAGTTATATGTAGAACTCTAGATTAAGCCATAAAAGTCACAAGCCGTTATACAAAATCGATAACGACCTTTATAAAGTTATGTTGATTAAAACTGATCAAATAGAACTTTTGTTGGGCGTGTAAAAGAAATTTATTAGAAAATAGTCGGCCAAGATATCGGAAAAGATCTTCTATATCTCGTGTTGTCGTCAACATAAATTTACATTAGTCTTAATAAAACTTTTAATAGCTCACGTGTCATGGCGTCCGTGTGTAAAACAAACAGATTTATATGCAATCGCAGATTGTGGTTTACGATTATGGAAAATACTGATAGAAGAGGAAGCTAACGAGTAATTAAACTAATACCAAGGAGTGCAGACCTTAACTCGCGTAATTGCGATTAATATTTTTACGATCCACATGGAAAGACGGCACGTGGGATAGTGATGGTTATCACAAAAAATAATTCGTGTTCCTTCTTTCAGATCAAACGCTTAGTTAGTTAAAAGTCTGAGGTTAACTTCACATAGCTTTTATTTGCTTCCGTTTTGTATAAAAATTTGCTATAAAAGAATCTAATGCTTTTGCATTATTCCGGAAACTATTAAAGCGATTCATATCGGATTTGTATTTTTAATCTTATTACTTGGGGCACGTGAGCGTATTGGGTTCGTGATATTTGCAAATATTCAACGATAAGGGAGAGTGAATATCGAATGCCTTTTGTAAATCAGATTATAGAATGTTTGGTTAGAATGGGAATAGGTTAAGTAGCATTTCATAACAATCGAGGACAAGAAAATATAAAAGTTGATATGTAAGAGAAAGTATTTTTTATTTTTTTTTATCTTACATGCTAGTAACAACTTCATTATATAATGTAATCATGTAATGTAATGTAAATCATCTACAAAAATTTATATCTCAACTTACTTTTTCTTTGCATTTTTTTTTGGAACTAAGCTTAGTTAACTCTTGTTTATTATGAAGCTCGCTTAAGTATACTTAGTTATCTTCCTAAATCAGTGCAGCTATGTTTTGAAGATATAATCTTTAACTTATTTCTATTATGTGGTTTCCATTGTTCGTAATTCGCTCAACTTGCGTTGTAAGCAGTCTAACCAACGGTCATTGTTAATGTTCTATTATCTCTTTCATAAAATTCAATAGATTCGTTCATTTGTTATATTTTAATGAATCTCTCACTTTCACTATCTTTGTAGTGTAATTAATTGGTACAGTGAATGTAGCTAGATAAAGATAAATAGTTATAAAATTAATTTCTTGGGATATCTTATAAAAATAAACGTGTTTTTTTTTGTATATAGTGGCAAAGCAAAACTCATGAGTGTAAGTAGTTACTTCCACGTACTTACGTACTTAGTTAAGTACGTACATTACTTAAGTAAATAGTCTTGTTTAACATAGCCAAATAATCATAATTCTAGTTTTAGCAAAATAATTGCGCTGTTAAGGAACAAAATGAGCTATCGGATATTTTTATCGCATGCAGATGCAGACACACTTTTATACGTAATATATTATTATTGTTTCTTAAATATATATATATATATTATTACTCCCTAGGTGTGCTTTTGTGTACAAATAATATATTTTGCTTACTTTCTTTGGTCAACTGGTTACAAAAAATTAGTGCTTCAAAATAGATAATAAGTAACCTGTCCTTTCCCAGGATATAATCTATCTCCTTGCCAAATTTCATTATGATCCATTCAGCTATTTAGTCGTAAAAGAAACAGTTACTTTCACATTTTGTAATGTTAGTAGGGATGATCATTTTAGCTATAATTTCGCTTTTGGTTTACTGTACCAAGGTATTTCCTCAAATTACCGTTATGGTCCCCTGTACTTTGACTCAGGTATAAAATCAACTGTCCTTAATTTTTTATCCCAAACCAAGTAATCGTCAAATTGCACTATTAATATTTTTATGGTAATTTTGTAATGTTTATATCGCTGGAAAAAAGTTGTGGCGGTAGGTAAAAGAGATAATTGATACAATGATATGGACGAAGTAAGAGCCATCGCTTATGCAAATGGTTTATGGCTTGCTTCAGACCGCCGCATGATTTATTATAAATTGGTGCATTAAATACTATTTATACGTATTTCATGATATGAGTATATGCGTGTATTTTCATCTTACACGTGGAATTTGTGTTATTTATAGCTTTACAACTCAAAATTATCATGATTACTTAGTTATTATAAAGATAGATACATAATTAGATAATAAAAACGTCGTTTCGAAGGTCAACGAAATCATTACTACTGATAAACTAGTTAAGTTGAATTTCGGTGAACTACGCTTTGACTCCTAATACATCCGTACAAGACGTCAAAATGATTTTATTGATGTGCTACAACGATAACTTTTTGATTTACAATTATAAGCTTTAAGAAGATACAGTTCTCAACATTATTGTGACTCGCCCAAGTATCCATTAAGTATTTTACCTTACAATTAAATCTTTATCATCTTTAGACTAAGTTATATATGTATATACAAAATGGGCACTTCAGTATATTGTTAGTCACACACACCTTATTATATATAGTACTGGAATAGGAACTTTATTAGACCTGCTTTATGAACTGAAGGGATCTCTTGATAATGTATCTTATTCTACACTTTATTGGTAAGCAGTAAATTTAGTACAAAAAAATATAATCCAAATTGTCTGAATCATCAATTTTAAAAGTGCACATTATGGGATTATATGCTTGAATTAAATCAATACAATTTAGGCCAATTTTGACTTCTATATTTTTTTTTAATACAAGGTTTTCAACTTACGATTCATCCAGTACTTTATCCGCAGTGTCGGAACGAAGAAATAACGCTGGCGGCAGACAGGGACATAAATAAATTGTCGGAAATCGGCTTCCTCCGGTGCTGCGCTGGGAACTCGCGATGTGATCGACGCGCCATGGGTCTGCTATCACAGATCTACTAGAGACTTATAACTAAATGAACGTAGGCTATTTAAGGTGTGGCTCATATTTAACTTATAAACAATATTTTTCGAGTAATTCAAATATCGAGTCGTTAAAAAATCATCACATACGAAATTGTATTAATAAAGCACTTCAATGTTCTCTTTGATTAACAAAACAGGTGGTATTTGTTTATTTTTGAAAATAAGTAACAATTTAATTAGGTACTTAAATGAAATGTTTCCTAAAATATTGATTTGATATGATAGGTATTAAAATATAGATCAATGACATTGTTACCAGTATGATATAGGTAACAATATCAATATATGTTATATAATATTTTATTTAAATAATGTTTTATTGTACATTAAAGTAGTTTAGTTAAATTTCGAGGTAACTTTGTCCCTGATAGGTACCTACAAAGGGCCTCAAATATTCAATTTAACAAGTACACATACGTTCTTGACTACATAATAAAAAATAAAAGGAAAGAAAAGCTCTGCTACTAGTGAACCATTTTTCAAATTAGTGGATAGTGTGTATTATATGTAACGAACGAATATATTAATGCATTGTTCATGTAGGTATGTCCTTTATGATATTATTAGCTACCCGGCCATGCGTTTTTAGGTAATTTACAATAAAAAAATAAAAACAGGCACGCAGGATCTCGATAACGGAAGGCGTGCACCACTGAGCTAGTCAGCCTGTGACCAAGGCCAATGCAACCCGGTCGAAACGTCAGGCAATTCAGAGGTATGTAATACCTATTTCGTGATCGCGTTAATCCCACTAATGTTATAAATGTGAAAGTTTGGATGGATGGATGGATGGATGGATGGATGTTTGTTACTCTTTCACGCAAAAACCACTAAACCGATTGCGATGAAACTTGCTATGTAGATAGCTGGAGACCTGGATTAACGCATAGGCTACTTTTTATGCCGATATTCCCACGGGATCGGGACTTTCACGTGGATGAAACCGCGGGGCGCTGCTAGTATTATAAATGTGAAAGTTTAGATGGATGGATGTTTGTTACTCTTTCAAGCAAAAACCACAGAACCGATTCCTTTGAAACTTGGTATGTAGATAGCTGAAGACCTATATTAACGCATATGCTACTTTTTATCCCGATATTTCCATGGGGTCGGGACTTACGCGGGTGAAACCGCGGGGTGCTCCTAGTTCCTATATAAATACATAAAATTTCATTAAAATAAAAAAATAATTTGTTTAGGATTTCATCGCGAACAAACAACGTGACACGTAATTTTTATACATATAAAAAATATTTACTGACCGTTGCGTTGGTAGTAACACTGGGAGAATATGATTGTTTCTTGAAGATTTTTCGTATCAAATTGCATTAATTTTACGTAATTCATATTTCCTGCAATAAGATTGAAACATCTGTCGACCAGTAGCAGTTTTCTAAGGAAAATAATTACCAGTTGTTATAATCCGCATCATATTTAAAAAGTAGCCACTTGACCGCGAAATTTTAGGTATCATGTTTCACGAAGATCCGAATGGTGATAAGAGTGTTTAAAAGGCACACATTTCGTAATTTTTGAATGAAATGTAAATAATTCCAATTTTTGTTTCTCGCTATGGCACGTTCTTTTGAATAAAAAATCTGAGAACACCATGTGAAATAGATCGACATTCGCAATCGGAAGATCCACTTTTGTAATGTGCAATTTGAGAATGATTTCCGCATGAAATACACCAAATAACTAACTCTCATATTGCTACATTTTTTCTACATTTCCTCCGGCTTTTTAAACACGAGTGCGGTTTGAGTTGTACAAAATTGTCTAAGCTGTTCTTTTCTGTACAAACCGGAGTTTTTTTCTGCAATTTCTTACTTGAATTTGTGCAATAACGTGTACCGCGTACTTCTGTGGCTTAGTTTATTGCAATCTGAAAGAATAGTGCCTTTATAAATACCGACAGTTTTTTAAAGTACTTACGTCCTTAAATTTTAAATATACCGTAAATATTTTTTATTGATTTTAAAGCTCAAAATATATAAATTATATTGTTACCTCAACTACTGGGCCGTGTAATAAATATTATTAGATTCATAAAGCCTTCAACTGTCTACCGTAATTTATAAACCAACATTATACGTAAATAAATACTTTAACAATGGCAACATTCGTAAATATATCGTGGTGTACATACATACGTGTTTATGTGAATGTAACTAGTGATGTGATACTATTTAACTTATGGAGTGAGTTATTTTAAGCAAACTTAAATACTCTTGTACTTTATAAATCGAACATAGATTTCGGACTTTTTGCCTGAGTCTCGTCTCAGTATTTTATTAATTTGTATATTTTTTATTTCATTCGATTTATGATATAATGTGTATATAAGAGATGTAGAATCCGAGGAACTAAAGACTTCAACGCGCTCCGAGAAGTTATTGTGGCGAGAAGAAAATCTTCACTATTTTTGGATAATCGATACAATCGTGTTCCCAACAACTATAGATGTAGATGAAGATGTTGGCTTAGTAGACAGGACAGTGGCAAAGCAGTGATTTACATAGAACACCGCTGCGCTCAGCGTGACCTCACTGTGTAATAATTTACAATAGGAATTATTGATTTTATTGTACACGGAATGTCTATCGGCGTATTGTAGAAATATGATATGCAGTTACAAGTAGCTACAAGAAAAGATAAAGATAGATATTGTTCAAATAGGACCACTTTATAGGTGCGATGTTTTACTGCTGAGATCTAGCTTTTTTATTTCTGAATAGTTATAGTTTAAAAAACTAAAAAACACGCTTTTATAGAAAATTCAACTAAAAAATTAAAAAATTAATCGAATTATTGCATTATCATTGGTTAAAGTTAGTATTATCATTGGTCTTTGACAGGTGTGCAAAATTTAAATGAAATCTGGCCGTTTAAAGTGGGTCAAAATCGCTCCCATAGGAGTCGGTTACAAAAATAAACAAACATACAAACAAACAAACATACAAGTGAAGCTAATATAAAGCGTGTAAAAAGAAGCAAACATTTACTTAACAACTTTATTCAACCAACTATTATTGAAATATAGAAAGGCTGTATATGTTGAACACCTTTTTATAAAAGCATATTTTTATAAAAAAAATACTAGGTACTATTAACCTGCGATACATATTACTATTACCTATTCTAACTAACTCCTCCATCTAAGGTAATTCTGTGTGTATAGTTCTTTCACTCACATTGCTTGTATTCTGCTTTATTATGTAATTATCACAACCATGTAGAACATCTATGTATGTAGGTTTATCTCGAAACTTGCACTATTCAAAGGGCAAAGAAAGTATTAACAGTAGGTTTGCCTCGATAGCACAATCAATAACCATTTAAAAAAAATGGTTCATGTACACTACCTTTTCGCTTAAAGTATACTGTATTAAGGTATATTATATATTGTAAGGTATATTGTATATTAATTATGTATATATTGTTTATACTACAGTTAGGTTTATGTATGTATATTGATAAGTACCTATTGGTGTTTATGAAATATCTGTATATTTTTATTATCATATTTATTAGAAATTAAAAATAATATTTTTTTTAAATACAACACCAACTGCCATTGTCTCTCCGAATCATTTTGATCCATCCTAAGGTTGCCTGAAAGAGATTGCATCTAGCAATAAGGCCACCCTTTGTTCATTATCTGTTTAATGTAATTATGTAAATGTACCTCCCACTGTATTGCTAATTTACAAATAAAGTGTTATCTATCTATCTGTGTATAGCGCTCTGCATTGCTGAACTACTGTAGGAGTTATTACTTTTAAGAAGAGTTTAATACTCGTATAAAAGCAGCAGTATATAATTTTTAACATGATTTCCATAAATACTAGCATGATTACAAGGAAAAGTGCGACTTTAAATGCATTTTTATTTGTTTTGATTTACGTTTGTAAAACTATCTATTTTATAAAACTAATTAACATTACTACACCCAATACTTTCGGCTTAGCGTAAACTGCTAAAAACTTCGGATAAATGACCTCTTAAAAAATTATAGTAACCAATTTTATCGTAGTTAAAAAATATTTTAGAATGTAGTAGCAAAGTTTTATAACTTCACAATTAAATCCACATTATTTTTATTAGTGCTGAGTCTAAGACATTTGATCAAAAGACAGATCGGTTTACATATTATGTAAATATGTATACAGATTTAATTATTAAAGTCAAACGCACCTTGCCTTGAATTTTGGATAAAATATATACATCAACAAAAAATAAACTCTTATGGGGACAGCCAAAAGATCCTTAAAATGTCGGCGTGAATCTCATAAAAGGGATTATAGGTTTGAGCAGCTTAATGCTCTAGGATTCAATTAGGCGAAATAAGCTTAAGTGGCTTGTATCCGCTGTTATGACAGCACTCAAATTATCAGGACCTGTCGTTTCCGTCATATTACGTAACTTGAGGGTGACGAGTAATGACGTTGGAGTATCATTCTAAATTAATATGTATTGTCAACTAGGGTTGTGTGTAATTGAAGTTTTAATTCTTACGATATTGTTATAGTTACGTTAAAGTAGTCTTAATTATGCTTATGCCCATGCATGTACTTATAAACATTTGTTATCATAACAAAATACCCAAAGGATACACGAACATCTAATTACTCACTTATTACTAATTACTTACTTCGCCGCTTGTAATTGGATAAACTGCGAAGCCAAGCAATTGGTAAGTTCTACTGCGATAACTAGATAACTGAAATGTGTTCAAAATAAGTGTTGTTATAACTTACTACCATTTGCCTGTAACTTCACTCGATAGCAGTACTTCTTGATTAATGCCCGGTTCCTATAATCAAGAAACTATTCGTTTTGCTTGCGGATGGCAAAATTTTCGTTGCAAATTCACCGTCCGTTGATAAGATGATTAGGTAATACATGAAAATGTAGAAAACAAACTCACTTTCGCATTTATAATATTCTATAGCTAAGATAGATTGGATTAGTTAGGAATAATTAGGCTGTCATAACATAACAAATTACAATAACAATGAAAAAACGCAAGACGGAGTCGCACACAACAAGCCTATTTTTTCTTAAATTACGTTGTATCTACTATGTTTGATGATATTTAATGATAAAATTTTATTTTCATTTGATTATTAATTTTCTAATTCTAATGTTCGTATTCACAAAATTTTTAAAAAGACTCACATTAGACCGTGTATTAAAACTAATGAATATACTCCTCAGAATTTTAAAATGAAGTTTGAATGATTGAGAAAATTTTGCCCTTTACACATACCATTCTATAGGTATCTAAGCGAAACTGTAAAGCCTTCTAAGAACTTCGGAGAATCAACTCGTCGCAAGAGACACAGATATTTTAGATAGGATATTCTGTTGGGTTGATCTTTTACAGTGCAACTGTTCTGAGTTAATAAGAGTTAGTCTTATCTTAAACATATTGCTAGTAGGGACAGATTTGTTACCGAGCAATCCTTGTGTAGGCTTGTTGTGTGTACGGCATTAGATGAAAACTCTGGATGATACTTAGTGACTGCAACCAATGTAGGTATGAACTTGGAACTCTTAAAAAGCATAAAGTTATGTATTTAAGTTTCCAATGTAAAGGAATTATTTTTATCTGTTGTAGTTGTGAAGAGTCAAGTGAAGGTAACAGATAGCACTATCGTTAATGCAGTAGCGCGTGTATTACTATAACATGCGGGCGATATGCCACATAACTCTTACCGCTAATAAAATAAGGTACATTTTATCGTGGGCATATCATACCTACTTGTTATTCGCGCAAGTTCATTGTTAGCAGTATTCAGGACGTAACGGACAGTTAGTACAGGTATCGTCAGAGTGCAAACTTGATAAGTGTACTGGCATGCGCCTTTAGTTAAAGCTTTATGTTGTATAGTTATTTACTGCACTAGCCTCACACTTCGACTGCCTTGGAAATATTTTGTAATTCGCATGACTATTTCCTAGGAATAGTCATTTTAATAACACCTATTCCATAAAATAATATCCATTAAATAAAATCCATAAAATAGACGAGGTAAACGAATAATTTGGGTCGTGTTCGAACCCGCAGTCAAAGTATAGTGTAGATTAATTTTAAAAGTAAAACCATAGTTTTTAAAATTTTGCAAGTTATAAAGTATTTCGATGTCAGGTGAATTCTCACAAGTTCACATGCAAATTGAAAAGAAATTCTCACGCACATATTTGTTCTGTTGTGTTAAAATGGTAAAATCAAAAGTTCAAAATTTTGGGAAAATCATGTTCCCACGTACTGTGCGAATAGCTTCCGCATCAGGTGCAGAACCGAAAGGGTTCGATTCTCAAAGGGTTCCCATTATTATTGTTATTCTGATTGACAGTCGCCCTCTCGAGTGTCGAGCCTTTTTTCTGCCAGATATTAAACTAATATTGGTAGGTCCCATCCTCTTCCGCCAGTTTTTTGTACATCAATGTCCTGTATTTCATTTTGGGAAAAAAGATACTATTTGAATTGCTTTTAGTCTTTTTATGGCATTGTATATCAAGTTTACAGAAAGCTTTGAATTACAATTGATCTATTTTTCTAAAATAGTTATCTCTTTTTTTATAAGAAGCAAGTATATTTATTTTTTTATAGGTTAGATAAAATGTTGGAATTAGAGCAATGGATTATCCTAGAATGCAATAAATTTCGAAGCTCGCATTAAACTTTGATAAGAATATCTAAAGTATTACCACCCAAACGCGAGAACGGGATTTTACTTAATTACATTATCTAATTAGATATAGAATACACATTAATGCTCGCATCTACGTTTAGTTCCTTATATTAACTGATGGAGGAACCACGACCGAACACTGAATGAACCACTATAGACATTAGAGTTGTGTTTTGGTTGTTTTGATCATTGTTCACTAGTGTCCACTCCACGCGAGAAGTGTCGGCTACGTGATGAATGGCCAGGCGTTGATTTAAAGGGGTACATTTGAATGCCAGAGCTTGATACTGTGTATCTCTGTAACCTATTCTTTAATGCAATAAAACCATAAAGTTACCTTAACTTTAAGAGCGCTTATCCTGAATAAAGAAATCGTTACTCAACTAAAAAATCAGATAAAGTATAGAAGACATAATTGACATGAGGTGCGAAAAAAACAACGTAGAATATTGAGATCGAATCTGAGCTTGTAAGACAAATCGCTCCCAACAATGTCACCCGTTGGGTGCTCAAAGACAGCGTTCGGACCCATTCATCCATTTTTTAGTTCAAGAGGTACAATTAACAATGACAGCGGTCAGGTTGCGTATAAAAAATTACCATGGAATGAGTTTTTCCAAAATGTAGACATGTCGTTTTTTATATACAGTGAAGAGCAAGGTTGAAGAATTTTATTGCGTTTAGTATTTTGTTCATATCTATATTTTATGGCGTAGCATCGAAAAATCTAGCGGCGTATAAAAGGTAAGATTTACATCGGTTTCCTTTGTGCCTTCTGTGGGTGATCTCGTTTGACAAAAGTGTTAACATTTACATCCATAAAATATTTTGACTTCTCTTTTAATGGATATAAGCGGACAGGACACGTTTCTTAATAATATGAGGTCAAATCTTGTTTGTATTTTATTTTTGTAGGGCAATATTTTCCATAATGCAATTGTATCACGGTTAAGAATTAATTGTAATAAAATTGCGATGAATGCAAACTTCAATACTACCGAGGAACGAGGCTATCAGATGACTGTTATTCTAGTTTACCTCTTAAATTAAATTAATGCTTACGTAAGTAAGTTGGCTTGGCGTTGATAGATTAAGTACAGTAAGTACTGGGTATAGTTAAAACCCAAAAGTGTTTTGATTGCAAGTCCGCTCAGCCAGTACAAAACCAATGCTCACATTTTTTGCGATTTGATTGGTGGCCATCTTACATTAGACCAGAAATCAGAAGTCATGTTACAACCGCTACAAATACTATAATAGACTGTTTATATCTATGCTTTATACTATACTAGAGTCGTAGGTCGCAGCATTGCTAAATTAGCTTTTTTGTTATGTTGACAACACTGTTACGTCATTATAATTCGACAGTAAACAATACTGTACAATACAGTAAACAATAATGACGTAACAGTGTAAAAAGGTAATATAGCACTGCTGCGACCTCAAATTCTACGATGCGGCGACGGTTCTCTTTTCGCATAGACTAACTACTGTATGTAAAATTTCATGATGATCAGTTAAGTAGTGGAGGGACTGGAGGGATGGAAAAATTACTTTCACGAGGACGAAGCCGCGGGCAAAAGTTAGTGGTACTACATAATTATATAGTATTGTCTTGTAACTGTTTATGTGAGTTCTTTTAAAGAGTGTTATTTTTTTAAATTGCGTTGTGTCTCTCACGTGCGCATTTTTGTTTACATATTACATATATTATAAATGCAGGTTTCTGATAAGTAAATATTATTCAACCCAATTTCTGACTTACACGTATCGCAGATACAATTACCTGGGGCAACTGTTAAGTCTTCTTGTGCATCTTGTCTTTACTCGTCAAAATAAAAATAAAATATATCGTTTTATTAACGTATAGCCTAAAGCTTTGTATTAAAAGGGTTGTCTTTAAAACACCCCTAAATGGCGTCGATCTAAATGAACATTTGAACAAAATATTCATTAGAACCCCAACAAACTTTAAAGTATTTTAATTATGGCTTGTCTGAAGTCCGTCAAAAGACTGTTATTAAAAACTATTAGAATATTTCTAAATTGTAGATTCATACTTTAACCTTCCTTTTTGACAGATCTAAGCTTTAATTTAGCTAAAAGTATGATTGTAGGTTAATGGCTTTAACCAAATTAATTACAAACATTGTTATCTGTAGAAAAAAGAAGAGATTCTAAAATTGCACCCAATTATTTAAATATAATATATAGGAATATGTATGGCAGCTTTTTGAGTAATTTGAGTTACTCGTGAATCTTTATTCCAAAACAAAATTGTTGATCAACGTTTGAGTTTTTAAATTATGTATTTTCTATTCTGCTATAGAAATATTCGATATTCAGATAAATTTACTAAGTGTTTATTTAATTACTACTTCTACGTAAAAAAAAATATTTTTATAGCTAATACATTCGTTGTTAGTTTTTAGAGGAACAGTTTTGTAAAAACAACTCGCAATGCGTATGAATAGTATCAGATTATTTTTCATTATTATCACTATATTCAATTCACAATCGACAAACAACGATAGCATCGCAGCATGGACCGGCTGTCAAAAGTTATATTTATTTTCTTTACAAATTCATAGAATCAGTGCAAATTCACAGTGGAGATGTTTGCGGGTATCGACGCATTATGCGCGGTCGCATCGTTTGTTCGTGCACAAAGCTTTGCAACCCTTTGGGGACACAATGCGCGTCACTAATCTAGATCATGTGCGCTATTGTGGCTCATTGTTGGTCCTCGTCCCGCGCCCGCTCTCCGGCCACTCGCAGCGGGAAAAGAAGCATGACTGTGGATATCTCACTCGATGTCGATTTATAAGAAATTACTGCGCCGCGGGTGCCAGGTAGCTACTCCCACGGATGCGTATACAATGCAAAAACTTTGCTCTCCAAATGTTACTTACTCGCCAAACAGGAAATGAAAATATTATTTCTTCCTATTGCCACTTTGTGTACCATCATTCAGCTTTACTATACCTACATCAAAATATTTCATAAATGGCTTCCGAATTTTTTCATTGTGTTATTAGGTACTTTCTTTGCGATCGTAAATTACAGTTGATTGGCGTCGTTCAAAGAAGATGGTCAATGGTTAGAGTGCGCTGAGCTTATCATTAAGGTATGTGCAACGATTTCGTTAATAATTATGTAAAAATATTGGAAGCGGTCTCATGTATGTTTAACTGCTTATTACTTTGTAACCCGGGGCTTGGACTAACGGAGCGATAACTTATAAATGTGTTAGAGTCGAATGATTTTATTTAAGACCGCGTAGGCCGAAACCATTCACAGGGGCTTATATGCAATATAGATAACATATTTTTAAATTAATGCTTGACACTTCATAAAATAAAGTGTAATATTTTCATATATGTACCTAATGAATTGATTTTATTTTAATTTTAAACCAGGTAAATCACATAATTTCTAAGAATAGCTCTAAATAGTTCCCGGAGGCTTCCTTCTTAGGGTATTCCCGGGTCCCCTGCAATAGGCCCACTTGTGACGGAACACCGTGTGGTTTTAGTCGGTTCGATTCCGACATACCACTTCACCATTAGCTCAGGTGAGGTGATGACCCGAGGGGGTTTCAAAATAAAAAAAAAAAAAGAAAAAAGAAGAGTAGCTCTAAATGACAAACATAAAATGGTTAGGCTGATTTTTTTCATCTAGATCTCTCTGTGAGTATCAGGCAGTCTTCTAGATCAATGCAGAAATCATTAGGTAAGTATCAGCATTTGATATTTGACACACAATTTTAAAGTTTTATCCCGAACATCAAATTCGAATGATTGAAAATGAATGACTTTAGAAAGATTTCTGACAAAAGTACTATTTTTATATTTTATATTCTTAGCTGTAACACAAAATATTATTCTTCTCCACACCGTTGTTGTCCATATTCACTTCACAAGCGGCGCGTGTGCCTAAAGGACATTGCGGTGTCATCCCGGAGCAAAACTGCTTAATTGGCTGAGATAATTGAATTGCATGTAGTATGCATAATACAGTTATAACTGAGCACCACGATCAGGAAGTCTCATGACGATTAAGGAGAAATACAATATGTAACTTTACGGTCTAAACAAAATGTTAAATCATTTCATATCATTTCTACTTCAGTACATCTATCTACCTATATATCTATATACTTGGTTGTCGATGAACACCAATGTGATCCTGAACGGGCTATAAACATCCTGAACCGATTTTTTAAACATAAACGGTTAAAAATCGGTTTAGGCAAGTCAAGCCGTATATCTATATTTTTTTATACATGACTACGTCTGGCTTATTAATGGTTAGTCTGATTTCGATATTTCTTTTTTCTTGGATAGGATATACTACTATATCAAAAATAGGAGAAGAATAATCGTTCAAATTTGAATTTTTATCTGTGAATCAATTCTGTTGAATCTTAGCACACATTTGTAGTTCTAATAACGGAAGCCAGTCGAGGGAACTCCTTAAACAGTTTCCAGCAGCTACCTCGTGTTTGGGCTTATTCAGTAATCATAATCACAACGTAAATCCTAATAAAAAAATGTTTTTTAAATATTAATAACAAATAACAATGAATAGTTAAAGAAGGTAATCATCATCATCATCATAAATATTAGCTAATTCATTTAATTAAGTTAGGTAAATAATTTATTTAATAAGTAACTATTAATTATTAAAATTTAGCCATAAAGAAATACAGTTTAACAAAAAAATCATCCAACGAATATAAAAGAAATGAAAAGCGAATAATAATGAACTTGTTAGCCTCACTAAACTTTTACATTATTATGGTTATATAACAGTATATACGGGAATTAACACGATCACGAAAAAGGTATTACATACCTCTGAATTGCCTGACGTCTACATTATTGTAAACACCTAAATAAGCAAGCAAATTTTCTTGACCCTATTAACAGCGAAACAATCTTTGCATTACTAGCACCACAAGTCTTACGGTATTTTCGGTATTTCCCTGCAAGGTCGAGTGATATTTTTACTCATGTTAAAAAACAAATCGCGTTATTTTTTTATAATATCTACTTCTAATTTCAGGGGTGTTTCTTAGAACTACGAGTTGCTCTTTAGGATATATGTAAAGGTCAGTAAAGGTGTTAAAGAACATGGTGAAGTGATGTTTATCTTATTCTATGAGATGAATATCTTTCATTTTCAACATTGTCACTGGACGTAGGACACTGTTTCTGTTTAACTGTGATTTATTTTCTTATACTTAATTGGATTTCGTTTTAGTTAAAGGCTCCCAATTTTTATCGGCATAACAGAAATTATCTATACATAATGAAAAATTATAAAGTTTGAAAAATACAAACAAAATATTTTAAAACATATTTTGTTTTTTTACTACCAAAGGTTTTAAAGTAATACTGTAATTTTTTTCATCTGTACTTAGTTTCAAGTACTTAGGTTCATTTTGCCTTTAATTTAAAAACAATGATTATGTTATACTAACTTTTAAACTTTCGCGTTCCATGATATGATATTATTTACGTGTTTACGGGAATTAACGCGATCACGAAAAGGTATTACATACCTCTGAATTGCCTCTGAATTCATCATAACCTTTTCGTGATCGCGTTAATTCCCGTAAATACGTAAATTAATGATTATGTTGTTAGTTATACATCAGTTGAAACCTGCGAAATTCGTAGACGGGAATCGACGAATTCTTTAAAAACATATTTCACCGCCTTGTCGGGTTTCAAATTTTTCCTACAATAAATCACTTGGAAAACGGTCTGGTCAGTATGGGGGGGGGTGTCGGAGAGTTTCTAATCGTAACTCGTTAACAAGGAGTGTTATCATGAAGAAGGAGTGGACCAGAGCAATTAACCAGTCTCGGTTATTTGATAGCTAGTCAGTTACTTGTTTGCGGTTCTTCACAGTACACCCCTGCCTGTAGTAATATGTTGTACCAGATCTTAATAATCTGTAATAAACAATGCCGGCACAGACCACAAGCAGTTTCTTATGACTGCATTTGCATGTCGGATATAGTCTAGCTGCCTCTTCTGTCCCTAATAACCTTTTGATTGGCATACAAGATACTTTTTAAACTTGAGTACTAAGGTCCGGGTGCCATTTTTGAGTAATTTTTTTTTTACATATTATTTGTAGGGTTATATAAATGTCAAACCAAATACTGTAGCCCTCGGTACATCCTAACCTACGACTGCAAACTTTTTTATTTTATACAAGAGCAAACCATTCTCTTCTCACGATTATTTGATGCAGAGATTTTGATTCGGTGATTGATGATAACTTTCCCTCCTCGCCTGAACAGAGGTCTACATAACAATATGTCCATCACTCTAAAACTATTCAGTGACGGCAAAATAATCCGTCATCTCCTGCACACTCGAATGACACAAAATGGTTTTGTCTCTAAAAATATTAGTAAAAAGTAGCAGCGTCTGCCCCAAGTTAAGAATAGGTACTTTTGTTGCCTATGGTGCATCGCGAGGACTGGAAGGTTGCACAAATTTTGCAACTGTGAAAACTAATATATATAATGTATTTACATACATACCCGGCCTTTGCAGAAGTTGAATAGATTTTTACATTCGTTACGTGGTATATACAATTTTGTAATTTTTTCTCATTTCCCATGAAGCCATAAGGCACGTGTATAAATCCCGTGCCTGCGCATGGCCTAAGGGGTGGATGCTTCCTTTTTACTTCACCATTGTTACGCTTGCCAGGGAATTTATTTCTTATTCGCGCGTTGAGTTGCGCTTCCTGGGCGGTTGACTGTGCCCTACGGCGGTAGGCTATGTGACACACGGATTTTTAAAATGTGCTACATAAGTCAAAAGTCAAATGAAATGGATTCCTTGCAAATAAAACTCATACACCTCTTCTACAACTCCCATCTCCATTTGGTAAAATTTACTTTTAAAACTCATAGTACTCTTCAATTACTAGTTAACAAGTAATTTGATCATAACACTGGCAGCAGTAGATCTAACACTGCAATTTTTTTTTATAATTAATAAATATATTAGGAATTTCAGTGAAATGTCATGTTTTCCTAAGTTATGAATAAGTCTGGAACTAGCCATATGTTGATCAAACAATTCATTCGTGTGTTAAGTATTATCGGCAGCGGGAGCATTCGTTAATTCACGGATGACTGTGAATTCTTTATTCTTTGGTGTTTTAAGTGAACATGCACGTACGTAGTTATTTACCTAGCCAGTTAAACTATATGTTTAAACAATTGAGCTTGGTATTTTGTTTTAACTTTATAATATAGATTAAACGAAAACGTGTTTTATTTTTTTTATTTTTGTGCACGACTTATGTAAATACTCACTACGTATATATTATATAAAAATATAACTGGACGATGTCTGTACTTTGGAGATCATGAAAACCTAATATCAGGGGTCTTTATAAGCATTAGTATAAAAATATTAATTTTAGAATTTTCTCTATCTGTTTGTTTGTGTGTTTGTACGCGCATCACTCAAAAACTACTGCACGAATTTGGATGCGGTTTTCACATTTTTATGGTTGGTGGTCTAACTTCAAATCTGGTGCTTATTTCATCTTGATACGCCGCCTAGAAGCCGAGTTCTTAATAATAATTGTTATCTTAATTGTCTCTTTAATTTGTATTTTCGCGAGGTAAAATATTTAGCGTAAACTATCGAGCAATCCATCTTCTTGTGAAACGCTAGATAGCGTTAAGGGAAAAATAAAAAGTCGGTTTTGTTTTAAGGTGTCGGACCTGATTTGCCCATAGAGAATAAATAAGATAAGATTGCCCTGTTTTATATAACAATAATTGCATGCATGTTAATGAACTACAATTTGAATTTTGATATTTTCTTTGCTTTTTGGATTTTTCTTTGCCTTTAATTTTCCGTACGATACGATTTTCCTATTAAATATGACGACTGCATTAGTGTAAATGAACTACGATTTGCCTTTTCGTATTTACTTATATCCCATACTATTTTCCTATTAAATACGACCAGTGCATTAGTGTTTTTTATGATATATAAAAGTAGCGTATGTCCCCCTAACTATCGGTATGTGATTATTTGTTAGATCGTTCTTTTTCGCCAGCGTTACTAAACCAAAATTTGTTCCTAGTGTTCCTTTAGGTAACTCAGGATTGGGAATTTTTTCACACAATAAATCTCTACGTAATAATTAGTACGTAATAAATCTAATCTCTAATATCTCTACGTAACAAATAGTAATTACAAGTATTTTGGATTTCCATTTATTTATTTGTTCTACGAGTATATAATAATTAGACACGATAGGTTTTTATGTGTGTAGATAAGCTTCTTCTTATATGCAAAGAAATGGATACCTACTTCCAAATTGTAGGTATCCATTTCTTTTCTGTTCACTAGCTAGTTCATAATTAACAAAGGCCTATTTGAATACATAACATTGGGGTTGGTATTTGGTTGTAAAGTTCTTTAGATATCAATGTCTATTTTCAGAGTTCTCACCGTGGGAGCCTCGCCTCGCCTTGGCTGTATCCGCTTACTTGCGATACTTTTGTTTCTGACCATTTTATTCAGATTAATGCAAATGGCTTCAATGCCTACCGTTACTTGTATATCGCCTTAATTGCATGTGAACTGATAAAAAAAAATAAAAGTGATACAAAAACCCGCAGAGATAAATTGCGGAAAAGTACAGAATTCTTTATTTTTATTTATGTCATCATCATAAACCATTAAAGTATTTGCTAATTAAAAAAATTGCGGTTTGGCTATCAATTTTAATGTATAAAGCCAGTAGTAAAGTAAATGTATAAAGATATAGAAAAGAAATAAAAATTCAATCCCAATTTTATAATTAAAGGTCAACTGGTGATGCTCTAGGTTTTCATTTATGCTTCATGGCCACAAAGCTTCATGGCCCGACAACTTCATACTAATCGCTTGTAGCTTTTGATCCGTCAAGAAGGACGAATATACCATTAAAAAATCCCATAAATATCGGTGTTTTGATACGGTAGATCACGTATAACAAAATCTTAATGCTACTAATTGGATGCAAATCTAAGCTGAATACTAACAAGCGGTGTTTAGTGTGGTCAGATATTATAAATCACGGCGACCAGATCTTACGGATAGCGTCTTTCCCTCATAAAATGTAGCAAAAAATATGTTCCAAATGTGGTTTGTACAGTGGCCCTCCACAACGTGGCCGTAGGCGAGCGATTTTTGTCTTTATTTATTTTTTCGTTTTAGCTTTCTATAATTGCCTCAATATTTCAAAGGTTTATTACCCCGTGTGAAATATTGCTACACATAAAAGTGGTATTTAAAATTGTTATTAAAAAATGCCTAATTATTACTATTTAAGGATTAGCTATTCAATGGTACCTTACGGTTAATTAAAATATTGCAATACGTACATAAGGAACTTAACAAAAACATACAAAATATTATAGACACTTAAAATAATCATATAACATTTATTTTAAAACATACCTACTTACGAGGATTAAAATGAGAAAAAGAAATAATGTTAATTTTCCATTAACTTGTTTCGTTGATGTCGCTTTTAGTAACACGGTTTTATGTCAAACTGTGCAAGTAAAACTAATTGATTATAAAAGTATTTATGATTTCATTGCTCTTATCGGTACTTTAATGTCAGTGTATAAATAGGTGATAATTTCAACATCTTTCGTTAATTATGTGAGTGAATCATTAGGTGGCTTTAAGCCACGAAGTAATCAAGTACGGCCCAAAATGATTCAAATGTAATTGCTATTATCCGTTTAGTGGATATAAATCTCGTTGTTATTTTGTGTGATTTATGCTCGCTCGAGTATGGCGATCGCTGCCGTGGGACTGTTCCCTACATTGGCTCTGACAGTAATTATTATTCGGATGTTATTTCAGAGTTCCCACTACGAAAATCCTAAGGCCATGAATGCATGCTGTGTTACAAATACATTTAAATTTAATAGATATTTTACTATTGTTTGTTGTTTATTTTATAACATTACTAAATCTAAAAATTGCAATATACAACTTTTGTATTCACTCCTAGGGGTGGTCCAGAATCTATAACATACCTATATCCCAAAAACCATTAATTGTAAAAGAACCTTGTATTTTTTGCACATTATTATCCTCTTGTATAGATATACCCCGGACCTTTGATAAGCTCGTCGAGACTGTTATCAAGGGGTGAAGTCTTTTGAGAATTGGCGCCATACAGATTAAGATGCCAGCCCTTAATGTGTTAATTAAAAAAAGTAAAATAACTTATTGTTTTTTTATTCATGTTATCAACCACTTAAGTAAATGATGATAAGAGTACAATATCGCCGTTTTAACACTTTAAAGGCGTTAAATTTGATGAATAAGAGATAATGATACGTCAGAATTCAAATATGTAATTAATTATCAAAATTTTAAAGTACTAAGTGATTTTTTCAATTATTAATTTGGTTAATAAACAATTTGAGGAAGTGTTTTTGTCCACGACTGTTTTATAATATCTTGACAAAACTATCATCTTTTAAGAGGTGTTATTGACAACAAAAACGATAAGAAATTTTGCTCAATTATACTAGGCCACAGTTAGCTTGAAATGTTTAATTGCTCTTTATCTTCCTTAGTTTTTGTTTTTTCAGTTTCTGTTGTTATTAATCCTGGGTTTGTTTCAAAATATTTTTAAATAGGTATTTCCTTGATCATGCGATCTGTAAATTGTAGATTACAAACTATCTCAAAGAGTCAGAGTTCTAATATTATTAATCTTTGTATTCAAACTTTACAAAGTTAGGTATATTGAGCGATTTTTTTTTGTTTTTTTTTTCAATTAGATGTTCTGCACAAATTATCCTTTACTGATTTAATACCTATTATCTTTTTTTGATACCAAACGTTTCAGTTATTTAAGGGTTTTTTCAGTGATACGATACGTAAATTATTCAGGAAAAGAAAAACTTCACACATAAATATATTTTTGTGTCAAATTATGGCTATGAGAACCTAGAAGCAACAATAACATAATCTTCAGTGTCGTAACAAGTCACAAGTAAATCATTGAACAAATACTCTTCAATACTTAGATTTTGAAATACACATAACATTTTACAACTTAATAAACATATTTCTTGATACACAATATTTATACGTTCGTATTGTGATATCTTCTGGCTACCACAAGATTTATGTGTGGACACAAAACATTTTATAGAAGGATGGCTCGTTAACACCAATGTAAACGTCTCCGAGTGAAATATCTAAGTTACTGCTACACACTCTGGCCCTCTGTTGTGTGCTTTACCTTTACCGTCATTGACATTCAAATTTTGACGAATTAATGGCTCGGTGTTATAACTGCTATCATATTTTGAAGAATAGCAGCTCTTTATAGCTCCTTGTAAATAGAAATATGTTTGTTTATTAGAATGTTGTTTAGAAATTTTATCGCCGTCGCCGCAATGCTTGGACTGACCGTACTGTGTGAAAATATGGGCATTATAAATTCATTTTAGTCACAAGAGCTATTACTATAAGTGAATGAGTTTTTTTTATATTATAGGGGGCAAAGGAGCAGACGGGTCACCTGATGGTAAGTGGCTACCGTCGCCCATGACACCTGCAACTCAAGAGTCACAAGTGCGTTGCCGGCCTTTGAGATACGAGTACGCTCTTTTCTTGAAGGTTTGAAGGTCGTATCAGTCCGGAAATATCGCAGGCAACAATTTGTTTAAGAGATTTCTGGAGAACCGCACAGTGGTGGAATGCCAGTTATCCAGGTGATGGGGATGAAAGTTTTGTCGCGTTGAACGATGGCGAAACGTTGCGGCCGGTTTAAATCCGAACAATTCCTCGGAGCACTCCCCATGATACATGCGATAGAGAATGCAGAGTGAAGCTACAACACTACGCAACGCCAAAGGGTCAAGCCGATCTGAAATATCCTGGCAATCGATGATTCGAGTCGCTCTCCGTTGAATGCGGTCAAGAGGGAGAAGCTGGAATGAGTTTAACCCTTATATATACTATTCTACTATCCTTATATTTATTCTGAAAATTTACTTTAATATAAATTTAGTATCCCTACTTTTTAAGCATTAAACTCCTTTTTAAAAGCTTTCGTTTAACTTGCAATGTTTGTTTGTTTGGATAAAATCTTGTAAGCTAAATTAAAACCACTTGCTCATTGCCTACAGTTAAATTTTATATGCTCGTTTAATTACGATGACAATGCATTTTTATGCAAAGGGGTTTACAGTAACAAATAAACATATTATACTCATTTTAGGTGAACTATGGCTGCTTCTGATAGCTATAGGGAACCTTCTTATTCAAATATTCTTTAAAAATCATTTACATTTCTCATTGTACTACTTTTCCCTGCATAATCACACTTGCTATAAGTGCATACTTGACAATACCTCTATGATTATCGTAATCAAACATATAAAAAAAATACGAGAGTGCAAGGAACTGACCGGTAATAAATTTATAGGTACTTTTTTAGTAATGGTTAATGCAAAATATATTTTATTCAGTTAAAGAGTTTTTAGCATATCATGAGGAATAATATTCAAGTTCGATTTAATTTTATTACATTATTATCATTAAGTTTGCATGCCACCTACATATGACGGCGAAATGGGCTAGCGTTAAGGTGCAAATAAATCATATGACACCTTTATGCACCCGGCTTAGAGAAAATAAAGAATTTGAATTTTAATATGTAGCTAAATATACTCTATTATTATGGTAAAAAATTATGAGCGTTTTCTAAATACACTTACAAATAAAATTTGCAAATCTTTACACATTTTCTTTACAAAGACAATCATGTCGATAGATAGAGCCGCTAAATATCTGAAGTAATTTCATTGACATACAAAATTCACACCTGGAATAGCATGTGGCCAACATTTGTGTATTATCGGCTCAGTGAAAGATAGGGTTGCACAAATATTACAAAAAAAGGGCACCAAATAGAAAGGTTTGCACAAAGTGTCATATAGCAAAGGAGATAAACTATTTGACCGCATATCATAAATGCGTACTAAGAATATCATCTGGCATGCACCTTGGTTTATTACGCAATAATGTGAGTAGAGCATCTGCTCAATTGTACCGTAGTTAAACAGTTACTAGAACTGATTATATAACTGGTTATATAATTTATTGATGAAACAAAATGTTAATAGTTTTTCAACGTCTATAAAACAAAATAAATTGAATTTTAAAATCTAATGCAATTAACTGTTCACTTATTATTTAATTAGGTACTAGTTAGAGTAATCAGATCGGAAAGTAAAATCTTATGATCCATAAAACAAAATTTAAAATAGTTGTGTCGGTTGGATTGCTTTCAGAGTTCAGCATCTGCATAGTCGGGCTCAAGCCCAACTCCACCTCAAGGTGGCAGTAGTCGTAACAAGCCTGGGACCAGTAAGTACTGGTCAAGTTAAGTGTATGTGGCGTGGTTCGACCCGCTGGACAGTGAGATTCGTAGATAAATTAGCGCCGCTGGCTGCCCAGAGTACACTACAGAGGCCCAACTGGGGCTAACCGTCTAGAAAGGCTGCCTCACCAGGTCACTCATAATCCTGATGGGGCTCATCGTGCCCTTTGATGACCGGGTAGTGGGACCTGGTGACCATACTCTACTACTGGGAGGATACGATGCCCTTTCCCTTCGGCGGGTCGGCTACCGCCATGCTACATATCTTTTGCTAAATTAATTAGCTGCAACTTGTCACGCTCTGCTGCGGCGACTGTCTCCTCTTTTTAATGCACCATGGCAGCGTAACTGATACATACTGGCGAATATTCAACTGATTCCCTAGAGGGGGAGAAAGGGGATCGCTCAGATCGGAGCAACTACCAACCAATTTCTCTGCAAGGAGTTTGAGCACATCACAAATAAACAGCTCTTGCCCTACCATCACTCCTTAATTATTGTTTGGCAATATGGGTTCAGGGCGAAATGGTCAACGGGTGATCTACTGCTACTACACGTCACTCACCTTTAGGATGAAGCTTTGATCAAGCACGGCGAGTCACTGGCTATTACTTGTTACCATGCAATTGTGTCGAAAAAAGGGGAGGATATATAATTCTATAATTAAAGAAGTATATTGCCTATCTGTTTTTATTGACCAGATAGGCAGTATATTTTTTTTAACCTGCACGACATTGTTTAAGTCTAAAAATATACAGCAATGAGTGAGCTATTTCTTATTTAATTAACCCAAAACACGTATTTGCTTTAAACAAAGTTTTTAAAAATTTACATCATTATTGTGATACAAATGTATTACTTATTTATGTTAAGGATCGTCTTTATGAAAAGACAAAAGCAGTGTCCCAATATCCTGTTAAGAAATATATAAATCCTAATTTTAATTCGACACTTTCGCGATCTGCGCATTTATATTAAAACGATCAATAAAAAATACTACAATCATATGGGGTACATTCGCGCTCTTACATCTTTTGTTTAAAAAAATTTTACAAACTATAATATACGTGGTAAATATTCCAAACTAGAAAGAATTCATTTTAACGGTAAAAATAATATGAATATGAAATCTTATAAATGGATGAGTCTATTACGCTAAAAGGCAAGACTATTCTGCACAGATTATTAGAAATTGGGGTTATTTAATACGTCTCTTACATAATAATACAAGTTGATGTATGACTCAGGGCCAAATATTGTACTTCTCTATTATTAAAAAGTGTCTTTTTCGGCATCAGCGTTTCAACAACCGTTTTAGTAGCGAGTGAAAAGAAAACTTCTGAACAAGTTCAAGTTAACAATTTGTAGATCAATTTGAAACTTCTATTATGTATACAATAATATTAAATTTCATTATCATCCATATATTACCACCTTATACCATATACTATTATATTACATAAATATCTATCCCTATATTCTAAGTTATTGTATTTTTTCTTTTAATGTAACCTAAACCTGCTTTTTTCATAGTAATTTAATTTTTTATTATTAAAAAATACGCCTTGTGTGCTCATCAGTACGCGATGATGACAAAGCTGTGGCTTGTGCCTGCCGGTGGCACCTGAGCGACGCGGACGCGCCGGACACCTTGCTGCCACAATCCTTAACATCTGCCCGCCACTTAATGTACTAGCCTGTACTAAAACTATGCTCGTAAACAGACTCATTTATTTGCAGTAGTAAAGCTTTCACTCTCTGTACACGTAGGAAATAAGGGTATTGTGTTAAGTTTAACTTGGCTTTATTTGAAACTGAGCTAGATTTTTGCAATGTCGGTGAGGTTTTTTTTCTAAGTTGTATGATGATTATGCAGTTACATGAAGGAGTACTACTACTTTCTGATGGCAGTCGCTTCACGTAAAATATCAAAGCTCGGCCGTAGGATACGGCCAAGCTTAGAGTTACACTGAAAGCCGACTCCAACTTAGTTGGAAAAAAGCGCCGAAAATGATGCAGTAGCTATGTGATTATTACTCAACATTTCTATTAAGGATGTGGTTCAGTGGCGAAAGATTATCATTTTAACAAAAGAAAATCAATAAGATTTCGGTATAGCTTAATAACCTATCATTTCCAATTTAATACATCCTTATATAGATAATAATAAACATATATTTCTTGCAGTGCATGATCTTCTCTATTTTAAATATCGGAAACCTGGAGCGTCTTCTACGGGGGACAAGAGAGAAGTGGTTCTCTTCCGTTCCCTTTTCGCCGCCTCTTTAACATACATCACTTCCTCGCAGAATGAGGCAGCGGAATCCCAAGCCCTACCGCACCGGAACATGACCTTTACCACGGTTTCCAGCGAGAGGCTACAAAGTCTACAAACACCAATGGCAGTCACGAGGTCGACAACCCAATATGACACTTCCTCGTTTTTAAAGAAATCCAGCCACTCGCGCTAATAACCCGCTTAAAACTATATATGATTGTGGAACAGGGCCAAATTAAATTTCAATAATTTATGTACATCGTATTTATGTGGAAGTAGCAGTTCTCGCGCGGCTTCGCTTGCGTGTACATTTTTATATATTTTGCGCGGAACCCTAAATCTTTTTCCAAAATAAATGGAGCCAAAGTTACTCCTTATAACACCAGCTATGTGCCAGTGAAAGTCCCGTTGAAATCGGTAAACCCCTTCCGGTGATTAGCCGAAATAAACAGATAGACGACAATTTTAAAAATTGTTTTTTAGGCATAGGTATCGTGCAAATAACTGTATGAGCTTTTAAAAAAAAAAATTATTTTGACATTACAAACAGACACTTCAACTTTATTTATTTGTATTGATGTATACGAGATGACGAGCCCTAGCATTAAATCTTTTGGAGTTATTTTTTTATTTTATCTAATTTCTGTAACTTACACATCAGGTTAATTATATTAAACACTCTTTAATGTAGTGTTTGTATACTCTTTGGTTATTACAGTGAAAGCTCAAAGAAGTGAATCGTGTTCTTCCAATTTCTGAAAAAAAATATAACCGTTCTCTTAATTCGAAATATTTATGTATATATGTTTTATCTTAATACAAAAATTTCAGATATATGAATACTTAAAGTAAAATATAATTGTAAGAATAGAATTCTGGGTAGTGGTAGATCAATTTCACGGTACAAAAATATAATGTAAAGTCTCTGTGAATGGCATGTTTTGTAAACATAATTATCGATGTTACTGTCTGTGAGCCAACAATTTGTTTGTTGAAGCAAGAGTTTTGATCTTATCTGAGACTATTGTGGTGAGATTTAGTTAAAGATTAAGTTGTGTATATCTTCCGAAACTTTTGGATATTGTTTGAGTAAAAATTGTTTGTTCGTGGGTGTTACGAGAAAAATTGAGGCAGTGTAACATTTTTTTTGTTGTATAGAATATAAAGAAATGGTCTTGGATTCATTTACCTGACGAATGATGACATTATTTTCAGTACAAAATAATAATTTATATATAATCTCCCAATCTTTCACCCTTCACCTACTCCCTCCTTAAAGGCCGGCACCTACGGCCTTAACCCTTCCCTCCTCTACTCTCCCAGTCCTCCACCCTTCCCCTACTCCTATTTTAAAGGCCGGCAACGCACTTGTGACTCTAGAGTTGCAGGTGCCCATGGCGGTAGTCATTTACCATCAGGTGACCTGTCCACTCGTTTGTCTCCTATACCATAAAAAAAAAATTCTATTCCACACTAAATGTTAACTGTATTACCAACAGGAAGCGTATTGTGAAATAACTAAACAACAGACCAGGTCCAGTCTTTTCCAAAGAACGACCTTTCAGCCTATGAGGGGACCAAATCTTTTCATAGAGATGAACAATCCTTATCGGATGGTGGTAAAGGAACTGTAGTAATTGACATTTTGCAAAATAACTTCACAAGCAACCATGTCAGGATTTGATGACAAAACAGCTATGTTGCTGTACCTCTAGTTATCAAGATTCAAACCTTATAAATACATAAGGTTTACATGGACAATATTATAATACCCTGAACATTTAATTTCATTTCATCATAATTGTTGTACTTACCTAGTGGTATTTTTTTCACATTGACATATAAAACTATCTAAAACATTGAATGGAAAATTTTAGAGTATTTTTTTTTATTCATGGAATCGACCGATGAATGTTGAGGGTATCAAAGCTTTATACGCGGCGCATCGTTTGTACGTGTACAATGCGTGAAACCCTTTGGCGACACAATGCTCGACACTAATCTAGATCATGTGCACTATTGTTGCTTAAATAATATATCTCATTCAATATCGTTAAGAAAGCATTTACTATCTGAACAAAATACATAGTTATGCGGTTTTGATAGGTCCTACATTCTTTCTCAGGAAGGATATTAGCATCTCATCATGCTGCTGGTACTATGTTGGACAAGGTACTATTTTTCAAACATATGATCTGCAGTCTTGTAAGTTTTAATAAACCGGTCTTATCACTTTTCTTACTACATTATGACAAGACATACTTGCCAGTAGTTTATTTTTACAAGAAATATATAGGATAGCAGCAGGTTTAAATTCATACTTTATATAACGGTCATGAATAAAGTTCGTGATACCTATTTTATATAAAAACATGGTGGCAAACATGCGAATAACTGATGGCATGCTATTACCATAGCCTTTGGATACTTGTAACTTTGAGACACTTATATAAAGACTCAGTTAATAAGCACAGCTTTCCCTACCGGTACTAATTTAGCATAGTGCATATTTTTAAGAAACTACGGAGAAACACTGCCCATCGGCACAAACTTATTTGAGCTACGATCTTTGTAGGGGATGGATTTTTGGATGAATCAGTTGGTTGCGATTTAAAAGTAAATATCTGGCCTTACCTTCGCCCATATATGTACATATGAACTATCAGTTTTAATTGCTCTCAATGCATTTTTTGCTCTAAAACCGTTGAAATGCAATGGGGTTTAATTTTTCTGTTCGATTATATAAAGGTCTCGGGAGATACGTTTTTTCCTATTACGGTCTATACCGAATTCTAACCGCTCTGTCGACAATCATTATCCTAAACATGCTTATTTATAATCGTAGTAACATTGTTCTGCCGGGGGCGCGCGGCGTCCCTTCCTTTGAGTGCAGCCATACATCACGGTTCCTAAGTAGACAGTATATCAACCGATATTCAGAGTAATTAGCCCTTTGGGGACGGACCTCTGGATTTATTGTGGTAGGGCGGTAATGTGTCCGACAGGCGTGTTGCCGGCTTTTGTTCTCAGTCCCCGAAATATTCAATTGGGTTATTGTTCGTTAAGTAGAGCTGTTGGAAACTGTTGAAGAAGCTGATTATGGCTATTATTAAATACATTGCCGCTTTAGCCTACCGCGTTGGGATAAATTAATATATAAGAAGAACCAGGTTAACCAAGTCAATTTTTATTGATAAAATCTGAGCTTCCTATTATTATGCTACTCCTTGAACTTAACATCATAACTAAACTAACAGTTTATAAAACGTTTCACTTGTTTTATGATGAAATATTTCTTAAAAATATAATCTTAGCATACAAGTTAGCTTTTTTCTGCGTAAGTATAAAATTGCTAACTAAAAAGAAAATATATGAATTGAAAGAACAAAAACTAGGTATGTAATGTAATATCATTGCTTAGGGACAGATTCGATCATAAAGAGTTATTAATAGTAGAATTAGTGGTATTATTTTGAGTATGGCAGCAACACCCAGATGTTTTTAACATTTACACAGATTACCTATTTTTAATCGGTGGCGGTATAAAAAAAGACCATTAAGTTGCGGTATATGTGAACTCAATATTCCATTATCACATAGATAACTTCCCCAACAAAAGAGTTACGGTGTTGCACAAAAAGCTCCAATCAGTTCGGTTGCTACCGCAATCCGTCAATTAATTAAGTTGCCTACCGATAGGAGAGGCGACAAAGAGACAACCGCCGAGAGAATACTACTAACTTGCTATCTCAGGGCGCTTATCATTAAATAGAACCTTATATCGTGCACATAGAGGAGATTTTGTTAGATATCGGTAGCGCATTAGCTACCGTAGGCGACAGCGTACGATAACGGCGAGTGCTGCAACGTCGTAAAACATCATTAAAGCAGCAAGATAAACACCCTAAAAGCAGCTGTTATTAAACCGAGAATGCAGGAAGCTCTACCGATAATATGCTCATATTATCGGTAGAGCTTCCTGATCAAGCTGCTTGGCTTGATTAATGCATAGAAACTCTGATTCTTTGATACACTAATGACAAAATTTATTTAGACATGGAATAACAAAATTACGTATTAAATAAAATAACAATAGCGACCGCTTTCTTATAAGTTACACGATCAATTAGAGAAAAACATTCCACAATAAAATTTTAACACTGTTAAATCGTTTATAGAACAAACAATTTCATTGTGTTGATGGTGTGACATGAAAAAACGAGCAAACAGACAAAGGATGGCCGATGTTAGAAAACTTAATTTTACACCCGAATCAAAACTTTATCCTGTATTGTTGTTTGTTGGTGCTAACCAATTCTCTTTTGTTGCGACCCCGCCCACGCTTATTATCAGATGTTTGTGTGGCATGTCATTTTTTATCAAAACAATAACGTTTTTTATAGAAACACTGGGTAACACGGTCGCTCTCACACGTGAAGCTACAAGTGAATTTGTCAAAAGGTCTAACAAAGAACAAATATAATTTACGAAGACATCTAAATTACTTTGAGTTGCTTGGTATTCTTAGAAAAAGGAAGATAGAAATACATGAACATTATCCGGTATCACCGGTTACCTAATGCTTTTGGATATAAAGTAGAAGCTTTTAGGTCCTCGTTGAAATATCATATAGATAATTTCTTTAATTTTAAGATAATTTTATCGTATCAGATAATTTCACCAGTATTAACATCTTCGGAATTTAGACTACCATTTGTAGCTCTCGTTCAAACTGGTTGGTATGACAGTTGCCTCTGGAATGGTAATGGACATCCGGTTCATTTTTCACTGCTCGACAGCTGCTTTTCCTGGTACCTATTACCTAAAATGTATTTTACAATTTCTAGTATCTAATAACGTATATTACGTATGTATTATTTTATTAACATCGATACCTGTAAGTGCTGCATGCCCTCACATTTACGCGGACAACGTCTTAATAAAAATAACAAAATTACAGTTATTCGCGTCCACGTTCCGCGATCTACAAAAAAAATAATAATGCCAGTTTATCCACCCACATTGGTTATAAATTAATAGAATCTGCCCTCATCCTTGTGTCATATAATAATGGTTGATTGGGTTCGTGTGAGGTATTTTTTTATTATTTTTAGGAAATATCTCGTCGCGATCGCGCGTCCCGCTAATTCTCTACATCTGGACAAAGATGATTTATGATATATCTAAAGGGTAATAACAGGATTGACATCGTATGGGAACGTTTGTTTGGATATTAAGCCACAAGCCCTTTGACTTTTTATAGAAGAATAAAAAAGAACAAAACAGAAAGAACTGCAGAATATTAATTTGGTCAGCCAACTTTGGATCAAACAAATAATATTTGCCTTGTTTTTGCTTTTTATGCAGCCTATTTGGTGTTTTCGAAATTGGCTGCTATACCGCGTTTTCAGTACCTAAAATCCCCATCCTCATGGTTTTCTACTGACCCTATTCACACGCAGAAACACTACTAGATGTCCTTCAGTCGTGGATTAGACACGACAACGGACATAATATATAATAAGATGGGATAATACCCGTAGAGTTTCAGTGTTTTGTGTACTTGATAGTGTAAATTTTTATAAATAGGGAACGAAAACAACAGTAGATGACCGAATCGGTAACCTGTTTCTAAAACTGATGATGTTTTACGGTATTTATTATGTAATTCAGTATCCACTTAGTTTCCTGTCTTTAATTAGTTCATAATGCTAATATCTCTTATTTTGGAAGTTACCTCCCGCTGATTCGTGGAAAGTTTTGACTGTGATATTAAATATTTCGTTCTAATGGATTATGTAATAATGTCAGCATGTGTATCTTAGAAACACTTGTATTCATTATAAAGAACGTTCTATCGATGAAGATCACTTAATGTTAAAAGAAACATTTACGATAAACTAACCATTTCCTGCCACTCTTGTAACAGTATGAAGTAGAATAAAACTATAATAAATCTGTTACTAAATAATACCATCAAACTGGCCATTTTCGAGTTTTGGAACAAAATTATTTTCGAGCACCAATATTTTGCCTTATCGTATAGTTAAAATAATAGTAAAATTTTGTATGGGTCATTTGTGCAGTGCTCCGTGGGCGTATTGGAAATTAAAATTTGGTAGCACGAACGTGGTGGTGCAGTAACTACGCGTTAACCACCCAAATTTAAATAAAACAGTAGCACGGATCTTTGACATAGTATCTATGCATTTATTCCTTTTGTAGCTGGCTATCGAGAAGTTGTCATCGACGTTTTTGTGTATTTTGTACGTTTTACGAGAACAGCGGCGCAACCGCAACTTTGTAAGATACTTGTATGTGTTATGTTCTACCTACTTAAATCGTAAAATAGTTGAAAGAAAATGTAAACATTTTGGAAATAATTGTTTTTATTATTATATTATTATTATAATTGTAAATAAATATTGTACCTAATAGAGCTCACTTTCACATAAATTAAAACAAAAATTTTTTTGCTTTATTCTTTATCACTTTGCTATTCAGTGGTGTTAAGATTTTAAATATATTAAATTAATATTATTAAAAAACAATGTCATTATTTTAACACAAAGTAGTAAAAAAAAGAAAACAAATAAGGAAGTACTCACCTCTTTTTGTTGTGATTTTGCTTTAATTTCTAATATTTTTGTTGTATTAATGGCAGACATTTGTTACCACATAAATTATTTTCTTAAGATGTTAACTTTTAACTAAGTGCTACATTTAAATATGATCTAGAAAATAATACACTTTTATTTGTCAACATATATTGACCACTATGATAGCAAAATCTGTACAAATAAAATGCTTTGTACAGAATGACTGACTGACGGATCAACGCACAGCCTAAACCGCTGATCGTAGAGACCTGAAACTTGGAGGGTGTGTTCTTTGTATGAAGTAGGCATCTGATAAGAAAGGATTTTCCGAAATTCTACCCCTAAGGAGGTGAAAAAGAGGGGCAAAGTTTGTAAGGGAACACGTGTTTGCTTGGCCTGATCAACTTCGAGTTGACAATAAAAGTCAAGACGTCATGCGACAAGTGAGGTACATGGCGTTATAATTAGATTACCTACACTCCACGATGTCTGATATCCGCCACCACGCGGACGAAGTCGCGGGCAAAAGCTAGTATATAATAAATTTTTACTTCAAATATTTGTTTAAATATTTTCATTCTAAGGACGATCATATTCATGAAATTACCACCACCACCTCTTCATTACAAGATTTGCTGATGCCTTGGCAATTAAATAAATCTGTTAATTCCTTTCATTTGACATTACTGTCTACGATTTAGAAAACTTCGTGCATTAGGTAAGTCTTAATTCCTAGAAAAGATACAAAACCATTAGTAGTTCGAACGAATGTATATCTACTACTAATGTACTTACTTTTCCATAAACTCTAGAACTACAAAAAATTTTGTATTGGTTCTAGGCGATTTTACTTAATTTCTTAATACAAGTAGTTGTCGATTTACAAATATAAACTACAACTAAGAACTACAACAACTAAGAAAATCATAGTAATGACCATAAATTGTCAAAAGTAAAACTTAGAGACCATTTGTGTAAGTAGTAATCAATGTTTGAAAATGGAATTTCATATCAATAAATAATTTAAATTTCTTATGACATGGTTTCTTTACAATTTATATAAATTGTATTACTTTCTTTAGCTGCATAAACGATTTAACTAATACAATAATAGCGGTTTCTGGGCGTACATTCATTTTCATTCGTTATATTAATGGTGTGTAATTTCCGTGTCCACGGAAGCAAAATTCAAATGTTCGTGCTACCAATAGCGATATAGTACCTTTTCGATACAGTTAACTCCTTAGTGATACATACTTGACGTAACTGTTGAATATTCGTGCTCAAGGTGCTGCGTAAGTAATTATAATGTAGGAAGTAATTTATCTAAAACTTAATTAAATCTAATGGAATTATAATTTAAATATTGACCAACAATTATTGGTCATTATTTCTGGACTGTTGTAAAGAAAGAAAAGTGTTGGGACTGAACAGTGCAAGCGACCGCCTATTAGACATAACGTTTACGAATGTTTTGAAATAGTAGCAGCACGCCATGATGGCCGGTTTGAAGTTTGTCATGAAGTTTCGTATAAATTAATAACTACGTTTGAAGGAGTAAACTGCTGTTCCTTATTGTCAATATTAACGTGCAGTTAGTCGTAAAATTTATCGAATGTATAATTTTAAAACACAAAATTAATTTATATATTAAGGTCTAACTATAGATATTACATGGTGCCATGGAAAAATATTCCCATGTTTTAACTAATAAAAAAATAGCGCCATTTTAAAGAATCCTTGTTGAACTAAGTCTATTTCCCAACTAAGCTGCGGTCGGCTTTCAGTCTAACCACGTTACGGCCGAACTTCGATATTTTACGAGAAGTGACTGCCATCAGACCTCCACAACTAGGCGATTTCGAAGTTCTGTAGTTAGACCAGGTTATCGGACTTTTTAGGGCCCCAACTACCCGTAACGAATGCCACAGATGTTCGTATGGCGACCGGGCCCGACGGATTAACGTGCTCTCCGAAGCAATAAGCGGTTCAATGTGTTAAGAATGGTCACCCATCCTAAGACTGACCTGGCTAGTATTACTTAACCTGGTAATGTGCTAACCTACTTGATTACCACTTAGCCAAAAAAGAGGCTACCTTTTTTGGACTAAGTCAATTATATCAAATAATTATACTATTATTATTACAAATTATATTTTACATTGTACCTGGGCAACCGATCTCTGTCCGGGTGGAAATAGAGAAAACGAATTTTCCCAGATATGAGACCTAGCTAGATCGATTTTTCGCCTCCGTACACTCCTAAATTACAAATTTTATCAAAATCGTTAGAGCCGTTTTCGAGAACGTGATTATAAATATATATACAAATATTGCTCATTTAATAGTATAGGATACTGATAAGATTTTAATTATTACAACTCTGCATTTATGTTTTTCGAATTTCGGTTTTAGTGAAAAACCCCTGTTATCACAACCATCAAAAATACTTAGATGCAAATATAAATATGTTAAAGGCGGAATTAGTACGTCTTTTAAAAGAAAACAAACCAACCAAGAACCGATACATAATTGACGAAATAGATTTAGAACACGGGCACAGAGTTATACGGTGACCGCTTTACCACTGTGAATACAATGCATATACAATGCATTTGAGTTCGTGTGAGCTCAAATTAAGGTATATGCTTGTAAAACGCTATACAGAACCACTATTTACCTCAATAAAAATGCTATAAATATTAGAAGCTTGTGAAAATGTGACTAAAAGTGACTGTAAAAATATTGTAAATAGAACTGTTAAAATAATAAGAATCCCATCAAAAACATAAATGTGAAAATGGGAGCCAAAATCAATATTAAAAATATACGTGGTTATAGACTACGCCAACAAAAGAATTGAGATCTCAATAATTGCTAAGTTCTGTAGATAATCCTGAAGATTTGACTTGGCTAGTTTTCACATCCAAGGTTTCTTATATTTGGCTAAACAATTTATCTCGTTTATTTTATACGCAAGTTACAACATAGTACTGTATTTATATTGTAAAGTCAACATATCTTACTCTTATAAAATACCGTGTGCTGTAAAAACTAGCCAAGTCAGTTCAGAATTATCTACAGAACTTGGCAATCATTTCTCAATTCTTATGTCGGCGTAGTCGATAACCACGTATATTCTTAATATTGAACTTGGCTCCCATTTTTACATTTATGTTTTTGTTGGGATATCATTACTTTTTGTGAAGAAATTATTATTATTCATCATTCAAAAGTGATCTGTAAAATTATCATTTTTCCTGCGTTTACGTTGTATAGTTTTCTTTTTTGTGCTATTTTGTACATTTTGTTAAACATTAGAAATATTAGAACGCATTGCCCATTCATTGATAAATCCTTCCTTACGTAACCTACATTTTTGGTAGTGATTCTGTACATTTTCAAAGTGTCTGTTAAAAGTTAAAATAAATAAAAATTCACTGTTTTCTGATTGTTTTCCTTTGCATACACACAATTACCCAGCTGGACGCCAAATTCCAACTTTCCAGGTCATCGGGTTAGGTTTTTGATCTATATGTCAGTCAGTCAGTGATAAAAATGCCGATTTTTAAACGATAATATCTCAATGATTGTTTAAGCTGTAATTATGAATTTTGGGTTTCTTGTTAATCTAAGGGGTTTTAATAAATAAACAAAAATTCAAGTATTTATACGAAATAAATTATTAGTTTTTAAGCGGTCAAAAGTGGCTCCAAATGGTGCGTGTAATAAAACACACGGCTACTGCGTCGCCAGTTCATTTTTCTTGAACTTGGCTTGACACGCTGCCGCGTGTCTAGATGTTTTAGAAAATAAACTTATAATTAACGTAGGTGACGATAGCAGCAACGACAGTGAATTAGCAGTACGGACGGATTCTGTATAAATATGGCCTTTTGTGGCACCTTTTATTCTGTCTCTTTCTGTATGAAAACTTTTCTTGTGTGCAAATAAAGTAGGTATATTCATTTTCATTCCAATGTTCAGTTCATTCAAATATATTAAGTAAACATTTATATTTTCTGTTTATTAAATCAGCTACTACTTGCAATACTATAAATCCGAAAACTTTTAGATGCTACTCGCATTTGATTATAATTTTATCGATAGTAAATTGACATGTGGAATGTCAATTGTCAAACAAACAAATCAAACAATCACTATTGTTGTGTTATAACGGCCTTCCTAGCATACTGCTAGTGTAGTTTTGCAATATTACGGCACTAACCCACAATAAGTATTTATTACTAATTTGAATGTAAAATATTTTTTTTTATAAGTACAATGAACTTGATAAACAAGCACCTGACCCACCTGAAGGTAAGCGGTGATTGATGCGGTGTCCCCACCCTTATCCAGTTTAAGCTCAGAAAACTCACTGAGCTGAGCTCAGGTTGCACCAAGCGGCTCCAATTTGAGCAGAAAGCTGCTGTGTCCTCTGTCCTTTAGATCGTAACATCCTAATGTATTGTAATAGTCGAATCGGGGAGAGGGGGTGGGGGGCTCATGTTGTACCTACACTGTGTTTTTTATCTAAATAGGTATTTAATAATTATTGCACGTAGCATCCGTGATGCTTTTTCCTCTACTTGGCAAACTTTTGGTCAAGGTGAGTAGGTTGTCCTTTTAATAATCTCCAAATTTTTTTAATGAAGATCAACTCAGGTCAACATTTGTTTTATATTTACGATGTATATATAACAACCACAAAAAGAAAGAGTCGGCCAATGTCACGTTTCTTCCTAACACTTCTTATAGTAGAAAACAATGGAAAATACCATCAGATTTGTTAACATTATGTTCTGCAAAGTTCTGCACGCAGAAGTGGAAACTGCTCAATCGTCTCCGCACCTTCCACTGTACCTCTACGATATAACTTCTAGAAATACTAAAATCAAATAAAATAGTTTTTCATCTTGATGAATTTTAAATGACTCTAGTAGAGATCGAGATAGATAAAACTGATATGAATTCTTAAGACGATTGATTTATTTTAAATGTAAGAACATTGATACGCCAATTATGTGACAATATCTCTGTAATAAATAAATAAATCTCTTTATTCGTTTTAATGAAGAAGTAGTAACGGTTCATTAAAATGGATTTATTTAAACTTATTTAGAATCCGTAAATTGTCATTTACATCTATAAAATATTTTTTGTAATTTAATATGGACTTTAGGTATTGTTAAACTAGATGGACACCGTCCTAAGCTAGAAATTCCTTTTGATGTATTTTAAATGACTCTAGTAGATTGCAAGAGTGATTTCTCCCTACACAAATCAAATGGATCGTTGATTTCCATTTTGCCAGTTTTTTTTTTTATTATGACACGTCAGAATGACCTAAATACGGCCTGATCGAAAGCTAGAGTGAGGACCAAAGATTGAGGACCACCATTACTTTTGCAGTGTAAAATCTGAACAGGTAATCTAAATAATTTTTAAGAAGTTCTATGTATTTTAATTAACGTGATCATTACCCACTGATATATTAAAAAATAAAATAGTAGTTAAAATAAATCTGTATCACTGAAAACGTAGATTTATATTCGAAAATAGGACTAACTTTACCTACGGCGATACTCACCTTCTTATTTTAAAGGTAATAAAAAAAATTACAATGTTAAAATTCAATAAATAGTTTTAATTTCTTACCCTAGTAACTTAGAACTAGTTAAATATATTTACAAAATATCATCAACTGGGCAGAAAACACTAAATGCGTTTATTACAAAGCCTCGGTAATGAAAGTTAAAGGTAACATTTACAATCGACCACGAGCTGTTTCACTAACTTATAAGCCTAGCCCAGTTTTAAGACAATCGATTAAAAAATATTTTTACTAAGGCATAACACACACTTGTTAACTTAGACCTTATAAATAAGTTCAACTAAACTCAAAGATTGCTAGACAGCTATCACCATACTCATTATTTATCTGAGAGTTGAATTCAATTTTAAGTCAGAATAAAAAGAAAAAATGACCAATCAAAAATCAGTCCACTAAAACTTGGTAAATTACCCATTAAGTACTAAGGCTTAAATCTAAATAAAGGCACTAACGGATTTGACTAGATATACAAGAGTCTTTTCGTATAAACGATTTATGCACTACAAATAAATAATAACTTATCGTTCTCGGAGGGTTTCGTCCACTTGCAACTCCCATGTTCAGATCTGTAAAACATAAAATATTCATTAGTTTCTTTCATTCATATAAATTTAGTTTGAAATAAATCGTTGCAGATTTATTTATCTAATAAGGATGGGGTTAAATTAACGATATAAATTATTGAACTTAAAAATTAAACTAACTGTTATTGAAATAAAAAGTAAAGTTCATTAATGAAGAAACTCTAAAATATTATTATAATGCCAAATAACTTACGTAACAGTTATTTCTGCTGCCACCATGAGATGACGTCTAGTAACTCGTCCTCATCCATAGGCCCGAGCTGCTGTTGTTGTGATGTCGTGACCTCGTACCGATCAGCTGAGTACGCCGAGGATACGCCTGACGAACACTCGGAAGGTGCAGGAGAATCTGGTTTCTCAGAACACGGAGATCCACTGCCATAAAAGAATCCATCGTCCATATCCATAGATGTCATTGGTTGTGATGTACTTCCATTTGGCATATTTTCTCTGTTTTCTTGATCGCGTGTTATCCCTAAAGCTGCATCACTTTCATCCAATAATTGTTGCAGGTATCTAATGTATTCGACGACCATTCTTAGTGTATCCACTTTGCTAAGTTTTTTACCGGAGCCACGTCTAGCGCCACCTGATAATGCAGCTACAACGGACGCGGGCAGGTGACGGCGGAGTGCATTGAATCCATCATTCACTTGCTTGACACGGTTACGTTCACGCGCATTACGTCTGGCGATTGATGCAGCCTGGGGTCCGGTGTAAGGGTTCGTCTTGAAATGCACCTTTTTTCTGTACTGTAGATTTGGCGGCGTATCATGTGTAACGTAGTTTTTCTCAGGGGCCGGTGCAATGGGCACATTCCTTTTTTCAACGAGCGTTTTAGTTAATGTACTAGAAGGATATCCAGATGCGACGACTACGTAGTTCGTCTGACCTTGAACGAGTTGTATTTCTTGTAGCATTTTACGTATACGCGGCGCGAACGTTCACGACAGATAAGCACGACCGGTCGGCGCGGCTATAGGAAAAGCACTGCGCGATAGGGGAAGGCTTCGTGGGAGCTTACGGTTGAAGAGACGAGCGCGAGCGGCGGCGGTGAAGCTTCATGTACAAGTGAGCCGCCGGCGCACGCGCTTGCGTTATATCACCCGCGCCGGCTGCAAAAAATATAAATTTTAAAATTCTCTTCCCCTATTATTTTCGATCATCCCTTCCCCTTATGCGTGCGGGTCGGTACCTGGTGTAGTGGCTCAAAAGCGGGGCGCGGGGAGTAGTTAACGCGTGCCCAGTTTTTTGTTGACCACTGAATACTGAATAATCAAAAGAAATTTCTAGCTTAGGACAGTGTCCATCTAGTTTAACAATACCTAAAGTCCATATTAAATTACAAAAAATATTTTATAGATGTAAATGACAATTTACGGATTCTAAATATAATTAAATAAGTCCATTTTAATGAACCGTTACTACTTCTTCATTAAAACGAATAAAGAGATTTATTTATTTATTACAGAGATATTGTCACATAATTGGCGTATCAATGTTCTTACATTTAAAATAAATCAATCGTCTTAAGAATTCACATCAGTTGTATCTATCTCGATCTCTTTAAGTGTTGGGTATTTAAAGGTATTTCTTAAAAAGCCTGAACCTGCTGGATAAAAGTGCCATTTGTTTTTATCGATCATAATCGATAAAATACTTTCATATTAGGTACACGGCTAATGAAATTACTTCTTGAAATTGGGATTCGGTGGTCAATGTTAATGTGATGAAGTTAAGTCATTACATACCGTTTGTGCATTTAGAGCCGGATAAGTACCTTGGTGTCTTGATCGACCAGTGCTTTTATTAATTATATAACTTTATTAAATTAAGAATTAACACTGACATAAGTAACAAATAAAAATTTTGTTAATAGAGCGGCACTGACATGTCTAAGAAAATACCACACGTTAATTTTTCCGAATGATGATAATTCAGAGCGCCGTGTCAGGCTTCAGTTTTCTAGATAACCTTGCTTTTAAAGCATAAAAGAATATTTTAGTCCAAAGCCTTGACCATATTATAGCCAAGTAGCCTTCCTTATTAGTTATACAGGTTAATTTTAGTTCTATATATAAGTCACATATTCACAACACTATGGAAATGCCTATTACCTACAGTTAATTTAGTTTTAACACAAAATTTTGTGGCTAGTAAAACATCTTAGCTCGACGTCAGCGGCATACATAGTTCTAACACAAATTTATAACACAACATAATGTATCTAGCATTCCTAAAACAACCATAAGATAATTTTGAATGCTTCGACGACATTTTTGAGCATTCGAAAGTTGATGATGCATGTACATATTTTATTCATTTAAAATATGCCAATACTTTTCGTGTGAGAGTCGCCGCCCTTGTGACAGCCAACAGCATCTTAACCAACCCATCATCAATTAGATTTGAAACACGCTATGAATTGCACTTCGTAAACTTTATTTTATTTGGTTGAGACTTTGATCAAATCGCCGGCTACCGTCGGTATGACTGCGTGAATTGAATACCTCTCATTCTGTTAGCTTCACTAATTGAATCGATATGGTTGTTCTTATGTTAGATATTTGTTTTCATTAGTGAATGGAAACATACCTCAAGCTTTATTAGTGGTTAATAGTCCTCAAATCACATTTTTTATGGTCGTTTTCTAATTTTCAGTCGTAAAATGCTGTGTTAAATCAGGTGAGATAGGTTACGTTCCATTTTTTTTATTTTAAATTGGCTCGATTTTAATGGCGTTAGGAGTACTTTCAACTAAATAAGCTAAGTAAGTGAACTTTTTACTAAACCTTATCACGTATTAGATTTAAATTGACTTCAGTAATGGGCCATAAGCCATTGGCCAGTCATCTTGTGGGGTTGAACCCCGTGATTTTGTACCGGATATGACCTGCGGGGAGGTGCTAATGGGTTCCGTAAATAACATTTTTTTTCTATTATGATGATTACGAGTAATCGATGTATCGATGTTATTCCGTTAGGGTACTGTAGGGTGCCAGAGGGTTAAATGAAAAACAATGAAGCTAAAAGAACCCCTACTGATATTTAACTAGTTATGTACCTATAGGCGCAATACGATCAATTTAGAATGGCGTCTTGGTAATCAAAATTTTATGATACATTTAGGTATGTAATCGTTTTGATTACTCAAGAAATAAGTTGATAACCCTTGCACAAAGTTTGACAAATTATCATATTAACACAGAGTAGTGAATAATGAAATGTTCTGTGTGGGATTATAAAAGTATATTTATAGTGTGTTTTGGGGAAGAGTCTCACTGCTATTGTAGTTACAGTATATTAATAAGGATACCAAAATATGTTAATATTCCTGGTATTGAAGGCTTTCATAACTCATTAGCATCGATGGCACATTCCGCTTTTTGCTCTGGTAAAGGCTAACTATATTCATCATCCTCCGCGGCTTTTCCCGACTAAGTTGGGGTCGGCTTTCAGTCTAACTACGATACGCCCGAACTTCGATATTTTACGTGGAGCTACTGCCATCAGACATCACCAACCCAAGTACTAGGCGATATCGAAGTTCTGTAGTTAGACCAGGTTGTCGAACTTTTTAGGGCTCCAAGTACCCGTAACGAACGCCACGGATGTTCATATGGCAACCGGGACCGACGGCTTAACGTGCTCTCCGAGGCACGGAGGGTTCTCAATGTGTTAAGAATGGTCACCCATCCTAAGACTGACCTGTCTAGTATTACTTAACCTTGTAATGTGCTAACCTACTCGGTTACCACTTAGCCACGAGCCCCTCTATCTTTTTTATATGGTTTATAATTATATTTTCTTCTATAAAGAAAAACTAATTTAATAGTAGTATTTTTACTTATTTAAATTAAATCAGAGGCGTAATTAATACATTTTTGTATTTATATTACACCTTTTTGTAGAAATGATTAATATCCACATTTGTACAAATATCACTCTATAATTCAGCCTAAATAACTAGACTAATTATTAATATGAAGTTATTTATGTGTTCATAGCACACTTATCTCCAACAAAAGAAGAATGTAGTGTTATTAGCGTTCAATGATGTCGTTAAGTTACTAACAATGAGCTTAAGTAACATGTTAAGAGTCTTGTAACACGTCTAATAAGAATGCGGGGATAATTCAAGTCATTGTGTCGGGGTTTTGTGAGGGTGGATACCCCATGTTTCATCTCACCACCCACGAAACTGGTTCTCAATTAACAAAAATATTGTGCACTATTTATGATGTTTGGTACAGGTTCCTTAAGGCAGGGCTTTATATTTCGGTATGGTTATATTGTTTTGCTTTCATTTTTTAATACAGAAGATTAATAATTCACATATTTTTTTATGCACCGGTTAATCTTGTCGCATCCTTTAATTAAAATTGATATACTTAGCTTAGATAGCTTTTACTTTTATTTAGGTAGAATGAAATACGGATTTAAAACTTTTTTGCGCCATTTTAAAATAGTTAATTTACATTTTGGGTGGCAATAACGGTGTGTCATTTTGTTGTTTTCGGATAATATATCCATTCTGAGCTTTATCAATGTTTTAATTCGTCATTTGGCCTTTCACGTGAATGTACGATGCATAAAACATGAATTAGACTTAAATATATATTTTGATCTAGAAATTATTGCAATATTTTTTTTATACTTGATTTACGACAAATTATTTTCGCGTTTACCTTTCTTAACGCTGTTGTGGTAAAAATTTCTTTAGGAAACTCATATTTCTAGTCTAGGTCTAGCCTTAATCATGTATAAAAACTACTGTTTTGCCAATGGTATGCAAAGTCCGACAGTTAACGAGTTACCACATTCTGTTTGTACAATATAAACAATAATATTTAAAGAGAAATATATATTTGTTCCTAAAAAATTTATTTATCCTTACATTACGTGAGCATATTTTAATTTCGGTTTTAAATACCGGAAATTGTCTGACATTCTCGGGTTATTACGACGATTATTTGCAGCAAATAAAACAATTAAGTAAAACAAATGACAGAGATGCAAAACAACGTGGGACACGAGGGTGGCATCGCTCATCGTGATGTGATGATTATGGGAAATGTGTCATCTGCAGTGCTATAGAGTTCCGCATCAGTAGTGTGGGATTGAAATGTCGAGTAAAGTAAATATAAACAAACACAAGCATTGCTGACCTGTACAACTATCAACATGAATGCCAGTACACACAACTCGTGCGTACGACGATAAGGTCTGAATTTGTACCCAAATTTCTGTCTGTCATGCTTAATCGGCATTGGATACCGAATCGACCACAAGAGTAACTTATATTAGTAGCTCTTGGCTTCCACTTGGTTATTGAGGGAATAGATCTCGTCAAAACCAAAACCTAAAAATGATGTCGGCCTATAAATCATGGATGCAAAGCTCACCGCCATCTATCACACAAAAGAACTACCTGATTCGTACCCAATATCGTTTGATTAACGATTTGTTGAGTGACTCCTATTCATCGAATCAAAGGGTGATCGTATTAAGTATTAATAAAGGGAATGTTTTACATTTCACCTCAAGCGTGGCCTTAACAATCGAGGAGTTCGGCATTCCTCGTCAACAAGGTGTGATATATTGTAGCGATGAGTTGAAGATTCCCTATGACGAGTATCAGACTAACACTGAGCATTGGCTACAAACCGCGTACGTTTTCTATAAATTATTATGTACCTACATGTTATGTGTAATTGTTTTAATAATAAATAAAAGAATAAACGGAAGTTAGTTATAATAGAGTTTTATTGGATATTTTTATAGTTATATAGAGGCAATATTTACTAAGAACACTGGAAGAATAGACAACACTGATTAAACGGCAAGAGTCTGTTGCGATTCTTAAACACAAATTTTACACATGGCTAGAAACAAAATTCGTGTCCAAAGTAATGTTCCTATCAACTTGCCCATAGTTTATCATCTAAATCGTTACTATGTTTTTATTTGTATGTATGAATGTATATATATGTATATATTATGTTTGTGTACATATTTGTATGTATGTTAATGATATGTATTTTATCCTATATACTTTGTTTAAGTATTTTTGTTTGATATTTAGTTTGCAAATTTACCTAATAAACTATAATATTTTTAATGCACCTACTTCCTGTTTTCTTTGCATCACCCGAAGGTTGACTGGCAGAGAATGCCTATGGCATTAAGTCCGCCTCTGTACTCTATGTGCACAAAGTTTTAAATAAATAAATAATGATGAAATTTGATATAGTAATTGGTATATATTTCTATAACGGTAAACATTACAGCACTACAAAAAATATTATCACAAATATAGGCATTAAAAACATTTTTAAACAAAGCTTCAAAATAGGAATACACTAGAGAATATACTCGTTGTACCGCCTACGTGTACTAGGACAGATAACACACGTCCTTTGGACAACATCCAAGATGCAAATAGTATGTCTTACGACTTGTAAGACAGTGACAGAGAAGCTATCGGGACATCACATCGGTCTCAGTCACCGTCGCCACCACCTACAGCTGACGTTTGACGCCGGACACTGTGACGTAGACGCATCCGACTTGGCGACACCTCGACAATTCTACACCGATTGTAACCAAGATACGATTCGGCTGTGATTCCATTTTACATTGACCAATCGGATGCAGGTTGATTGATATTCGATTTTCGAGATAAAGATTTGTGTAACAATGACACTGGAGGAAGATCATTTCGAGATCGTGATACCATGGGAAAATTTTGCTTTCCTACTGTATTGAGCGGCAGTCTTTGTAGTTACATATTTATTACTCCTACTCTTAAGAATTTGGTTCTAAGTATTTATTAAGTTTTACCTGAAAAAGTTCATGAACCAAAACCTTTTTAAATCAACATAATGATTAAACATGTAGCATTTAGTATGTTGTATTTCACATCCTTTACTCTTCGGTTAACTGCAGTGGTCTATAAATAAGGCTAGTTTAGGGAATCATCTCATTAACAGACAAACAAGCCTTGTCGAATTCGTTTATAGGTTTACGGTATCTCGTTAGCTCCAGCGATAAGATATCCCTAAATAGATAATTAGTATTGTTTCTTTATAACACTAGCTATTGAGATTTTTTTACGGACAGTTTTATTGTTTTGAACGGAATCGCGACACCAAACAGAGATCGTCATCAGCTGGAGTGTTAAAAGCTGAAGAATGACCAACATAAATAAACCGTCGAATGCTGATTGCCAATAAAGAAACTCGAAAATATTCTACGCCTTTAGTATTTTGTATCTTTTAAGATTCTGACTGTAAAGGCAATATTACAATGTGAGGATTTATTTTAGGAAGGTTGTTTGGATTCTAATCATCGAAGATATTTATTAATAACACATGTTTTAACAAAAAATAAATCGATTTCAGCGAAATTAATTGTAAAAAAAAAAGTTCTAATAAATACCTAACGTATTATATACGTACTAAAACCTTCCTGAAAATATGTTAAATACATTAGTGAAATAATCATAAAAAAATGTCCATTACGTTTTAAGAAAATCGCGGACATACAAACATATGGATCGAACACAGAACCTCGATTTTTGAAGTCGGTTAAATATATTCTAAACACAAGAGGAACCATTTTTTTTGGACAGATATTATACCAGTCTAGCTCATTTATGTTTTGATAATAATTTCTATTTAAACTTCAAGGTATAATAATAATTAGGACAGTGAGCATTTTATGTATAAATATGATTTCTATATTTGTTAACAATTAATGTAGTGAAAAGTGCAAATTTAGAAAAAATAATATCTATGTAGATACTTAATTCAATATATTTATACGCAGTTGGATGATTCGAGTTTTTTATACAAAGTAACAAATTACCGGCTCTATAGGAGCACCTGATCGCAAGCGATCGGTTAATCTGATACCATAAGCAGAAATATTGATGGAAACAAAATTTCTCGTTAAACGTTTCGTCGAGTACCGTTGTAGGGCGCGTGGCAGGCGCGCGCCCGCCCGAGCCGGGCCTCGTTTAAGCCATACCTTAATTACGCCGAGGCGTTATCGAGTAAGAATGTGCACACGCGACATTGGTATTAATTTTAATGAAAGAAGTGTGCGCGCGCGAGCAGCACCTGCCCGCCCGTCGAGTCGTTGGCTTACTGAAAACTACTCAATAAGAATGGCATGCAGCCGATATAAGCTCTAAATTTATTTTTCTATTCATGAACAGTTTGAGTTCATAGCTTAGATAATACAATCGGGGAAATTTAGTACAGTAGGTGCAAATCCATTTTGAAAATGATTTAACTGTAGTTTGCGATGATTGAATGATGAATTTAATTAATTATTTCAAATTTCGGCAAAAACATTCAGATTATTATCCTAATGGTCATTTGGTCGAACGGTGCCGAGCAGACATGTTTAATTAATATATAAATATTATTATTACATCGTCGACATTATTGCAGTGAAAGTATGAAACTACATACGTATGTATGTAAAGACTGTACTGTCGGTCACTCTTTTTAAGGAAAGTTGAAATAAATAAATGCTGTAAATAATATTTGATAAACATAAAATCTCATTTTGTTGCCACAATAGAAAATAAAATACAAAGTAAAAGTCAATAAAAACAAGTCAACGTTTCTCAAAGTGTTTTTTTTAGAAAAAGTAAAAATTTACTTAGGTAAAATATTTGTAGTCTACATTCGTCAACACTCACATATTTAGTCCATAAATGTCTTATATTTTTTAATTTTTAGCAAGTTTAGTACACGGCTTTTTTTTGGTGATTTTAAACATGAATTAAAATAACACACACTCTTTCGTCTCTACAGATGTCTTTTCCATAATTATATCAGAAAATGTAAGGTCCTGTTCGAACGAAGTATGCCTTTTTATATGTAGTTACAGTTGATTTTTGTTTAATAACACATTTACATATGAGTATAGTTAAAGATATAATTAATATTGAATATAAAATTTGTGGACATATTCGTAAAGTTCATAAATTACAATTTATTTTACGAGATTTTTATTATATTTGATACATTATATTATGTTGTACAGCTAGAAAAAACATAGCTTTATGTCATTTTACTACTTTTCAAAAAAGAACTGGTAATGAGTAAGTAATGAGACTTTAACTTATTTGTTGTGACCTTTGAGTTGCAGGTGTCCATGGGCGATGGTTGTCACTTACCATTAGGTGACCCCTCTGCTCGTTTGCCCCCTAAAACATAAAAAAGTGACGTATATATTTAACGACAGATCCTCAAAAGCTTGCTATTTAATATTTTATTCAAGTAAATCAAAGTACCACAGTTTAATACCATTCTTGACAATGGTGTCAATTCTCTTGTATTTCTCTCTTAACTATAATTGACTAAATTTTCTTCATACAAGATGTAAACCTTGTATCCTTCGAAACAAGGTCTTATTTCAAATATAAACAAGTAGGTAACATACGTCGCTATCGAAATAAGCAATTTATTTGTCGACTAAAGTCTGACACGCTTAAATAAACTTTAATACCACGTAGCGAGAGCTGCTATCCGTTGAATGCCGTCTCTTTTGCTCTGTGTTTTTAGTAAGCGTCTTCGTAGGTGTCGATTAAAATAACGTCATCTTAGTTCGTTTTGAACAAGTTTTTATACGGCAATTGTACGGCATTTGAATAAATGGGGACTCTCGCTGCGTGGAAATAAAGTTGAGTATACGTTGACAGGTTTTAGTGAAATTTATTGGCGCTGAGAAATAGATGCCAGTAACAAATAGACCTTGTTGCGAAGAAGACAAAGTTCATTTCATATGAAGAAATTAAGTTAGGTTTTAGTTTAGTGAGTCTGACAATAGAATCGACACCAATGTCCCAGAGATTATGTTGTAAGTGGCTTAGTCTGGAAGGATAACGTACTAATTTTTCTTCATAAAAGAAACCCACTATACGAGTAATATATATTATAGACAAACAAACAGACAAAAAAAAACTGGTCTAAGTTTTAATTGCACCGTCTGATACGGCTTTGGAATATCTTTAATAACTTCTAAATAATTTGCGATAACTACAATAACAAAACAAATCAAAAGATATATAAATAATAATAATAATATAAAAATATGCATTAACCAAAATTTTATGTACCTACATTACAACAACTACTGTAATATTTGTTTTTAATATTTTTTTCCTCATATCGCCATACTTTTCAAGACATGTGCGAAAAATATTTTAAATACTTTACACGTATCATTAAATTTATAGCTACTTATAGACCTACTAGCAATATTTATAGTCTTATTAAAGACGCAAATACTAATATGAAATGTTAACTTAATATCTGAAATAAATAGGTCCATAATAATGGACATGTCACATACTAAATTAAATAAATCATTATATAAATATTACAGATAAATAATTAATCGTTTAAATTGTTCAAGTGCAGGTGGTGGTACATTCGACAGTTTCTAACAAAAATTCCTCTACCTCTAGGCTCTAATTATATTATTTTTCAAAAATCCTGTAAATCGATCATTTTTATATTCCTCGTATCTAATTACTTTCATATATCAAGCACATTATGCTCTTCGATCTAACAAACAAAATTACTTGGTTAGATAGTGCAAAACATAATAAAAGTACTAGTAATTGATATTTGCGATCCCAATGCGCTTATTTCATAAATTATGTTTCAAAGGTGGCATCTGTCATACGGTTATAAGGTTGATATTCTTTGTACACCATATTTTATCTTAGCGATATCTTAGAGAGTTGATTACTTTGGCCACTAGTGCATCGCAAACACATCAGACTGATTTTTCTAATTTGCGTGTAATTACATCCCATCAGAAACATAACAAAAAACATGCAAGTCTCGCTTTCTACCGAAAATTGACATGGATTTTTTTACATGTTATGTTTTTTTGGATGGGATTTATATTTAAGTAAGTAATTAATTTATGTAAGTAAGTAGATTTAGGGATTAAAAATCCCTAAATCTACTTACTTACATACACTGAATTCTTCAGTCATATTACACCCTAGACAATAATATACATTCACTCATTCATCTCACATAATTACATTGTAACAAGTACTATCCTAACCTATCTAAAGCTAGGAGAGAGGCTGGTCATCTATCATACAGGTCCTACCTAGTACGGATACTAGTCTCTCACACAGATTACAATTTTCTTGGAATTGGTTTATAACTCTGTTATTAGTAATTAAAGATGTTACTGAAATGCAAACAGTAAGCGCGGAGGAACCCTGGTGACCCGAAATACAGGCTTTTGTCTAGTTTGGGCACCAGATTTCTACAATATATCTACGCACTATGTAAGCGCCATTATAATTGTAACCATGTAATTTTTATTGTGGAATGAAATAAATTTATTATATATTATATTATTATATTATATTTGCACTTATAAGCAATCTAACAAGTAACTTCTAAAAGAAAAAAAATGTTGAAAAAGAGTGTGTTCTATATTATTGTCTTTTTGGAGGGGGGTTTTTAAAAGATACATCGTTCATCTGTGACCTTCTGTTCCTGCATATAAAAACTAGATACTTGTCTACTTTGGTAGTGTACATGATGAAAAATTTTGTAAACTGCTAAACTAACTTTGTGATTGCATATCAGTTATATATGATTACAAAGTTATTTATGCAGTTTGTATGAAAAAGAAAATGGGACTGAAATTGCGGTATGTTTCAGTTTTTCCTTGCTTTATATGATAAACACTACTTGTGTTTACATTTGCAGCTTGTGTGTCTGCTAGAATTTCGACAGTCGGTGACTGATTCAGTTTTATTTGTCTGCAAGGCGATAGGTTTTTAACAATATAACATTCCTGATATTCAAGCTTATATGTGCATGTAATATTATGTATTTTATGGTCATTATACAAGTTCATAAGTACCTAATTTTACCCAACTATTAGCCCCCCTAAGGCTAAATGCAACTACTTAATCAGTATCAAAATAAAAATATTAAATTTTACTTTGGCTTCAAAGGTAATGATTGTCTAATGGTATTGTAACGATATTGCTATTAAATTTTTCTTATGTTACAATTATTAGTTAGTATCCGTAATTCCGTCATATACAATAATACATCAAAGACCAAATTGCCTCATTCCACCTTACTTTGACGGTAAAATGCCAATTTAAATTATAGTGTTATAAGACATTTTACATGTATAAACATAGGCACCGAATACTGTAAAATTTAACAAAAAGTTACATAAATCTACTCTTTAAATATTTACTGGTAATGAGAACAATTTAGAAGGTTCATTTCAAAACAGCGATCTGCGTACCTCATTTGAAACACGGGCCTGCGAGTTCTTAAATGTATGCGACAGGTTAATTTCAAGAATAAATTGAAGTTCGATGCGATCGACCGCTTTTATGGGACCTCGGCGTGTTTATGCGAGAGAGAACCATAATAGAGGCTTAGTGAGTCCTGGATGGGGACACAGCTGCCCTTTGGGCGGGGACAACGGTTTCCAGCGAACACTTTTGAATTTTTAGTACTGACGTTTCTTCGTGATCTTTCTTATAATTTAATACCCGCATGCGTAATTTTGTGACGTTCCCCAGTTTGAATATTTTTAAGTACGTTTGTCATATGATAGACTTCTTGATAATAAATTCAAGAGATCATCCATAGCCCATAAAAGATAATATATTGCAGTTATTATCACGTTTTTACTGCTTCATTCGGTTCATGATTTCATTTTATTTTTCGACATTAATAATAACAACATACTAAAAGTCGAAATTAATTTATTTATGTTAGAGCCACTCGTATTTAATTAACATAATACTAGTGCAGACTGTACAACAGGCAGCGGTAAGATAAAAGACTTGTAAGTTTTTTTTATATTCTTCTCTTACAAGAGTATAATTTAGAAAATATATATTTTTATCCTCTTTATGAGAATAAAAAGGTTGAAACCTGTAGTCTTGAAAATTCCCTTTGTTAATTTTTTTATTGTTTACAGTTAAAATACGCAATATATTGGGAATCCCTTTAATCTCTGTTAAGTATAATATTTGTAAAACTCGGGCTAAATTTTGGATGGGAAAAACCAATGTTTCAAGTGGTATGAATGATTTTTTAAAAATTATGAATGAGGAAGGGAAACAAAATAAAAGTAAGGAAAACTTTTGTCAAGCAACACTATTTGCGTAATTTTGCACTGCTCCTCTGGTCGTGTGTCTGTTGGTCACATTTTTAGTAAAAATAATAATATAACACACTCGTCTTTCTGTGTTTCCCAATATTACTTATCACAACAAAGTCTTTCAAAGGTCAATAATAAAACAAAGTAACCATAACTTTTGAAAACAATGATAACACGCTCCAGTAGAAGCTAATTAAACTGTTATCAACAGATCATTTAAATACTATGCCACAATGAGTTCTAGAGGCAACAACTAACGTAAGACCTACCAAGAAAAAACAATGACCATAAATATTTAAAAAGTACTGCAGCGACTACGATTACCGTAAAACTTAGCGGTAGATCCAATCCAGATAACATGACAAAAGTTTCAACATGTAAAGCGACCAATATATCTATATTCTTGCAAAAATAAGTTGTACTTCAAATTTCAACCTTATAGTTTAGTTTTTAAGGACGTTGATGATGTAGCTAGATCAGTTTTTGAAGGTTTTGTGAAGTTTGTGTAAAGTAAAGAAGTAGGTTCGATACCGATCTTGACTCATGCTGTTAACGTAGACACATGAACATGGCTGTAACTACTGCTTTTATTAAATGTTTTCCTTTTGTTAGCACTGTCATTATTGACTGTGCCTCTCATTCCCGATTGTAGTTCGGCTTGTGCATGTTTATGTGTTTCTCTGTGCGGTTAGTCACCTTAACATTTTTAAATATTTTTTATGTTAGATAGATAGATAGAAGATAGAATATTCTTTATTGTACACCATTAATAACATACACTGGAAATAGATCTCATATAAAATATTAGAGTACAATGGGCGGTCTTATCGCTAATAGCGATCTCTACCAGACAACCTTTAGATGGAAATAATTACAGAAATATTAAATAAAAACATATTTGTTGATGGCGTACTATTGAATATACAGACAATCATTTACACATATAGATATATACATATATATAGCTAGTTAGTAGATATTACATACTCGTAGTATTTTCGAAAGTAATTATGATTTTAGTTTTATAATAGAATAAGAAAGAAATGATGATATTACAGAGATAGATAGCGGCAAATGAGTAGACGGGTCACCTAATGGTAAATGGCTACCGCCGCCTATGGGCACCTGCAACTCAAGAGTCACAAATGCGTTGCCGGCCTTTAAGGTGGGAGTAGCGGAAGGGTGGAAGAGTGGGAGGGGAGGGGGGGTAAGGGTTAGGGCCTCCGGTAACCTCACTGACTCGGCACAATGCAATGAAATGATGCTTCACTGCTTTTCTGTGAGGCCGTGGTATCACTCCGGTTGAGCCGGCCCATACGTGCTGAAGCATGGCTCTCCCACGACAAAATATACTTAGTTAAGTACAATAAATAGTATATATAGTAGTAGGTTATAGTAGGTTACCTAATAAATATAATGTATGTTATGCGTACTGATGAACATAGTCAAGAAATTATAAAAAGATTAATAAAAATATATAATATACTAAATACCCGGCCACGCATTGCTGTGACCAAGTAATTTGCAATAAAAAATATTGTAATTATAAATTGAGATAGAAACTATCCTATCTCTCAAATTGGAGCAAACTGCACACAGTGTCCAAAATTTAACTAAAATCGATTCATTCGTTTAGGAGTTCATCGCGAACAAACAAAATTATATTTCTTTATTGCATATCTAGCCCGGTATTTGTATTGTGTTTATTTAACTCATAGCTTTATTTTATTACAATATCATTTGAGTTTATGTATTTTTTTATTATATTTTATTTCATTATTTGATAGTGTTTAGGATGAAATAGCTACATACATTAACGTTAATCGGTATCATAGACCCACATAACCTGTGAAAAGCTACCAGAATTAAAAACTTTAAGGAACACAAGTCAATGTTATTTTGTTATCCAACTAAGATGGCAAACAAGAACAGTGTGTTAGGTTTACAAAAATAGATATATTAATTTGATATAAATTCGAAATATTGTATTCGTTTGTTCATGTTTGGGGAGTGGAAACGAATGTTACGGGCAACACCGAATGTTTACCCCGGGAGAACAGTAAATTTAGGAGGCCGATTTGCTCGTGGCCAGCATCGAGTTCGGACGTGTGTTTAAAAGTGTATTGAAATGGAAGAATATATATCTACCCTACAGTATTCACGTGAATTTTTATTGTAATGTCATTTTTACCTATATTTGAGATATCCTACAAGTGCATACCTGATACATAACGCTTTGCCTCGGTTTGACATCCTTATAGATTCACGTCATTTTTAGGGTCCCGTCCTTCAAAAGGAAAAAAGGAACCCATATAGGGCAAACTTCGTTGTCCATCTGTCTGTTTGTGTGTCAATACCTTTTTCTCAGAATCATATGAAGGTATGAGGTTGAAATTAACATCAAATATTTATATCTGCGGTCCCTTGAAGCTGTAAAATATCAAGCTTCTAAGTGAACGCAAAAGATATGGCCATTTAAGCCACATTTTTAATATTTTACAGGTAAATCAAAACCTATAGGGTATTTCCCATTGACCTAGAATCGTAAAATGTGGCGATAAACAAGATCTCACAGCACAAGTAAAGGAAAAGTCGTTACTTTGTTGTTCCATCACATCGAAAAATGTTTTTTTTTGCGATGAATAACTTATATTTTGGTATAATTATGTATTCACATGAGAATTAACGCAATCACGAAAAGGTTTTACAAAAATTATAATTACAAGGTATATTTTGCTCTAGGAAAATTGACTGTGACGCACGTCGATATATAGGAGAGTATTTTAAGAAAAACTTTGAGAATCGATTCCCGAGATCTAGAAACTATCTACATACAAGTTTGTATGGAAACCTCGGTGCACGATTCAGACTCGCACTTGTCCGGTTTTTCAAATATTGAACACACTGTTTTAATATTCAGACTTGGCACTGCTATTTACTAATTTACGATTTAAAATATGCTATTAAGCTATAATGGAAATAAAATATTGTACAGTACAAGCAAATCTTGCTATATTCGACATGTATGCGCAGGCGCACTGTGTCCGGCGCCAACCTAACGTATTCTTGAATTTTAAACTTTTATTAGTAACCCACAAATGTAATCGTTAACATAAAAATGCAGGTGCCTTCCAAGGTTTTTTTGTTTATTTCTTGTAATAAGTGATATATATCTTGCTTCGCGTGAAGTAAATTTTTATCAGTAGGTATCAAGCCGGTTCCTCGTTTTAATTATCAAGTAAATTTTCATTAGCAAACCCAAACAACATTCCTTAACTCCTTGATTGCACATTTATGTAAAAAGGAGAAAATATAGGAAAAGTAAAAATAAGTAATAACTAACTACATACTAATTAAAATTAACTTTGTAACAATTATTACTCCTAATGTGGAAGGCGGCTGCCTGGCGCTACTAGAGTTTTTTTCATTAAGAACGTTTCTTGATAATTTTTTTTTTAAATAATTCATTTCGTTCGTATATTTTGCATATCATTTTCAATTAAAATAATATTTCACTTGATCACAACAAAATGGTCTTTTAAGGTGCATTTGGGTGTAAAAATATAAGCAATAATTTATTTTTAAACTAGCAACTCGTCCCGGCTTCGCATGAGTAGCCGAGACATCTTTAACAATCATCATCGTATTTCAACCAACTTACACAATACCTCGACTAATTACTAAACCTTCCTCATGAATCGCTCTATCTATTGGTGAAAACCGCATGACAATCCGTTCAGTAGTTTTTGAGTTTATCGCGCACAGACAGACAGACAGACAGATTCGTCGGGGGACTTTGTTTTATAATATGTAGTGAAGACAGAAAAAATAGTGGGATTATGCTTTAAAAATTAAATATTTTTCCTTCCTCGTTTATTGCCATACGAACACTTAAAAGGACGTTGATTTCATATATTTTTCTACTAGTATAAATATACATTTTTGTAATTTTGAGAACTGGGATATAGACATACATATATAGCTACAACCATACCTTAAATTCTCTCAAATAAAACTCCGTACTAATATTGAAATTATTATAATATTATTGGAAACCCGAATTACATCATACGAATAAGTAAATTTAATAGTCTAAGTAATTTTAAGGTTCCATAGACAACAATGAACCCTCTTCCCTATCCCTTGCCTTGTGGGGGGTCGTTAGATAGATATTTTAACGATATTGCGGGTGTGTGAAAATATCTTTCAATTCAGGGATCGTTTGCATTACGTAATATATTCCATCAGAAACATAAAATGTAACAAAATGCAACTATCAAAACGCAGTTTTTCTACTAGGCAGAGCCTGTACTTTGGTAATCAGACTTCTGATAAAACTTATATATTACTAAATACATACATATTATAGACAAATTACACCCAGACATAGAACAAATGATCGTGCTATTCACACAACTATTTGTCCTGGGTGGGAATCGAGCCCACGACCTGTGCCTCAGCAGTCAGCTCACCAGCAGGTCAATCAAGTTTGAACAACAACATTTTATTGTGACCATATTAACATAGGACATCTTTATTTCTTAAGAAATAGAATGACTTCGCAATCAGTGACTCATTGTACTTACCTATATATATATATATATATATATATATATATATATATATATATATATATATATATATATATATATATATATATATATATATAGTACTGGTTACCTACCTATCTATTTTGGTAGTGTAAGTAGTAAGTAGTAGCACAGATAAGATAATATTTACTTGTAGTAGGTTAGTAGTAGGTAATCAATTAAATAGGATTACAAAATTATTTATCCAGTTTATATATCCAGAAAACGAGATTGTAATTGGGGTATGTTTGAATTTTTCCTTCAAATTTGAAGCTTGTGTGTCTGCTGAGAGTACCTTAGAATTTTGATAACCGGTGAGTGAGTGAGTCAGTGACAAAATTAAGGACTTTGACTCTTCAAAATGGAATTAATTTAGGGAATATGATTGTTCTATTATTGTTTTTAGATAGGTGAAAAGTTTACGATAATAGTATAAATAATAAACTTATTCTCTTTCTACAGACCTCTGTCAAAAAATTTTGTCTCAAACTCTAGAAGCGCCATCTATTCAGTGCTTATTGCCGCCTTTTCAATTGTTGAACCAGTTAATAGAAAGTTTTTATTAATTGTTTTAACTAACTATGTTATCAGCCAGTTAACTGATAATATGGAAATTTTAGGTTTACAATGTTTTTTTTTTTAATTTCTAGCATTAAAAGTCAAATTTAAACAAAATAATATAACGTTTCGTTAGTCGTTCGTTCTGTCTTACTCTGTTAATATTATCGTTTGGATACAATGACACTGATTGGTTGTGCCAACCGACAGTATCGTTCACGGATATGTAGACTTTAGCGCCAAAATGTATTTTTCGTAAATATGTATTTAAATGAATACAAATAATTTCACAAACGATAGATTAATCGTCGCTTTGACGATTAATAGTCGTTAGAGCAGTCGCGTCATTTTAATTTAATCCCTAATCTTCCAATAAATCTGTTGTGCCCTGTGAGCCCTGTCACCTTAAAATGGTCTTTGTTTAATCTAAAAATGTCTATGATGTATAACCCACACATACAACATAGACCTTTTTTGAAATAAAACATTTTTATATTGATTAATACAAATTTATAAAACGAAAGTAATACAAAAATATAAAAAAAAGGATAGGTATCATCGACTCTCGAGACGCGGTAGCGTGGGCAGCGTTGTTATTTATTTATTTTTCTGCTGTTTATATGAAAGGGACATAGTAGCCACGTCAATACGTGGTTTGAAGATATTAAACGAATTTAAATTTAATATAAGCGTGTGCTACGATTAGTTGAGCATTCAGACTATTTTCAATAAATGAAAAACCACTCTTGACCTTGCAACTTACAGGTTTTGCTTGCAATTTAAGCTAATAATGAATCCCTGTTTATGGTTTTTTTTCTACATATTTAAAATCAATGCAAACAAAAGCTATTTAAGTTATTACGTTTTATTGCAAAAGTACCACAAGTTAATTTAAGTATACAATAATTATATTAAATAAACAATCGTGTAAGGCACGGCCGAGCAGCTTTTATCTAGATTGGACTTATAAAATTGAATGGCTCAATCCGAGCTCCAGGCTAAAGCAAACACCAAGCCGCGCACCGCGCCGGTTCTCTCTTTACGTTAACACAAGCTTAAAATAATTGAAACAGCAAATGACCAAACAAATAACAGCTTTGCTAAGTAAAAGTGGATAAGTTCCAGAAGTAGTCTCCTAATTTACAAAGAGGTCAAACAAAAAGCAAGACTGTTGTCGAATTTTAATACCTATCTACAGGTTATCCATATTCTATAGTATCAACCTTTTTTGTAGTACGCCTTAGTAAACAACGTTTTCAAAGCATTACTATAGACAGACGTCATAGCAGTAGTTTTAGATTATGTTACATGTACACGTGTTTTTTTTATAATACAAAAATGTAACTTATCAATTAAAAGCCCGATTAATTAAAACCAGCCGTCTGGAACAATGTACACGCGAACTCAAACGCTTAAGGACTTGATACATCTTCACGCAACAAAATATAAATCAGGACATATAGACCTGGCCGGCCCCTCGTGAGCTTTGAACGGATACGATCATTTGAACGAACAAAAACAATTAGCTCACTTGCACTTACCATTACGTAGATGGGAGATATCGTTACTACGAGCTAGTGTAAATAGAATCTGCAGTAAAATCTGTTACAGCGCAATCAGATATAGTCGTAAACGGCATTGATGTTTGTATGTTGCTTGGATCTATATGATCTCTTGGATATATAAAATTTAACTGCATATCATAATAAGAGCGATAAGAATCTAAATAAGATAATATTGAATAAAAATATACAATATTATATTCTAGGACTTATTTAGCGCTATCTAAACCTGAACTAAAATACCTTGTACAATAGGTTCTAAAACACAATTAGGGCGCGTTTATTTTGGGGTAAATTTGTTCGCGCCAATCCAACACGTTTGCCACGTAGACGGAATAGGACTAATAGGAATTTAAATGTTGTTGCCTGGTATATAGAATCCACATTCGCCATTAATATGACATGAAACGCGGCGACCGCGTCGACAACGAAAGTGGTGACCGCAAGAAAACTTTAGCATCGTCTAACCGAAACCTTAATTTTTTTTGTACCGCGATATTGTCGACAGACGAATGGCCTACCGCCGCGCTTAATAGATCGTAAATATTAAAACTTCATATTTTACTAGTGTGACCAAGTAAACTTCAATCTTAGCCATTTTTCTGTAGTGTCCATTCCATACCACGTACCAGTAGTTGTAATTCTAATACTATAAACTATGGTAGCTATACGAGAGCTTGGCTCATACAAAGATAAAAATATTACCGTTGTCTCAAACCAATACCGATATCCTAATATATTATAGTATATTCTCAAGTAAGTTTAGACAGCAATTTGTATTTGAAGTGAATACTACTGATGGCCTTCATATACAAGTTAAGTCAATACTGCCGTTGGCGAAGGTAAATGATAACTATAAAACAAACGTATGTATCTCTTAAAGATTAAAATTACGAATTTTGATATCTCAATCTGAGCAGGGTCAGAGAAGCCGCGGTCACGACACCCTTCGGTGGTCACGAGCGGCGTATCGCTTGAGCTTATTAATTATTATCAGACCAGCGAATTAACAACACTAAAGGATGTTAAGAAGTGGTATTCATAGTCGGTTTTGTATTGAACGATAGAGTCACGCAATGCTAAAACTAATTAAAACTTCAGGAAAAAAAAAAAACTGATTTCCATAAAGGATACTGAAAAAAAAAAACAATGACTGAATCTTTGATATCCCTTATTTTAGACGTACACACATAATATCGCATGAAAATCCGTTTAGTAGTTTTTCTACTGAACGGATTTTCACCAATAGACAGTGATTCATGAGGAAGGTTTAGGTGTATAATTGTTAACGTTTTGTGTAAATTGGTTGAAATGTGATGATGATTGTTGAAGATGTCTCTACTACCCGTGTGAAGCCGGGCGGCGGGTTGGTAGTTATATTATAATGTAATATTAATGGCAACCTTCCCGAAGAGCTGATGAGTCTGAAACCATTTACGCCATAGTGCGGCGGTAGCGAAATGGCTAATACGTCGGATTTGCGATCAAGTGGTTGCGGGTTCGAACCCCACCCAATGAACTACTCATGTGAACCCTCTCTTAACATAAGCTTATGTTTTGGACTACATAATTAAAGTCTAATTATTGTATATATATATATAATATCTGATAAATGTTCATCTTGCTAATAGAATGGAGAGGCCGAAACCATTTGTATTTTTAAAAGTAACAAAGTGTACTCGCTCGATTAGCGTAGTTTAGTAAATAGTCAGAACTCATTTACTCTTTGCTGGCTAACTACATTCAGCAGATATAGTCTAACCAATTTTACCAAACTATAGATATGGACGCTCACACGATCAGGGCGCTCACACGATCAGGGCGAAAGGTCTCGACTATTGGGCCGCCGAAATTAAATGCAGGACACACTCGCTTAAGGCTCGGATGCGATAAATTTATAATTATGTTAAGTGATTTCTGACTGGAGTAAGGAACTGAAGGGCAGATAAAACTCTTGAAAGATGCGATAAAGACACCCTTTATTAATGCCTATGTTTTTCTCATTTGGGATTCTACTTAAGGCTAGGTCATACAAGTTTTATTGACTGTCCAAGATTTTTTTTTTAATTCTGAAGAGATTGAATAATGTCAATTTTCAGTTTTTAACTTTAAGTGGCAGTTTTCGCAGCCGCTATAGAATGTTGGGAATACTCTCTGCCTCATAGAAGACTTACAAATGCCTTAGTAATGTATAACAAACGAATTTTTTCCTTTAAAATTAAACTATTTGCATTAAAATTAAAGTATTTACAAAGGCCTTTCACTCAATTCTGTGTTTACGAACTGTTAGTGGAGTGAACTCAAATAATGTTACTATTTACAATATACAAATTCAATTGCAAATCGTTTCAACGCGTTTGTTACTGAAAAACAGTAGAATCGTGAAAAAATAAATTCGATCGAAAATAACGAATCAACTTCAACGTGTGACTGATTATTTTTTTTTTGAGAACAAATCTGCGTGGCCGGCGCCATAGCTTAGTTATTGCATGAAAAACAAATAAGAATACGTTAGAACTAATGAGTGTGTAATCGCGTTAGTCTCGAGGGTGGCTCTCGGCCGGCGGTCCACCCTTACCTGGAAGGGTACATCCATCATTACTGCTGCGGTATTAATCAAAGAGTTTCTGATCATTAAAACCCTATTTACGTAGCATATATTGTCGTAGATGCTAGTTTTCGTTAGAACACAATAGCTTTACGTGTGTTTTTTACTCAATCAAAACCACAAATGTTTAGTCTTATAGTTGTTTGAGTATTAAATTTTAAAATTATCACTCAAGTTCCGATTCGCTGATATTTAGGTTTTGATATAATATGTTATTTAACTTCAGCATTTCAATATTTACAATTAATTATCATGTGCATTTATACCAATGAACGGCTTAACGGGTTAATTTGGAAGCAACCGTTGTGAACTTACTACTACCAACATTAGGGTAATGTTCTAATTTTCTACTCGTATCTTATGCTTAACATATTTTGTAACACTATCTATGCAACTATCTAGAATAATGAAGCGACTTCGATCTCTAAATAAAATATGAATATCGTTTTGCTGCCGTGTGGTTATCGCATGAGTATAAAACATTACCTGCTTAGGAAAGAAAAGTTAGAAGGTTTTGAAAAAGTTATTTAATGAGACATACTTATAATATATTTAATACGTATAATCTATAATTAATACGCGAAGAGAATTATTTGTACCCCTTTTTGAGAAGCGAACGCATTTACATGTAATTTGGAATAATTACAGTTTATTTATAGAAGAAGTGCAGAAAGCTACAATTTTTAAACAATATGTCTTACAGATTTCAAAAATTACGTGATAACAGCTAGGTACTGATGTACCTAGTTACACACGTCCAGTATGTATTGACCTGTCATGGCACGTAAGTCTATTCAATAACAGTTCAAGTTATACTAGGCGATGAAATAAACCGTGGTCGAAATTCGACCATAAGGATAATGATAATAATAACTTGATATACCTCACACACGGCCGTCTGATCCCAAACTAGGCAGAGCCTGTACGATGGTAACCAGACTGCTGATAAACATACTCATCTATTACTAAATACGTATTCATAGATATATTACACCCAGACACAGAACAAAATATGATCGTGCTCATCACACAATTATTTGTCCTGGGTGGGAGTTGAACCCACGACCTCTGGCTCAGCAGTCAGTTTATTTAAAAACTTATCTTGTTTTCTTATTAGTTAAAGATATTCTATTGAATGAAGACTAATGTTAAGCTGTTTATTTATCTGCTAAAATATACTCGGATATATTACATACATATGCAATAGTTACCGACATGAATATTACAAAGTCTCTTATTTCCATACGGCGGTTTGTTTGCTATATACATATCGTGATTCATCACTCACCCCTAAAGATGGTTTGTCGATAAATTAGTGTACGTTATGCGCAACGTTTGGTTTAGTGCTCAATAAACTTAATGTATGAATGAAATGCATATTCACAGAAGGATGAGTAATAATAAAAACGTTGCAATTTTTAAGTCATTGACATATGGTAAATATAACGATTGGTTCACATCACAAAAACATATTCATTTTACGATTGGACTATACGCTAAAGTCATTACCATTCAACCAAATGTGGATACCACTTCTCTATACAAAACTTTCAAACCTGCTCTTTTTTTATATTATAGGGGGTAAACGAAAAGACGGGTCACCTGATGGTAAGTGACTACTGTCGCCCATGGACACCTACAACTCAAGAGTCACAAGTGCGTTGCTGGGCTTTGAGATGGGAGTACGCTCTTTTCTTGAAGGTTTAAAGGTCTTATCGGTCCGGAAATACTGCAGGCGACAATTTGTTCCAGAGATTGGTTGTGCGAGGCAAAAAAAATCTGGAGAACCGCATAGTGGTGGATTGCCAATTATCCAGGTGATGGGGCTGAAAGTATTGTCTTGTGTTTGAGGCAACCTTCGGAACCACTGGTTTAAAGAGATTGATGTGGAACGAGTCACGTTACAGCGTTTTCAGCCTGCTTCTACTGTGGAACTTGACGATCTCCGGTCAGCGCTGAACCGTTTAGTGCTTTCCGGCGCCCGATGCGTTTTCTACGGGATGGGTGAGTGCTTGTTCTCACCCGTTCCCTTTCCACCAGATTTCATACACCTTGCAAATTTCCTCATTTAGGACGTTCTATATGAAAGTAAAGTTACATTTAAGAAATAAAAAATGTCATAAATAACTTTGTTTTATACCAGTTTAGGTAGCAAAACGGACGAAAAGTAAAATTGGTTATTTGGTCATGCAATAAGACATAGACGGTGAAACACAGAATATCTTCATAATGAATATATTTTTATTAAACGTTGTTAATAATATGAAGTTTAGTGAGCGGCTCAATAAGTAATGACACGTAATAAACTGTAAATCTGTAAAAAACAAGGTAGTGGCAGCCTTAAATCGGTTGGTAATGATTGAAAAGGTGAAAGAGAAACAAATATCTGAAAAATAGTTCACGCATTTAAAAACTAGTATGTAATCTTAGATATGTTTTGCAATAGTAGCTATAGAATAGCAAATTTCTATACGAAACTGTCGGCTTTATCTTCTATTTGTCTAATGTTTGACCCACTGTATACATGAGTATAATGTAAACAAGGAAGTGGGTAACAGTAGGCGGGCGTGTGCCACTAATCGATATGTAGGGGTTGGTAACAATGAGCACATTGAGATCAGTTCATTGGCAACAACTTTGACGCCGTCCACCCACGCAAGTCAGATAACAAGTGATACATCTGCCGGTTTGATAAAATAATAACTTAGTAACGTTAGCAGACAAAACTAAACTTGAGAAACATATTCCTGATAAAAACAATTAATATTTATTGATTGAATTAATTTGCTCATTAATTACACACCTCCCCAACTAGGATAGTTCTAACGCCCTCCAATTTCAGACGCACCAAAAATTGTTTATGCAGAATAAGGTGTAAAATATTTCTAATAAGTTCAAAAATTTAGAAGCTCTAGGACACCGTCATAAATAATATTTTCTTTTAAATTGACGTCATTTTTATTTAAATGATAGGTACTTCATACATTTTAATGACACAGCCAGCTCTTTAGCAAATCGTTGGACATTAAACAAAAAGAAATAAAAATACATATGCTGTGTGCAAGCTAAAATTAATATCGAATAAAATTCTTGAAATGGTCTCCATCTGAATCGTAAAAACTATATAACCACTGCAGTTCACTGTAGGTTAAGTAATAAAATTAAAAAGTAGAGCAATAAAGAAAATAACAACTGCCACACACAGCGTAAAATGGAACCTTTGTTATAATTAACTGCGAATTGAAAACGTTAGTAGCCAGTAAACTTGATAATTAAATACAAATTTTCACGTGATCACAGTTTACAAGGAAATCTCTAGTTTTATTGTACCATTTAAAAGGAGAGGACCTTTAAATTGTTTGTTTAAAGGAAACCTTTAAGTGGCGTGGCCATTCAAAGGGTCCCGGTGTCATTACAGCCATTAGGCTCACTCACCGCACCGACAATTACTTGGGAAGGTTTTCAATTTACTTTATTATTTATTTATTTATGCGTTATCTTGAAATGATGAGCGATGACCATATAAATATATTACGAACAAGAAATTCTATGGAGATGTTAAGTAATTTCTTATAATAAGTTATAATATACGTTATTGTAAACTTTTCAATAAAAAGACGGTTCGATTCCTAGGGAGCAAAATGAAGCGGTAAGTATAATTATGTTCATAATCTGAAAGTCAGACCGGAGAGATCTATGTGATCTCAGAAAAGAGACAATGGAAAGTGAATACACTACACTAGACCAACCCTGTAGATGGAGATTCCGTAGTTATCTGTTAAACTACAGAACTAAGGATGATATTTACATAGTCGTTTTTGTAGGTAAAAAAATTCACGTACCTAACCTGCCTTGGGTATCCTTAGAAAAAATCGTGTCAAAAAAAAAGTAACGCAAAATATTTTAATCCTTGTTTGTTTGTTACACTTTTACGGCTTAACTAGTCAACCGATAATCATGATGATGATATAGAAAAGGATATAATTTAATACCTTTTATCCAAAAAGAGTTCTGTTTCCGAGGTATAGCAAAATAATTTTCAAGCAAGCAAAAGCGCGGGCAAAAGTTAATTATATAAAATACCAGTATTTGGAACATAATTCTAAACCTAAGAAACGTATGCATACATAGCTTATAATATGTAGAACTTGGATAAACATATTACATAATTTTTTTCGAAATACGAAGATATTTACAACTCACATACGAACATCTTCAATGGTGAAAATAGGCATATTCATAAATACAAATATTTGCTCTGAGTGAGAATCGACCCATGACCCTTGGCATCAACGGTTGATCATCACGTCAACGGAAAAAAATATATAATTTAAAAATATTTAAACTGTAGAACGTGTCCAACTCTCTCTTTATTCTCGTTGTTACAAATAATATTGGTGCCTATCTGCGTACTATGATTAAAAAGCATTATGTTTATAGACCCGAATAGCTCTAACATTAAACGGATCTAATGGGAAGCGTTTATCTTAATTTTAGTCTCCCACGAAACGTTTGACGCGACTTTAATGCCATACACTTGCCATAGTTTTATAATATTTGACAAAAAAAGGTGTTTCATAGCCCTTAAAAACTATTACATAATTATATTAGCGTTATAATGAAACTAAACATTTTTTGTGAATTTAAATGCGCTAGGGTCAAACTTCGCATATTTTCGACGAGCAAAAAGTAAGATTAAGAATCGAGAAAAAGAAATGTTATCTAAAACAAACAAAACGTAATTAATAGCCTCCACGTTTTCTTATTCCCTCTAAATTAAATTTAGGCGTGATTAACTCACTCGAGGCGTTTTCTCTGTTCATCAATCAAAGATGTGGTCAAGAAGAGTGGAAGCAACATTTACTTCCTAAGGATAAAATTTTTCATCTCTTTTACACCTTAAACATTGTCTATAGATTAGAGCAGAACAAAGTATGCTTGATTAGAAAAGACAAGCTATTATCATTTTCAGAGTTCACACGGATGCCTCGGGTGCGGTCAGACGGCTGACTTCAGAAGCCTCCGGTAATCAATTTTATACACAAACGGCGGTTATTAATTGATTTTTTCTCTCTAATGACTAAAAATAACATCTGCCAAATCAACAGGACCGGTCGTTAACGAACGTGCCAAAATTTTATTTTCTCCTGTCTTCAATCTCACAGATAACTTTTAATGTACACGTGTTTCAGTTTTAACTGATTGATAATTTGTGTGAAACATTGATATGAATCGACACTGACCCCAGCGACATTGATGACAAGTTAATAAATATCACAATTATTTTCTTGTGTTTTCTGTAAATGATTTTCTCTGTAGAAATCATCTGGTCTAAAGCAAGTTTACCAGTTTTTATACACACGTACAATTTGTATGTTGCAGATTTGGGCCATATTTTAAAGCATCAATATTTGTGATCAATAATGATTTCTGAGTAGCGGTTCCAGACTGCAGAATGCAGTACGAGATGTCTACACCTCATCACCGTTCATAGCTAAAGGAAGCCGTTGAATGGAGACAGTGTACCAATGGAAGGATTTTGTAGAGGATGTTCGGCAATTGACGTTGTGACTGAGGCGATGATGATGATTATCTTCATATCCTATATTCCTACCTTATAATCACTGCTTTGAAAGATTGAATACTAAATTCTGTGGCACCTTCTAAAGGTTTTAAAGGTTAAGGAGTTTTTGGAATCTCTTTGAACTATTTAAAGATGTCATATATTTTTTAAATTGCCGTTACTGTTCGGTACATTTAAGTGGATATTTTGATATTTTTTTCACCGTTTTTTTACAGGTTTATTGTAAAAACTCCGTGTATTAGTTAAATGATGAAAAGGATTTTGAATTTGCATTATTAGATTACAATCACGATCGTCACAGTGGGATAGAGCTCTGGATCCTACAGTAACCGCTATAAATTTTATCACCCTCATACCGAAACCGCGTGCAGTCTTATTTATGAGGCGAGACTTAAGTTTTGATAAATATTCGCCCTGGGTGTTTAACTAAACCCAATTGGATTAATCTACAAATGTTTCGATTATGATTTAATGGTTCTTTTTATTTAATCTAATTTCCATATCAAAGTGGTACGAAAACGAAGCACAATGATTCTGAGACTAATATTAATGAAACTAAAATTCTTATTTTTGACTTTTACACTATGCATTTCTCGTACATCTATATTTAGTTTTGTTAAAATATAAAAAATATTTTCAGGCTTAAATATTATTTTGAAAAACACTTTATTGTAAATTATGTGCGTTTTAGTAGAAGCCTGATAATTAAATAGGTAATGGATTGTTTTGTTACTGAACATTGGAGAAGGATTTTCAAAACACTAGAATGACTTCGCATATTACTGAATCGATCATAATTTTTGGCATCGGTTAATAGGAAAAAGTTTATAATCACTTTAACAAGTCATTCACCTCTTGGCTTCATGATCAGACCATCGTCATCAAACCCTGTATCTGTTGCACTCGTCAGAACGAATCATATGATCGGAAACTCGGTGGGTTTACTTGTGAGATCCACTTCCTGGCTTCATCTTCTTCTTTAAGATGCCAAATTATAGTATTGTCACCTAAACTGCACATACATACAAATTTTCATTTCGATACGATAACAACAATTAGGAGTAGGTTAAAGTTGACTGTGTTCACTTTTTCAGATATGTTTACATAATTATATACAAGAAACAAGTGAAGCTAATAAGAGCGTATTATTAAAATGGAAATAATTACACTTTTTAACAATTGTATGTACCTATTGCATCATAATGTAATGAGGAAACGCTAAACATCTATGAGTTACATAATATTTCATAACTACGGATCATGTGCCTCTCGACACTAAGTAATAAGTATAAATAAGAACAAATGTTTATTGACTTAACTTATATCAACTAAGTTGGGGTCAGCTTTCAGTCTATCTACGATACGGCCGGACTCTGATATTTTACGTGGAGCAACTGCCATCAGACCTCCACAACCCAAGTACTAGGCGATATCGAAGTTCTGTAGTTAGACCAGGTTGTCGGACTTTTTAGGGCTCCAACTATTCGTAACGAATGCCACAGGTGTTTGTATGGCACCCGGGACCGACGGTTTAACTTATAGCGTGTACTACTAAATATCAATGTGTTAAGAATACCCATCCTAGACTGACCTGGCTAGTATTACTTAACTTTGTAATGCGCTAACCTACTCGGTTAAAACTTAGCTACGAGCCCCTCAACTTGACATAACTTATATGTACTATAAAATATAAAAAGCCCAAAAAAACATAATTATGTACATATTTAAAGAGTGTACTGATATTTTACCTTCAAGGTTTCAGATATTACGTAGCTATAAAGCACTATCTGTTAAATTCGATGTATTCCGTTAAATCTACATATCAGTCGAGTGATTGAACTAAACAATTGAGATTACAATTGGATATGCAAACCGATTGGATATTATTCGATCTTACATACGATACTTACTCCGTTTCGTCAGAGATGCATTTCCTTAAATCAAACCGCTTTGGAGCCGAGACGATCCCGTTTTGCATCCGTTCGTACATCAAGATTGCTATCGAAGATTTACAAGAGCCGTCTTCGATGGGAGAATGTTCCTTTTCCAATTGATACAGGCGAATTATTTATTTATTTTAACTGTGTTAAGGCCACTTTTGCTAGGCGATGGCTTATCAAACGATTTGTACTATATTTATAAATATATTCATTTGTAGATCCGTTTGTTTTACAGTGTCTTATTTGAATCTATTAATTTCACAATTGATCCGGATGACTGGTAATTACGACTATTTTGTACAGGAGCGCAGTTAAATATCACTACTAACGTTGTAGCATATTTTTTCAAAGTAGCGTTTGGGAGGATACCCTATCCTAATACCATTGATGTGGCATGTGTTTATAGACGCCGGTGACCGCTTAATATGAGGCGCGTTGGGCCGTGTGCTGTACCGGCTCTGGCTCCATCCTCACTGACAGAGTCAACATCATGTTACACAATGTATAAGTTTGTTTATAAGTCTCCTGTAGGCTAACGGTGAAATCCCTTCAGCCTACAGAACACACTTAGTATCAAACTTAGCTCAACTTAACTATAGTTACAGCTTTGTAAAGAATTTAACGGACTGCTTTCCGCACAATGTTTTGTTAAAAGTTTATACTCACGACCGCGTGCGGCGGCGGAGTGCCGAGCGGATCGCCTCGTTTTGGGACTTCTCTTGTGGTGTTAAGCAGTTAAGCGTGCGTTGCTACATGTAGTCAGCGTTTACATGTTTCGTCAAGCATTTATTTGTGTTTTTCTCGAAAGCGTTACTTGCTAAGATTTGCACTTCAAGACGTAGTTAATGGTTATATAATATAATACAGGCGAAATTAGACGTACATCAATGAAAAATAAAATACATTAATTGTGGAAACAAAACAATAACATAAAAAGTTTTAAACACATGCAACAAACGGCTTTATTTATAAGAATTAGTTAAACAAACATACAACAAATTAATGGCTTTAATTTCATTCATATAAATTAGATCGCGTGCGGTGAAATCGATGGCTGACTAAACAAATAGCACGTTTGGTTGATTTAGTGCTTGGTCGCGACCCTTTGACCGACCTGTCCTCACCTATGGGTGGCCGCTATCCCGCCATGCCTCGACTTTATAACCACTCGCTGACTTTTAAGATGTAATGTAATTTACGACATTAGAACATTGACAAAACACTAGCTTTTGTACGCTTTGTTTTTTCAATCCCTTGGGAACAGTACATATTTTCTGGATTAAAGGTACCCTATGTCATTTTCTATGTTCCTGACTACGTGTATAAAACAACTTATATAAAACATTCCAGTATAATTTTTAGGTTAGTTAATTCTTGTATAATGATATGACAATGTAAATGCGCTAGCTCATTGCAATAATCTATAACAGTTACAACTACACTAATATAAGTATTCTCATTCTCAACCGTACGCTGGTATCTAAGGGTGAGGGTCTTGGATAACTGGGTTCAGCTATATACAACAACGGCTGCACCACAACATATACCAATAATTAGAAATTAAAAGTTTAAAATACCCCCGATTCGAAAATCCCTTGAACGATTTAGAAAAGAGCTGATGATCTACGAATGGCTAAACAGATTTTCTTGAATTATATCTAAGAACGCTCTCGATTAAGTCACAATGCAAACAAACAAAAAATGCAAAAAAAACGGCTCATCGGTTCAGGAGCTATGATGCCACAGACAGACACAAATACACAGATACACATGTTAAACTTATAACACCCCTCGTTTGTACGTCGAGGATTAAAAAACATGGTGTGTAGGAATATCCTAACAAGGAATTTCCAATCAATCCAGCATAGATAACATTTCCAATTTTAATTACCTTAAAAATATGTTGTGCATGGTTGGCCCAGCTCCGACTTATCAATCTATCTACAGATACTTGTCCTATTTGTAATAACCATAAAATCTTAATCAAAGTCAACAAGAGACAATATATTAATCACGAAAGACTAAAATGAACACCGCTTCCGGACACCAAACCAAATCAACAGCATTAAAAAAATATTGAACCCTCAAGTAGCCCAATAATTTTTATTCAACATACTTTCTTATTTGGATGTTTTGTGACATACGGGCCAGAAACTTTACGATCTCTTGAATTTATTCTGAGAATACTTTTATATTAATTATCAACAGTCTCTTATTAAACAAACTTTCATTTTTAGTAAATTATTGCTATGGTCTAAGTTCACAATGTGCACTTTATGTTATGGAAATAAACTGATGACACAAAAATTAAATATATTGAATTGTTTCTACATACCCACAACACGAAGATAGAAGATTATCTACTATGAAGTTACTACGTTATATTTAATTGATTGTGCTTGATGGCTATAGTGTAGTTGCATACGTTATACTGGTTAAAATCAAGCTAATTAAGAATTAAAAATTAATAACTTATATCTCAAAACGGAATATAGCATCAGAAGACCTGTCTCTTGTAAACGAGAGTTCTACATCAGTATCTACAAAATGTACTACATACAAAATACCTATAAGTACTACAATACCTACTATATCAGTTTCAACAAAATATACTATATAAAAATATAATAAATTAAGTTTGTCTTGTTCTACATAGCTCCAAACCGTGTGTCTTTCAACTTACGCAACTATAATTCCACGGCAATGGCGATCGGTGCATCGGTAACACAGAGCAGGTACAAATTACTGTAGAAGGGACTCGATCACCAAGATGGTGGTCATCGATAACACCACACCGTCACATAAAGACATAATTTAGTCACCCAACAAAAAGAGTAATGAACAGAACTAGATGAACGATGCTGCCTTCGCATTTTAATTAACGATAACATGTCGCGATTGAAACGTCCTCTGCTGAAAAACGTATGTGATTAGTTTTATTGTATCTGACTTTGTTTATGGATGTGTTGAGATTAATATAGTCTGTGGGAATCTTAAAGTTTATTTGCAAAAAAAGTAAATGTTAAACAGTAAAAGTGGTGAGATTAAATAATTAATTAACCTGATAATTGTTCATTAAAAGAACTAAATTTTAAAAAGAATACTGTAACTGTGTCTGTAAAAATAAAATAAAAATAGTAAACGAGCGTGTATTAAGGACTCAAAACACTCAAAACTAATTGCTTAGGTACACTTGATAATCTGGTGACTTCGTAAGTGTTCTTCCCGCTTATAACAAAATATCCATGTTCCTCACTCTATTTTTTTATTTTCCGTTAATAGAACGTAGTAATCTGTAAAATTAAACCTTATTCTCAGGACAGTCTATCAGTCATAATAGGCAGGCAGTGATAGGTTCATTTTGACGTCGACTTTTTTCACAGTCGCGGTTCAACGCTTCATATGTAAGTGCATTAGCAAATTATATATTCTATTTTATTATCAATATGAAATGCATACTCGTCGGCATGACTAAAAGGGGTTCATATTCAATTTTAGTAAAACACAATAAACAGGTAATGAACCATTGCTTCCTGTGCATCGATTGAACATTCGCAACCCGGAAACGTCTTTTTTTAAAAAAACATGGACGCTAGAACGTAAAGGAATGGAAGGGTGTGTCGGTGAAGTTAAGTTCTATGAGTACATAGATTTCACGCTTTCATAGACTTCTTTGTACTTTACTTTCTCTGACGGAACAGCATTTTTATGTTTGAAATCGATTTGCAGTTTTGCAGTTGACAATTCAATTATTAAGATTGATGAACGAAAATTGACTAGCTTTGAGCACATTTAGTAACGTACTGATAGTCAATTGTTTTAGTTTGGAATCGATAGAGAGATATTTATTAATTGAATTTTAACAAAGAAAAGAAAAAGAAACGAATATAAATCTACACTCGTCCACATCGAAATATTTCCATATGCTAGAAATATTTACAGAAAACGGTACAGGAAACCTCAAAGGTAGACCCCAAGTACTGACTAATATGGTAATCCAACCCTAAAAGTTCACCGCTGGCCTGTGTTTCTCCCTCTCGTCATTGCTACTCAAACCAATCAACTAAGTAGTAGTTTTTTTACGATGATGGCTCGGTCAATATATTTTAAGATCTATTGTGGCAATGGTTTGACATGTATAATAGTTTCGTATAGGTAGGGCGTGCAATATTCAAATAAAAAACATCGGATGTGAGTACTCCTTGTTGGGCAAAAGATCTATCATCCGTAGTAATTTATCTGTGAGTACCACACCATAGTACCATAGCTAAAAACTTTTTTTGATTGTTTTTTTAAACCAGAAAAGTTTAAAATTAAAAATGTAAAAATTATTTGGTTTTTTTTTCTGAACACGTAAGTTCGCAAAACGACGATGCATTTTTATTCACGACCCTTAGTTTAAAATGTTTTTAGACAAATAGCGATTTAAATTAAATTTGTTTACTTATTTAATTTATGTGTAAATGAGTTTTGACATCTTCGCAGTCCAACTGAAATGGGAAGTAGAAGATTAAAGAATCCGATTTAGACAATGACACAAACATTTAAGGACCAAGTGAAAGAGAAAGTTGGTATAACAAGTAATTAATTTAATCTTTGTTTATTCGATTTAAGTAGGCCTCTATCTACTCTTGTAGGACTAAAACAAAGTACGGAATGTTCGTAAATTTCACCTTTACACAACAGTTTTATATTTGGTCAGCTATCAGATTACAGGCGCCGGTGGACAAACTGCAATATTTACTTAGGTCATTTTTTGCCAGGCCCACTTATATAACAATATCTTTTCACAATACCGTTCGGAGCATAAAGTATGGTTTAGAACTGGTTCTCGTGCCCAGGATTAACAATAGTCTAAAGTGTTAATTATTGGCAATTAACTATTGTGTGTTTAATATGTAAAATTACACTATTCACGTAATGCATTAAACGAACATTAATAATTTAGTTCCACTGTTGAAGGAAATGGGAATATTTTATTATCATCCTAACTAATATTGTAAATGCGAATGTGAGTTTGTTTGCTACTCTTTCAAGCTCTACCGATTATCATGTAATTTTGCATACACGTTGACAAGGGTAATGGAAAGGACATTTTATCGGAAAAGAGTTCTATTTAAAAAGAATAGAAAAGTAAATATACCGCAAACGCAGCAGCGAGCCAAAGTTAGTATTATAAAAAAATAAGATGATAAAGATGTTGCGAATTCTAATCTTATCTATCGATATGAACTCATACTTAATATAACCATTTAACTTATTTGAAAAATGATTCATTTCATTCATAAGGTTAATTGGTAATCTTGTAAATTATATCAAAATATAATTTTTATCGATTTCTCAGTACTACTTCACAAATTGCAATTACATTTAAAATCAAAATTTATTATCTTCAATATGAAATAGCCTATCTCTTGAAAGATGAATTATTTAATAGATCCGATACGGTCATTAGTTCGTATTTAACTGTTGACGTTTGAGGCTTTATTAGGATAATAGGACTCTGCTAATATATATTATTTTATTCCTGTTTTTGATCGAGTCGATGATTAGACCGTGGTCGATATTTTCGTTATTCCTTACATTAACGACACAGATATTGTTCCCCTGACACCACTTCGGGACGAACTTACAATTAAACAACGACCCATTTATCATTTCGATCACAATACATCAGCTTGATTTGCACACGTGGCTTCACCGTGCAAAATTTGTAGTGTTGGGTTACACATTTTTACCATGAAGTACCCCTATGAATTGCATTGCAATGCACTCCACCCTTTCATGTTATCGTATTGTGCAAGCGATACGTCATCTGTCGTCGGCGTCCAGCCTTTGAAGATTGCCGACGACACATACGCACAGTTGCACTGTTACACGACTTAATGATGTGAATGTTGCGTGTATGGCTACTTTAGATAGTTTAGATACAAAGTACTTAATCCATTAAATGATTATGAAGAGGTAGCATACACATAGTCATCGCGTTTTTATTCGGATTTATCCTGCGATTAAAAACACTATGAAAATATAAATAGTCTTACAATACCTTGCTCCAGCTTTTACATTTAGCCTCTTTACCAACATCTCTTTACTTTTTAATATAAATCGAAGAGAGATAAAAGAGTTTTAAATACATAATTTTTGAAATAGCCTGAGTTAAATGTCAGGCAAAGAATATTATATTATTTTAAATATCGTTGTATAAATATGTTTAAATATCTTGATTTGAATTTGGATTAGACAAGGTAAATAGTTCTACCACACACAAGGTGTCCCCGAAAGAAATAGCACATGCCAAAATTTCAAGTACACCTTGTCATCGCTTCTATAGAAATCATAACAATAATAACACACACAATAACCCTTTACGCATCTGCCGTAGGAATCACTATATACTGATCTATATTATAAGGGAAGGTATCTAATACTATCTTTGAAACACAAGGTGCTACCGAACGATAAGATGTAGGTTAGAACGGAGCGTGCCAAAATAATTCACCTGGATTTATTTAACTGAATATCGCCTTTCAAACACATTTCAAAATTAATTCTTGTAACGCCACCTTGCTTTGCGATTGTTCGCAACTAGGATTATATTACATTATCTTTATAAACGTGATCCGTAATTAAGCGCCCACATATAGACAGTCCTGTACAATGAAGCGAACAAAAAATGAAGTATTGCCCCTAGCAGATGCAAACGTTCTGCAAACAACACTAAAGGTACCAAATCAATTTTAAAAGTAATTCAATAACATAATGTTGATCGCAGTAAAAATAATATATTGCTTCCTTCCACCTTGGAGAAGGTACCAAACCTCGGAAGCGAACTGGGGTTGCGATACAGTTACTTCGAAAAACTGTAACACTTTGATAGCAAGTAGTTATTGTTTGTCATAACGGAACAGTGCAGTACCGTTTTCTTATATCAATAAGTACACAAAAAAAGCTGACTATCGTTTTATAGGGCTGTTTCTGAAAAGAAGCAAGGTAAAAAAGTGTAAGGTGTTCATTCAAAGTTTCTTTCGTTCCGTTATATCAATAGAGATTAGAGGCACGCGTCTTTGCACTGGAGATTGAAAGCTTAGTATATTACATTGTCGGTCGTTACTTTGATGTGGCTGCAAAAGACATCATTTTGGAAAATGCTTTAGAAATCATTTATCGAAGCAAGTATCGGTCAGGTGGAAATCCGGTCAATTGTAGCTTTATCTGACCGCAAGCTTAACGGTATGTTTTATAATAATTGCAAGACGCCTGATTCTTGCTGTACTGTTACATTGAACAATGAATAACCTCCTCTGTAGTTTGGAAATTTCTTTATTAGAAAATTTTGCAGTTCTCTAAGATCTTCAAAATAACATTTTTCAATCGTATTTTTACATTACTAGTTCATTTACTTTATAGAGATTCATTTGAAGCTGTTACATCCGTTTGATCCTAATTTATAAAAAAAACTTACTATGTAGTTTCGCTTCCAATTCAAAATTAAATAACACTAATTAATAAAAAGTGACTACTAAATGAGATTACTTTAATAGTGTTCTGAGAGAGAATATTACTATGATAACTAATTACTGAGGACATAGGGACCGGTACGAAAATTGATACTATCTATCAGCACCAAAGAGCCCCGGCTCTCGTTGAACCAATTACCATAGACTTATTAATTGAATATGAGATTTCCAGGATGACACCAATTAAATAAAGTTGTTTGATCAAAATGTAGACGTTACTTAACATGTCTGCCTGATAGAGAAATTATTTCATCCATTAAATAAATGCCGCTTTTTTAGTAAAAATGAGAATTCAAGGTTTATCGCGGCTCGTAAAATAATATCGCCACTTTAGATTTGAGAAAAATCTTACACTAAATGTGTTAGTTCTTACTACTAGATGTCGCCTAAGCCGTGATATCACAAAAAGTAGCTTTGAAATGAGCTTTGTTATCTATTCCAACGTATACCAATAGCAATCATTCATAGAATTATTTTCGATAACTGTGACGCCTAGTCGTAGATACAGAAGCCGATGCTTTTAGCTTCTATCTCACAGTTTAATTTATACTACACTGAACCATATTGACAAATGAACTGTCTCCCGATAGATCGAAAAGGTGTTACAAGCTGTCAACTAATTTCGGTGGGCAGTTTTTTCAGATTAGTTGTTCTTGAACCTGTCATATATTGACAGATAAGAATCTATTCTTGTTAACCAAAGCTTGTAACTTGTTTCGCCAATTAAGTTGTCACATGCTGTAAACACTAAAAAACTTAAGGTTTGTATGCGATTTAATTAATCTGTCATTTATTTTGCTCCACTTTGATGGTGCAAGTTGAATCTTTAACATGAAAAGATTTGATATTTTTTTTTAACTTTTAAACTGAGTCAGCCTGTGAAAACGGCCAGTGCAACCTGGTCGAAACGTCAGGCAATTCAGAGGTACGTGATCGCGTTAATTCCCGTAAATACATAAATAACCATTTGATATGTTTTTAAGGAATTAAGCTTATAAAGTCAAGAATTAAATTCGAAGCTACATAATAATATGTAGTTGTATAAAGTAAGCATTTCATATTGCTAAATATAAAGAATGAGAAAAATTCCATATTATTTTACCTTAATATTTTTATATTCCAGTATACCATAGACATTTTTTATAAAGTTCTTAAAACATACGTCAAATCGTACAGCTAGGTTTTTTTTTATCTAGGATAAAAAAACATGGAATTGAAAAAATGCATTTGTGCCTGATGTGACGTAGAACTTCAATTTTCAAAAGTTACTGGTAAAAGCTATCCTGATAATACACTGATGAAGATCAAAAAACTTGTACTTAAACCCGACGTTTGCACTAGACCTAGAGTTAAGAAACTAATACTCGTTAAATATGCATACGACCAACTTCCTACCTACCTACATTTCCTGTTTTTTCAAGACGTTGATATTATGATTCCAAGTCTGACTGATACATAATTGCCTGCATATTCCTATTTCGACATGCATCATTTTGTCCGTACCACTGGATACAAAAGAATTACAGTAAAGAAAACAAACAAAAACAGGATTTCGGTGTAATCTTCTATTCTTCTCAGCTTAGGCGTCGGTTCGTACGTTTCATATTTGTTTAACATCACCACTGCATTCAAAAGATCCGATAAAATACTCAAAAACTTCCGGTTGGTTGCTCTCTATATAATTGGTACGCCATTTATTTCCTACTGCTGGAATTTGTGTAAGATTTGAATTTACGGTGGGTATTGTGCCAAGATATAAATCTTTCTAATGGCACGAGCTTTGGGCGTGAACCATTGTGACGCTATTTATTGTCCTATAAGTATGTGTGACATAAATTGCTAAATTTTGGATTGCCAGATTTATTAGGGTACTTATAATTAATACAATTACTTTCAATGTGTATTGTTATCATAGAATTATTTTGCTAAATGCGTATCAACTATTTTGTTAACACTTCTGCGTAAGGCTCCTCTTTTGTGTCATTAGGATCTACAATATTGCAGAAAACCTCGAGTAAGTACCTTTTTGGTGTTAGTTTTTTTCACATTCGCAACATTAATACATTTCATATTGCGAAAATTAATATCTTACAATAGGCGTTAAAATAGAAAACAGATTCAGTTAAAAAAAGCTATTCATCAATTTTACACTTTTTTATTTTTAATAATTCCCTAATAAGATCGGCCAATGATTTGGCATTGTTGTAAGTTGTGAATGTGTTCGATATTTTATAACTCTGACAAATGAAAAAGACAAACAAAAAAAAGGCTAAAAGGTGAAGGTTAATACTCAGAGTTCTTTAACTTGATAAGCCCTTAAAACAGACATACACTGAAACTGTAATGAAATGTAGAAAAATTCTAAGTTTAATTACTTATTTTGAGCAACTTTTGAAATGGTTTTTAATAAAAAAAATTACTGCATCTAATATAACAATAATGAACAAGTTAACACAAAAGAAGATTTAGATTACGCGCCAGGTGACAACAAATTTAAAGGCTTCTAGAGTGAAAAAAAAAAGATTATTGAACACATTTATTTTAGTATAGGTTTAGTCCATACATTACAGAATCTATAACTACATCCTTATTCTATGATTAGTAACAGTTGCCACAGGAATTTTTATTGAATTGTAGAACGTACTCGTTCTTTTGCAATTTGAAGAGGCTTGTGCAAATTGAAGAATTTGAAGCGGATTGTGAAAAGAATAGATTTGTATTAAAAGATAAGCGGCTTACTAAATTCTTAAATCCTTACTGAGGCGCCGTTTTGATTAGATATATTTAAGCAATGACGGTCAATCCAGAAACTAGATGAAAAAAATACACACAAAAACTAACCAAGTTCTATTGACCGTGACGCAACAATTGTTTAGCAGTTTGCCGAGAACCCTTAAGTCCATCTTGTTGACTTCGACGCGAAACGAAATTAAACAAGAAAAAAATTCAAAGGTCCTTAAGCAGAATGAACGAAGGGTTCTATTGTGAATATTGTGTAATGTAGCGAGACGACACCGGGACTAGTTTACCCTAAAAGTCTCGCCACAATATTGCACTATTAGTTGGAGCTTTTGACCGTGATCTTAGGTGGCAGGTAGAACCCTTTTTGCACAATTCGCCGTAACCTATAACAATACGTAGCAGAGTTGTTGTCGCCGCACTTGTCTGCGCGGACGCACATCAAACACTTCAAATTTCACGTTTGGTTTGCTTCTGAATAGATGTAACTAATTTTGTGTATCAATATATATCGAAGCAGATGATATATTATAATTACTATGCTTGTAACACAAGTAATACGGCGTGAAATAGCAACTACCAGACATTATGCAAGCTGTACTGTCGCGCAGTGAAGATCATGGGCTAAAAGGTAACAGTCTTATTTTGAATGGTTTACCTAGAACATTTAACAGAGAAACTATCTTCTATTTTAATCCGAAAATATTAAATGCTAGTGAATACCGATTCTCAATATATTTTTTTCTCGATTTGAGTTACGGCATTATAGATCGATTGTCCGAATTCAAAACCATTCCATTTGATATCAGAACGAAACAAATCCAATCACAATAATGTTAATATGTACATAATACATCAGTCAGTTAACCGATTATTCGGAGTATTAAAATTTGTGATTCTGTTTACTTTTAAATTGCAGTTTTTATTCAAAGTATTGTTGTATAATTAAAGATACTCGGTACAAATTTTTACATAGTTTATTTTATAGGTTGATCTTTAATTATAAGTAAAGTGACCCTTACTCCATCTTTCAATGAATTCTAGTTATTTAGCTTCGATTTCAATGTATAAAGTCAGATGTTACAACGTCATTGTTTCGTAATTGAAAGTAAATATACTTATAGCAATCGAGAAGAGTTTATTGTTTAAAACAATTCAAAAAGCTAGTCATGGTATGGACAAACAAAGAAAGGAAGAGTGAATATATTAAGTGGCAGATAAACAGTTTTATTGTATTGTTCATTGATAGATTATATTGATAGATGCTCTAAACATTGGGTGCTTACAAATTCTTTAGATGTAAAACAACTCAACTACTTAACCAAAGCCAAACTCGTATCCTATCAGCACGTTAATGCTGTAATCATTTGCGGTTTAAAATATTCTCTTTGTAAACTTCTGTTACAGTTATATCTTCAAATAACGCCTATTTTTTGTGTAAGGGTTGATCCACGTATTATTTTCACACGATCGATTTGGCTTTCGTATCCGATCATCCAATTTCAAAATATCGGTTGCGGCCACAAATCATTAAAAAAATTGAGTTTGAATTTTCGGAATGGGCAAAAAGTCGGCTTGCTTTACTAAGGCGGGGCACATACCGCATTATAGAATTATGGCAATTTTGACACCTAACGAGTGCTAAGTTTTCATTGCCCCTGTAATTTTACAAAGACGTGGGCTTGTGAGGGTGAAAAACTTGTGTGTACTACGTGCCCTCGAGAGCTGCTCCCACATCACAACTCTCATGTTTTATAATAATATTGAAATTGTGCATAGTCATTCGATTTTAATGATGCACCCAATCTAATCGTACTCTCCAACGATCTAGCGCTCTATAATTTTTATAAAAAGGTAGAAGTTACAAAAAGGTACATAGTATGTTTGTGATAGTCAGTCCAGATAAAATAGCTGACTTTGAAAGTGATGAAATAATTTCTTTTTTTTAATAATTGAAGTTTAGTGTGTAGTTGTCTGTTATTAGACGTTTTGTCTTTCAGGACTTTTGGGTTCAAATTAAATTTTTAAATTTGATTGATTTTAATTTTGTAAAAAATCAACAAGTATAATTTTTTAAGACACTTCAAAAAATGTAAACTGTAATATGAAACATTGTACTAATATGAACAGATTAATAATGTTAATAATGATAGATAAATGCCTATTCCAATCCAAATAATTATAAAAATATTTATGTACGTATACACAGTAACTCATGTCGTAATTTTTATATTGCATTTAATATTGAAGCAGCTAGTATATCGTGATCCCAAGTAACTACCACGTGTAGTTTACTAACAAAATATTATTTTCAGGGGAGTGGAACATCATGACCGAGCTTACACAAGTACAAAACTGCTAAAACATTTAAGTAAGTACTACAAACTGAATTATAGAATCATCTTGACCGTAGTGTTAATGCCTACTTTAAAAAAAATAGATTGAAAGTAAATCTAATTTGCCGTCAATCTAAGCTCGCTAATGTTTCTACCGTTAGATATCAATTACTTTTTATAAAAAAATGATATTACAGAATAGAACAGTTTTTTCATTAATGACTAATCCCACTAAACGGAAGGAGTAGCAAGTCTTTGTGGCGGGGGTTGGGTGAATTGTTTTTATAGATACCAAAAAAACAGTAGCAAAAATGAAGTATTGCTGATTGCTGCCCAGCTATTATCGTACTGTGTAATTTAGAGGCAAACCTATGATTAAAGAACGCTGCCTACCTGTTAAATTAAATTAGGCTTTTTAAGGGTGGCGTTGAACATTCCTTGGTACCATTGCATCGAATTAAACAAAGTTAAAAAAGAAACAAGAAAGTATTAATTTACCGACTCATCGATTACCGAGGCGCTCACGTGTTAATGGTTTTTATGATTATTTCTTTTTTATTATTACAAGTTTCATTCACTTTGTATGTATTACCCGCCTATAAGTTCTGCTGGGTGGTAGGAATGCTGCTACAAACTCAATACGATATTCAACTCCAGATTATCACGTTAATACAGGGACGGACATAATTATTGATTAGTTATTTATTAGGTACTTTTATTAAATTATCGACTGATTGTACATTAATGATTATGGTGCCCTTTAATTTAATTTGTATGAAACTAAAAGATAGGCAAGGTTTATACCAAGTAAATTTTAAGCTTCGTGTTCCATGCTGTACAGTTACATTTACGGGAATTATTAATGCGATCATTATTTGATTACACATGTACACAACAACTTCCTGCCTTTTTTAATAGATTACACTAGTTTGGTAGTTGAATATAATTTATAGTATGATCAGTTTAGTTACTAATGATGTCATCTATAAATAGGCTGATGTATGGCTCAGGTTGTTAACTAAAGGGCCACCAAATCTAAGTCCTGAGATGATCTCTTATGTTGAGATAAAAAAAAATATTTTTGTCAAATATAGAAAGAAGAAGAAAGAAAATAAAATTTATTGCAAAAACCTCAGCGTACATTTTATTTTTCTATGTTACTGTAATGTATTTCTGTTTACCCACCACTTATAAATTATATATTGTATGCTACTATATAAGAGGAAACAATTGTAACACAGATCAGTTCGCATTATACGCTAGCTACCTACCTTCAATCTCGCAGTTTTATTTCAAGACATACAAATACTTCAGTGGCGACGAGGATTAAAAAGAAAAATATATATTGATCGGGCTTTGAGATAATTAAACAATGGCGGTCGGTAATATTCGGGACTTTGAGTTAAAATCAGGGAATTGGACGTTGTACGTGGAGCGGCTGGAGATGTACTTCAAAGTCAATAAGGTCGAGAAAGACATGTGGTTGGCGACATTAATCACCGGTGTGGGTGATGAGACGTACGAGTTACTGAGCACATTGTGTAGTCCCAGCAAACCACCGGAGATAACGTATGACATAGCAGTAACACTTTTGAAAAACCATCTACAACCGAAACCCTCAGTCATGGCGGAACGTTATCAGTTTAGACAAACGAGACAGAAGAACGACGAAAGTGTTACTCAATACCTCACCGAGCTGAAAAAACTTTCAAAGACCTGTGAGTTCGGCGTGAATTTAGAAGAAAATCTGCGGGACCAGTTTGTGTGCGGAGTAAAGAGTGACGTCATAAGGCAGATATTATTTGCAGAAGACAAGTTGACGTACTCGGGGGCAATTAAACTGGCTTGTGGGTTGGAAGCAGCAGAGCGAGATGCGGCAGTAGTAGACGTAAGATCAAACTGGGAGGGATCGGCGTCTGTTCTCACGTGGCAAGCAAAGAGTGGGCGAGGCCACGGCGCGGGCACCAAGCGCGGTCACAGCGCGGGCAGCCAACGCGCTACGCGGGACACGGAAGCGGTCGCCGCCGGGAGCTGCACGGTGTGCGGTTAGCGTGGGCACACCAGTGACGAGTGCCGCTACAGCATTTCATATGTAGTAGATGCAAACAGAGTGGACATTTGAGACGCATGTGTCCACGTCCAGTACTAAAAAGGCGGAGGCGCGGTGTGAACCACGTGGAAGCGACACGTATGGCGAGCGAGCAGCTGGGTGCGGGAGGTGACCATTCCAGTTCAGACGAACTAGAAGAGCAATTACACCAACTGTGTTTGAACAATTATAATCCGGTGAGCGTACCATTGTTAATAGATGACAATAATATTAGAATGGAATTAGATACAGGTTCGGCAGTTTCGTGCATTAGTAAAAAAACATATGATAAGTACTTTTATAATAGAGGCATTGAACCATTTAGCTTATTATTAAAATTTTATGACGGTAGCAATATTCGACCGTTAGGGGTCATAAGACCAAAGGTTCAATACAAGCATAAAATAAAGTATTTAGAGCTGTTTGTGATAGACGGGGGTACAACGTCCTTACTCGGCAGGCAATGGTTAACAGAATTAGGAATTAAAATACCTCCATTTCAACAAACAATTACTACCCACAACCATATTGTAAACAATAAACCAGATAGTGTTAATTTTTTGTCAAATAGGTATAAAGAGTTATTCAGCGGCGGTTTGGGACGGTACACCGGCGGCAAGGCAACACTCCGGTTGAGAGAAGGGGCATCGCCTGTATTTTGTCGGGCGCGGCCCTTGCCTTACACTCTGAGGGGTCCGGTTGATGCGGAACTGGACGCTATGCTGCGTGCAGGCATCATAGAGCCTGTCGAATGCTCTGATTGGGCGACACCTCTGGTACCGGTACGTAAAGCTGATTGCGGACTCCGTATCTGTGCCGATTACAAAATAACTTTAAATCCTGTCTTACTGGTCGATAAGTACCCGTTGCCAAAAATTAATGATTTATTAGCGAGTTTAAACGGTGCTAGATTTTTCTCAAAAATTGACTTATCCCTTGCTTATAATCAGATTGAGTTGGATGATTCTAAAGAATTAACGGTAATTAACACTCATAGGGGTCTATTTAAATACAACAGGCTTGTTTTTGGGTTGTCTTCCAGCCCGGGCATCTTCCAGCGGATAATGTCGAACCTACTAGGTGATATTGCGGGGGTAGAAATATTCCTTGATGACGTCATAATTGCGACCTCAGGAACTCGTGATAAACATTTGGAAACCTTAGAAAGAGTGTTTCAGAGGTTACTAGGCCATGGAATGAAGCTTAAAAGGAGTAAATGCCTATTCATGGTTGATGAAGTTAAAAGAATGGGTTCTACAGATTATAGGGTTGTGGATGAATCAGGTAGGGAAACGCATAGACATATTGACCAGTTAAGACAGCGATCGCGGAGTTCTTTGATTTGTCCATCGGAACGGAGCTCTCTCGAGGCGGAACGCCCCGAGGTGCCGGAGATGGCGCCAGCACCGTTCACTGTTGCGGCGCCCGACCATCAGACAGTAAGCGACTTAAGTCCAAAACGAGTTGAGACTATCGCCGCGTTGCCGTCCGAACCCGCCGCTAATTCAGAACGTATCACTAATGTGTGCAGTCCCGAGGCGGACGGGGCAATTCCTCAATCTGGGGATCCTATTCCGGAAATAACCCGGTCACGCCCCGTGCGCGAATGTCGTTTAAAAAGACCACCAAAATATTGTTAGATTAAGACATTGTATATTGTAAGATTAACATAAGAGTAATATTAAGTTTACATACATTTTGTGGTAGTAACAAGTTTTTTTATGTTATGTGTTATTTTAAGGTGGAGAATTGTAATGTATTTCTGTTTACCCACCACTTATAAATTATATATTGTATGCTACTATATAAGAGGAAACAATTGTAACACGGATCAGTTCGCATTATACGCTAGCTACCTACCTTCAATCTCGCAGTTTTATTTCAAGACATACAAATACTTCAGTTACCTAAGTCTATATTTAAAATACAAATTGATATTATTCACCTACTTCACAAACATCATATTCTTAGTCTATGATATGTCAACAATACGTCATTTATGTCATGTAGAATGTATGTAGGTGACGTGTCATTCTTGACGTGGCAACATGTGGTATACCTACACGCAGCACGTAAAATCAAAAAAGTGCTTGAAAAAGCCCTGCATCGAATAAAGCATATTTTTATTCTTTAAGTTAATCCACAACAATTTTTTATATTCAATAATTCTGGTGGATCGCTAGTTTATTGTCGAACAAGAGCTAAGGTCATTTTAGACGGCTGTACCTGCTCAGGTTGTATAGTTAAACGCTAAACGCTAAAGTGGAAAACTAGACTCAGAAGATAATCATTTGAAGTCACACAAATATACCTCTATGTAGGGATCGAACTGACAGCAGTTTAACGTAGTAGCAGCTGGTGAGGCGACTACTTATTGAACCCTATGCTTAGGTGCGGTTGAGACTAAACTTAGTCCAACCTGAATAATTTAAAGGTTTCAGAGTGCAATTTGAGAGACATTGTGTATATTGCAATCGGTGTAATAGGTTTAGAGATAGGTTTAATAAGTTTTTCGTCTGTATACAAATCGACGCAGTTCGATCAATTGCACCACAGCTGATGAGATCAACGCAAATATTTTTAATGGTTCTGTCAACTGCGGGATACAAACATTTTACCTGATTCATTCCATATTTATGTTCTTATTTATAATATTTATTATTTCTAAATGTCTAATGTATTCCATCATATCCTGTTAATTGTAGCATTTCTCTGATGTTTAAACTTTACTACTGAACGCTCTCCGCGGTTTTACACCCTGAAATTTGGGTTACATGTGCCGCTACGCGAACTTGCCAACAGTTTACGACATTGGTCTTGGATTGGACTTTGGCGTAGCGTTGAGGCTGGTCATCTCCGAACTGCTATTACTTACATATTACGCATATAAGCAATGCAACCAAAGAGTTGTAAAAAAGATGTTGAAAAAGAGTGTCCTTGAAGTTTCTTGCCAGTTCTTCTCCACAGGATTTACTTATTGGAATAGGCAACTAGCTTCACGACTGACTTAGTCTGACTGAATACTACTCCTGACAATTGAAAAATATCTATAATGGGTTTAATTGAAATAAACGATTTTGATTTCAATTGAATATTATTCATATATCCATATCCAAATATGAATAATGTAAACAAATGGAGTGAAAATTAAAAAAAATCAAAATAGGAACTAATTATCACAAGCGCTACGCTTGTGTGTTTAATAATAAAAGACTGCATGGATGGCGCAATGGTTCAAGTGGTCGCCTCGCCACTACCCCGCGCCGAGTGTTGTGGGTTCAAATCTCACACGGGACAAACATTTGAGTGATCCACAAATAGTTGTCCCGAGTCTGGGTATTTTTTGTATCCGTAGTTAAATGTTAAAAGCCCCCCATGCCACAGGAATATTCCACATGCTGAGTTGTCTTTTATTTAAAAATCATATTCTTCATAATATATTATGATTCTAATGATTTACACTTTTGCTTATCGAGTAGGTATAGTAAAAGTGTAAATTATCACTCATGTACATCATCATGAAACGAAAATTACGATCGTTGGGATAATAACTGAGAACTATACGACGATTGTAAGAAACACATAATATTCAGGAAACACCATGTTATGTGTTATTACAGCACAGCAAATTTCAATTTGAGCCGCTCTACTAGCATGGTGCCACCAACCTGCAGAAGACGGTAGTTAAACACAACTATTAACGAAGTATGCCCATTTTTTTCCGGGAAGCCACTAGAGATCCGTGGGAGATTGCAATAACTAAAAATACAAGACAATATTGGTGTTGCAACAGTTCATAGGCGACGGTAGCCGCCTATTGTCAGCGCGCTATGTGCTTGATTTTAACTTACTCGTGAAAACGTAGTGAGTCGAGAAACTACTTAGATATACTACAATTTTTTCTGTGCAGCACTTCTGTTTCCTTTATTTCTGCCTGACCAACTCGTAACTCGTGGTTTGAACCTAAATAATTAAAAAAATAAAGTAGTACCTTCGATTACTCTACTTCAGATTGGATAACTATCTATTGACTGTACCGAGTAGAGCGCTTTATATCTTGAGGCTGTGTCTGAAGCAACTAGTGATCTCAGCCGCAATCTCGGTTCAGCGTAATCTTACAAATATTTATCGTGTGTCAATACAATATGCCAAAAGCGAGCGCTTATTATGGTTTTTACAAATGTGCGTACGCTGCAGGCTTTACTTGTGTCCCAAGTGAAAAACACCTGCGTTTCTTTTTAAAATTAAAAAGCATTAATAACATTTGAAGAAGAAATAAGAATTAATATGCAACACGAAATATTCATTGGAGAATTTATGTATTCTGTATCATCACATTACCTTTTTTTTTTTTTTTTTTTTTTTTTTTATCGTGTGGAAACCCCCACGGGTCATCACCTCACCGGAGCTAACGGTAAAGTGGTATGTCGGAATCGAACCGACTAAAACCACACGGTGTTCCGTCACAAGTGGGTCTATTGCAGGGGAACCCGGGTATACCCTAGGAAGGAGTCCTCCGGGAACCATCATCACATTACCTGCCTTTCTCATCTGATATCATCAAAAACCATTGTCAGATGATTACAAATGATACTATTAGTGTTGAAAACTGACACTTTTGTCTCTGTCATTTGTTAATTTACAATCTTCCTAATGTACTAATTGGATTCTTTTACAACACAGCAGTAATACTAATAATAATATACTATAATAATAATCGTAATAGACAGTCAAGTCTAATTACGTTCTTTTTATTACACGTCAAATGATAAAAGCTCTGTAGAAACCTGTATAAAATAGCAACCTTTGACGTCAAACTTTGCTAAACGCAAATCAATTACTTTTAATGATAGATAGATGTAATACAAAGAGCGGCCTTATTGCTATATGCTATCTGTTCCAGGTAACCTCAAGATAGATCAAATTGATTCAGAGAGACAGTGGTAGATGGTGGTGTATAAAATTATAATAAAACTTGTAATTTCTAATAAATACAAAAATATATACATATTCCGCATTTTAAACTGTACTGTACAGTACATGTACCTACAAAAACGTAATTATATTATATACGGTAACAGTATACCTAAAGTGATAAGTAGTAACTATAATAATATAACTAAAGTGATAAATAATGTTCATGAACCATTTTCTTGAAGATGGTTATTGATTGTGCTCACCTAATATTAACTGGTAACGCATTCCATAAGCATACAGCTTGAACAATCAAAGATTGGTTTTAAAATTTAGTGGAATGTTGTGGCATCTCCCGTCTCAAATCTTCAGAAGAATTATATTTTTCATGTGTGCCATAAAGTAACTTGAATCATTATTTCAGATAGAAATGGGTTTTAAGGTTGAATAAGATGTTGTAAAACAAAAAGAGCATATGAGTACTCCGTCGAGAGTGAATTGGAAGCCACTTGAGCTTTTGACGGAATTCAGAAACGTGATGATATTTTTCTAGCCCGTATATAATAATCTGTTAAATAAATTTTGAAGTCGCTCATGCTTATATATGCTTGTGAAAGCGCAGGCTTAGTGGCAGTTGGAAGAAAATTACTTAATATTCGCAAAGATCCCACTGAAGCGATAACTTTACAACTGACTTCCTGCAATTGTGAACCCTAAGGTAAGTTGCTATCCCTAAAAAATCACAAGTTTTTGACACTTGTGCTAATCTTCAATGAAAGGGGCAGTTGTGACCACTCAATGCTTTTAGCTAGCCCAGGACTGCCAATAAAACATACTTTCGTTCTATGGGATTAACCTTAAGTTCATATTTTGTATTTTCATATTCCAATCACAAATATGAGACGCTCTGAATTCATTGTGCTAATTGTTTCGGATAACATGCTAATGTTTGATATCAGAATAATACAAACTAGAAAATATTAACTGGTTTTTCAAAGTCTTGTTTAATAATTAATAACATGAGGACTTTTAAATAATTTATGTTAACCATACCCTAATTTATTTATTCGTCATTTCCCATATACAGTAGATATTATAAATATACATGGTCTACTTAATAAATTCGCTGTATGCTCATCACTTGTTAAATTTCTACGTCTCGTTAGTGAGAAGTTACAGCGTATTGTCCAACACAATGGGGGGAGGAGTGCGCTCAAGGCGGCCTCGTGGCTAAACACCGTGAAACAGAATAAAGTACACGCATGCATTACACTCACGATTTTTCAGAAATAAGTGTTACATAATCCTTACTGATACATAATAATAGCATAAATACGTGAGTGATAAATTATTTAACAGACTTTTCAGCACAGCACTGTACGTATGCACGTAGTAACTGCCTAAAAAAATATAGCAGTTTATGTAAACAAATGATGATGTGGATGTAACTGATAAGGGCTACAATATACATTCCCATGTATCAGCGTTATTTTCTCCATGACTTACATTAAAATAGGTGATCGATCTAAATTTAAACTGGATTATTATTCTTGATATATAATATTTAGTTATTTTTTGTTGAACACAGATCTCTGTGTGGTGAATTACAAATAAAGATAATCCATAAACAGGCTTAAAATAAATGTTTTTTTTTAATGGTATTAATGAGCGATAATTTGTTTTAAAAGTTTAAAAAAATGCTTAATACCATCGCTTGAGAAGGCATAATCCCACGCTATTCGAGCTAGTAACCGATATACATGTGATCAATTTATCAATGCGCATGATCGGAATCGCGTATCTCTTTGTATCTGCGCGAGTGGCTCACGCGAGACTCACAACTCGAACTCTGAATCTTACCACGCGATCACTTCGCTACTCAAGATCTTGTTTGTGGCCGATAAACGAAATGTGATTAATTTCCAGTTTGCAAACTAAGTTACACTTTAATACTGCTTCCCGCATTCAAGGCTATAGATGCTTCAATCCTAAATACATTTACGACAACACTACTATGCCTTAGGTACTCTTTTTTTAGAGATTTCATATCAAATTTAAAAAGAGTAAAGCTAGTAAATCCCTTCTTAAAGAGGACACTACCCAACTGAGGTTCATTCCAGTCCTAAGAAGATCACAGCTATTGATCTTCTATTATTTTCTTGAGCTCGGTTTCATCTTGGGGTTCAATGGGCTATGTTAATTTTGTAGAATTTATAGTATCTTTTGCTATTTCGATTTTAAGAAGTTTTGCAAATTGACAATAATGATTCCGATGGTGCAAGAATTCATTATTTACGGTAACCGTTTCGATCCATAGGACGGCATTTCTCTTTGGCATTTTAGTAGTAAAAAGTGGCTACCCTCACCCTTCGTTGTATTGACTCGAGTATATTAAATAAATAAACCTGAAAAATAAAAATTACTCAAAAGTTGAAAAGTAGTGGCTTCTGTTCACAATTAGGTAATATCCTCCACCTAGAAAATTTCAGGTGCTTATTTGTAATACCGAAAAATACATGGACTCGTTGCATATAGAGTCGCGGTGAGCATCGATATGCCGCTGGCTCTGCAATATAAACATTTCAAAATATCCTGCAGTGAGTAAGATGTGTAAGAAAAGAGTAAGTGAGTGATGAGTAAGAAGTGAGTAATTGGAGGTACTTACTTCCTCGAGAGGCTTCGTTCTATTTATTCTGTTCTAGGTATTAAAAAAAGGCATTCTGAAGTTTAGAGTTTAACCCAAGTGGCGTGGTAGTAACGCTACTTGGAGTGAGAATACATAGAGCGAAGCCACTCGAGGAAGTAAGTACCTGCAATTTAATAGGATATTTTGACCTCTTAGAAAGTCAAAGTTTATACAAAAAATTATTTTACACTTTAAAAATATTTGTATTCTGAATACGCTTGTCAAATATAAATAAAGCCAATTACGCTTTCGGCAGAAACAATAAATTGAATTTCTTTTCATTTGACACTATCTTCTCGACATCAAATTGAGTATTTTCTAAGGAAAACAATACTAAAGTAGAAGCGCAGATCCTAGATCAGATGGCCATAGATGGCATGACGTCTGGCAAGGCGGCTTGTCATACCCCCGGTTTCGTTTAAATGGTCATAATTGGTCAAACTGACTTTGAAGCATAACAGTCGTTAAAAACAGTTCCTTCGATCTTTAGAATCAAACACTATTCTTGGAAGCTGCCATCTCCCTAATTGTCTTGTTTGCCTGTACTGACGTCTGCCTGTGTAATAAAATGGCTTTATTTTTAAATAAATACCTGTCGTGTTCGGTGGCTAAATAATAAAAAATGCAACATGTACGGACGAGGCCACTTCTCTGGTTGGAGCACGTTGAAAGATGTGCGTGACTGAATATTCAAAACCTTATAATGTACAGGTCCCTAGTTGTTTAAGTACCTTCGGTGTCAGAGGCGATCAAGTGATAAAGATGTTTATTGATGATCTTTGGTTACATTAATTGCCATCAGCGGCGGCGCTTGTGTTACCGCAATGTCGCTCCGCATTGACTCGAGAGCGAATGACAAAGATGTAGTGTACGATATGCGCAAGCGACGAACGGCGACGGCCGGCCTTCTTTGATCTCTTCTATTGACGGGTTCGACGACCATTCAAAATAATTGTGGGAAAATTATAAGATAGGTACTAATTATTTACTCATACATTGTTCTCATAACTGCATATTAAGGTTGCGGTAAATATTACCCAGTCAACTGATCATTACAGGTACTATACGATATTCAAAAAAAAAATATATAAAAAGTTGTAAGTTGGAGAATGATAAAAACTGAATACTAGTTTATAGACCTTAACTACCACTCGATAATATTTTTTCATCTCACTATTAAATGTTGTCTTTGCAATATAAGGATCAGGTATTCGGTGTCCACCTTAGGATTTTTATTTTCATAGAACGTTGCGAATACCAATAAGGATCGCACCGAAAAAGGAGGTCTCGAGTTATTGAGTGCTCGTGCCGGGGCACGTCTTTGTCATAAAACGTGTAGTCGAGAATTAATCTTGGAATTTTGTTCAGGGCCAGCGCATGTAGCTCGTTGTTAAGTGCATCTGAAAAAAAGGGTGATATACATAGATCCTCTTTTAATGAAGTGGGTTTTGCAAGCGATTATCGCCGAGCAACGTCAAGATATAAAAATAAATATGTTGACGGGCTCGGTGCGGGCGTCTTATTGGTGGTAGCAATTAACATGGCGCTGTCTTGGCGCAAGCGCAACACGCGGCGCGCGTGCAGCGAGTGGCAGCGACCGCGGCCCGTTCCTGCCGGCTGGCTGATAGGTCACTCACACGCACTCGACATGCGGCCTTCGCGAAGGACGGCCGCGACACTAATTCAACTTTGTCTACTATTTTGTCAATATCTACTAAAACAAATTCTTCTTAACTGTCTTCGTTTGGTAGTCAAAGTACCTACATATTTATTACTATTTATATAAAATCAGTGTTAGCATTACACGAGGCTAAGTACATTTTAAGGTATTTTCTTTTTCTTTTTTATTGTGTTTTTATAATAAATAAATTAGCTCGCTTCTTTTAACTACATTACATTGTACATGCATCGGTATGTTTAATTTGATTAACAGTGCGTTCCTTTCGCATATTTATTAGAACACAGTATTTTCTCAAAACTAGTGCACTGAACAATTAACTTCGTGCAATTATTAAAGTTTTAGCAGGTGCAATTCCTTTAGAGGACGAGTTAATTGTGGCCGTGTGGCCATCATACGTGCACATTATGCAGCACAGAAAAACAACACCATCTCACTATAGGGAGCTAATGATAGTATGCGTTGTTTAGATACAACGCAGGGTGAAAAAATAGACAAATCTAAATGCATCAAACGAACATGACGACTTACCTACTATTAAAAAAGATACTATTACAATTATTAATAGGATTCCTGTAAAAGAAAAATATGAAATTTGTAAAATCTGCTAGGATATTTTATAACTAAAAATCTCATCACTACAATGCCTTATCTCAGTTTTAATTACGCAAATTCATGTAAGTACGCAAATAAGGAACGATGTAAATACTTCACTAACAGATAGGCTACAGAAGACGGACATGAGTAGAATTGATAGATCACTGGATGTCTGGAGAGAAGGGCAGCGCTGTCAGTGTGCGAGTGATACCGGTGTTATTGCGAATATTTTATAGGTACCACTAGCTACTTACTATTCAAGCGGGTACTTGAGTATTTATTTAATAAAAATACAAATGTATAAGCTTAAGTTATAAATTACTCAAAATCATCAAAACTCACCTTGTATTTTGTAAATCCCATAATCAATTGAATAAATAGTTACGACATAATAACCGCGCGTGTCACGGTATACTAAAAACAGGAAATTCCCCTGGAATGCAGCTCCCAAACTAAGACGTTAGCAAATGTATCGAGGATCGGTGATATAGCAAATAAACAGTTCAGAGCGATCCGCACGTGGCACATGTTCTTATTTAGGTATACTATCCTTCCAATTCAATTGTGATGAAATAAAGGACAATTTTATTAATTCACGGATGTTAATTAATTGTTTTTTCAATTTAATTTTAATTTATGTATCCTTGTTTATATTAGTACAAAAGCTAACAATTGATCGTTGGTGAATGTTAAATACTTCAATATTCTTCTTATCGATGAAGAAAACAAACCAAACAATACCTAACAGTTTCCCCAACATTAGCTACTAGCTGCGCTCTGCGGTTTTACCTTCGTAAGTTCCGGTACCATTTGAATATAGGGATAAAAAGTAGTCTATGTGTTCATCTAGGTCACGACCCATCTACATACCAAGTTTCATCGCAATCGCTTCTGTACTTTTTGCGTGAAAGAGTAACAAACATCCATACATCCTCACAAACTGTCACGCTTATAATGATAGAAAGAAATTAACTATAGTGACTAATGACTGATGGTCCATGTTATACTCGCACGTTAACGGCCACGTCCCACTCATGTCATCTTTAAAAACTCTAATCACCTGTTACATCCGTTTGTTTAAATTTTAAATCATTTAATTTCTCAATCAGGTTTCTACAACAGTTAACAGTTTAACTTGTAAGATTTTTTTTCACTGAAGTTTAAGTCTAAATAGCTCAATAAATACTGCAATAGAAGTAAGAAACGATTTGCATGTATGTACGAGTATATAGTGCTCCATCCAGCAGTGGTCTAGTGTCAGCTGCCGACTGGTTCGCTACTGTATCGACCACACTGACCACTAATACACCTCACACTACTAACAAAGTACATAACAAAAGACATCGTGGAGACACCTAAACGAAAAAATTAATTTCCAATTTTACCAATTTGACACTATCCAAGACTAAGATTAAGTAAGACAATAAATTACAGGTATTAATAAAAAAGCATTTGTCCATAGTATGTACAAATACTTCATTCAATTCATGATTCTATTTAAATTAGAATCGTAAAGAATGTTATTTTTAACGAATCAAAATAACACCTTGTAATAATGAACATTGGAGAAGACCCATCTGGAAAATTTTGTTCGAACAAATCGACTCTTCGCCTTTCTTTAACAACACTCAGGACTAGATCCTAACATTATCCAGCTTCTATTTTTTATGTTTAAATGGGAATACGGGCAACGGGTCTGTAGGTGAGTCTAGTAAGTGGCTTGCGGAATCCTAATGCAGGTACGGCCATCCGAGGAACCTGCCAGGACCCGCATTTTTAATGTCGCTTGAAGAATGTACTAGCTAGAATGTATCGCGGTTCGATTGGAGACCACTTTAGTAATTGCTTAGTAATTCTAATTCAGTATTTCATTTTGTGTTATCGCGAATTTATTATATTGATCCGAACAGTTTGCCGTTGATTATTTTTTTGCACTGGTAATATTTTCAGTTTGTTGCCTTGTTGCCGGCTGTTTTTAATAGAATGTAAGAATAAATAAGTTGAAATATATTATTTTGTTTTATGTCTATGAATTTCATTAAGGTGTTCATAAGTAAATAAATGTCTATTTGTGAAATTTTACATGTCTGCGGGTAGAATGAACATTTTTGAAATTACCTTTTTAAAAAAAAACATGGGCTAAGCTAACTTTTACAAAATAATATGAATATAGTAAATACACTTAATGAAAATAAAGAAATTCATACAAATTCTAACCTCACTTCTAATTAACTGTACTGTGTTGTACATAATAAGATATATGTTGTTTGTTGTTGATTACTATCAACGGTTACTTATTTCTTTTCATATATATATAACAATAAACGTTTAAACTAGTTCTAAATCAGTAGAGTACTAGCCCCAAAAAAACAAATAACTAAAAACCATAACTATAGAAAAAAAAACAAACAGGACTCCATAAAGTTCACTTACAAACTGTACGTCATTTTATATCTTATATATTTATAGTTACTTTAAGCCAATGAATATTGTGATGTGTCTTAAACAAATGGACTTTACGAGGACCTTAATTAAAAAATATCACTAGCAGTTAAATGTTGTTCTTAACCTCTTATGCCATTATTAATGAGTAGGAGTAAAGACATTGTTAATAGTCTAGCAAATACTAGATTTATCATAGTCTTATATTAATGAATCAAACATTCCACTGTTTCTTCTCACTGCAAAACATAGAAATCTCTGATAAATCGTCGTTTATCAAAGTACTATAATTAGCAGTCTAATAAACGTACCCACTTTGTAAGCGAAAGTGTCTTGGGCCTTCATTCCACGCAAGTCTTAGGCGCACACCTGTTATGCGTCGGTCAGTCAGACGACTGTTTATAGACGATATTTGCATATCCATGCATGCCAGATAAGAACACCTAGATAATAGGTAAAACATGCATGACTAATTTGGTCTTATAATGCTCCTCGATTTCTAAGTGTTGCACCTTACAGATGGAATATTTGACAGGATGAATAACATAGAAGACGAGTAACTATAGAAACGACGTTTAGCTCGTTGTTTAGCGGTAAATGTTGGAATGATATTTTTTTTATTTTTCGATATTACGTGTTATCTGATCGTTCGGTAACAAAAACTGATGCTCTCATACAAAAAAAGCAACTAAATTCGTATTGTATCAATATATCAAACAATATGATGGAAATATCTCTTTTATTCTCACAAAATTAAGTTAACCCATATAAAAGAGTTTGTTTAAAACATTAGATGTTATAAGATGTTATCGCCAGTGTTTGGTGTCAAAACTCTCGCATCATGCCGAACGCATTTACGGCGAATGATATCGATCTGTTGCCTTTGTTCGCCTATCGGTTCGTAAACAAGAATAGCGGGAGTCCATATAAATTATTTTAAAAAAAAAATTTATTAGTAAAAAACAATAAAAATGAAAAAGGTATACATCACTGCTCCTGCGAGTGCTTTGTTTCTTCAGTTTGGATTGTAAATATGCACAAGTTTGAAATCCGAACAGAAAAATATTAAGTTATTTTTATACATATTTATTTACAGTTTGTGGTACTGATTCAGAAGGATCTTAAGGATCTTAAAGGTTTCTTAGATTTTATTGTCTGCAAATGTACAATGCATACACAATACATCGACACTATATTTACGTCCTTCGAGACAAAATACACATCAATGTCTCTTGACTACTTCTCTTGTGAACTCAAGATCTTGGAACTTGGAACTGGCATTATCTTATATTGTCCGACCAAAGGACGATTTTTGGCTGAAGCCAAAGCCGATTAATACGCAATCGCCAAAACCTTTGGCCGAAGCCGAATCCGAATGTTTGATAACCCTAAAAAATTTTGTACATGACTTGCTAATTTTTTTAAAAGATATTTTGACTATACTGACTGACAACGAGGTGTTTAAATTACCTGTTTAAAAATAATAAAACTGAAGTAATATTCATTATATCTGAAACAAAAGATAATAAATAAATAAATAACTCTTTTAACAATTGTATGAACTCATTTGTCCAAAGGTTTTGAGTCACAACTCCTCGGCATAGTAGTCCTGAGAGTAGAACCAGAAATGCGAAGATGAACATTTTTAATTTAAAAAATAATATAGTACATGGTGGTGGAGGAGCGAATTAAGACCTCCGGTTATCTCACTCACTCGGCGAAATACAATAAAAGCATTGCTTTACATCTGTTTTCTGCTAGGCCGTGGTTTCACTTCGGTCGAGCCGGCCCATACGTGCCAAAGCATGGCTCTCTACCACGATATAGTTACCTGATTTAGTTAACAGTAATAGTCTCCACAAAGTTGTTGAATATTTGAAAAAAGCAAAGAGACTTTTTTTATTTCACTAAATCATTATAATTATAATTTATTTTCGTCATAAAAAAAGAATGCATTAGTATTATATTAAAAACAGTAAAATAAGGAGAGAGTGAGTGAGAGAGAGCAGGAGATGACAGGTACCAACACGAGAAAAGACAAAACGTTGGAGACTATTAATTGTAAATACCAATAGTTAACATTGTAAATACTACAGAACTACTTTTGGAATTTATTTATATGGGGTCCATTGTACTTACCGTTAGTTCAGCAAAATGAATAGATACGAGATGATAGAGTTTCTATCACATAGAGGTATTCCCCAATATAACAGATTCCTGAACACTTACTCCAATATCGTCTTATAGTCATCGGTTCTGGTGGTGTCATTAGACATCTAGAAAAAACGCTGCAAAAACCACTGCAGCACATGAAATAATTTTCTTTGAGGTACTTGTTTCTTCATCTTGACGGGTGTACTTCGGGGTCTAAGTCTAACACTGGTCCATTGGAGAAAGCACTCAAGACCTATGAACAATTGCCTGTTAAAAAGTTTCAGCATATTGACTGAGAATTGCTTCCAAGATAATAAGTTTATAATAAGTATATAATTAACTACAGGTCAATAGAACTTGCTCAAGATTGTCTCGACAGTAAATAATTTTAGGTGACTTGCCAGAAGATCAGGCAAATAAATCTTCAAGTAAAATGTCGCGTACCGGTTACACGTGCCAACCGGATGCTATATTTGTATGCTACAACTCAGCCACCATCGGAAAACTTTGGACACATTTGTTGTTAAAGTTTATGCACCATCTTGATATAACATTAAAAATAAAACAACCTGCAAAGATGGCATAAGACATCATCATAATGACCTCTAGTACCTGCCAGAAGATCTAAAAAAGATATTGATCCTATCATTCAACGGAATAGCTATTTTCCCGAGAATATTATCAATGATGACTGACGATAGGAAACACAATCGAGGACTGGCAGCCCAGCTCATATCAAAGGCATGCAGTGTGCCTTGGCCAGTGTGAAGGCATAAGACGTGTACCAAATATATTGAAAATAACACAAATATTAACTTTAATATAAGGCACTAATCTACCACCATTATAACTTAAAAACAATTAAAAAATTCATACATGTGTCCACTATTTATTTATTTATTGGAAGGCCACCATCAAGACACGCATTTCTTTAACTTCAAATTAGAAAACAACTAAGGAAGTATAAATAAAAATGTTACGGTACATGTATCTAATTAACGAAACATAAACCTGCCCTACAGGTAAATTCCATAACAAATACCTAAAAAAAGTGACACCTGGCATCAAAATTATGCCATTACCATCATACCAGAATTGAGTAATTTAAACACTATGGAGAAGTAAGTAGTCAATCCAAAAATATTGTAAATTGAATTCACGTTACGTTTTTAGCAATCTCAATCTTCTACTTCTCAATCAAATAATAATTTTCACAGGCTGATATGATAAAAACAAAACACCAAAGTAGATAATCAAAATGCACGTACAAACTTGTTTTGTTGTCGCCTCTTCCGCCACGCTCTCATGCATTTGTAAGTCGTAAATCGTCGTAATAGATCGTTCAATTTCGGTGCTTGCTAGTAACCTTCGGCTTCGGCAAAAACTTTGGCCTTTTTTGGCCGAAGCCGAAGGTTTGGCGGAAGGTGGTAGTTTTGGCACATAGTAAATTCTAAGTGAACATTGTAACCACGGCATCCTGTAATCTATAAGCTTTTAAGTGTAAACTACTACAAAATATGATTTTGCATATTACATACTAAGGAGGTAACGAAAGTTTTGACATTTATTTATTTCCTGTATTTATTTTTAAGAAAACACACGATTGTATAGTGTGTATTAAATTAAATTAAAGTCTTATAACTACAAATTATGGGTTAACAACGTACAATCCACTAATCGTTAATCCGACCGTCATGCGTTATCGCGTCAATATCAGGGCATGGCGACATCTTTAAATTGTCATGTTCGCAAGTCTGTTTATGTTAATATTCTATTATTTTTATGATTTTTTGTGAAAACTAGGTAAGTTATAGTATTGTGTATGTATGTATTTTAATTTTAATCTACGCTACGGGTAACAAAACACGCGAAGAGACGAAAGACCACGCGCCAAACCAGACAATTATGCTATTATGTTATTTCAGTCCTCAAAGCTAATTGCTAAGGGAACAGCTTTGTTTACTTTACTTGCTTGACGTTAAAAACACCTATTTGATCGTCGCGTAATTCTATGTTTTGACATCTACAGTCGTTATTTAACTATCCACGTAAAATAAAACAATAAACGATAACTGGTCAAGCGTGTAAGTACTTAAGATACAAAATATCGTCTTGGTTGCTCGTTGTTTGTGTTTGCTATTAAATTATCAACATGGTAACAAGAAGTGTGTTTAAGAAATATGCAGCTACAAATTATTGTCATTACTTTTATATTTGCGAACGTTATATTTATATAACTATTAAAATTATAAACTGTTGTCAGCATAGTGTAAGTTCTACTCTGAAGTAGAAGCGGCGCAATAAACTCAAAAGGAGTGCAGTATTTTATCCGGCTCTTCGTTTTATAACTCGATTAATATTCCGACGAAGTTTTCATTACTTTTTAATGAAACTTGGCTTCGTATCTGACGATCGCTAATTTTATGTAATAATTTACTTGAGTGCATATAGAACTCACACAACATTAATCACTAAAAGTGGATACTCAATGGACATTATACCCCGCTCATAGAATGTATGCTATGTATGGTCGCGGATTTAGCTCTCAGCAGTTTAATATTTAATTTCTGTTCATATCGATTAAAAGGCGTAGCCACGCCTACGCCGTAACCTACGATTTGTCCCGTGTTTTTATAAATGAGATAACACCGCGGTCACCGACGGTCATCGTACTAATGTGTATGTAATATTGATATTGAAGGACTTTGTCGCTTGCCAGGAGAAGTGAACAGTGCTAAGCGCTATGCACATTATTCTGTATAAAATATTCAGAACTGTATTATGATGGAAAAAGGTATTCTATTTAGATTAAAATACCAACATTTTTTAATCGCCCATTTGCCTTCAGGATAGGAAATCTTTACCGTAGCCAATAAACGCTTGCAACTCCAGGAGACCATTTAAAAATCAAAATATATATTAAGTATTTTGTCCGCGATATATAAAATAATTCTACATGAATAGGGTAAATAGATTATTTGGCGATTGACCGTACCAAATATATTAACATTCGTCTGACAGCAACCTTACTCTCATTATCGCAAACTACCTAGACTCTTCTAACGAAAGCAATCTCAACTTATTTTTATTAGGTACTACAAGCAGTAGTGCAGCAACATTTAACATTTTGGCTTTGAACTTCTAAACTTCTATAATTTTGTGAGATTTCTGCCGGCAGACCGATCTCATTAGATTTTAACAAATGATATTTTTTTTTATGTGTTGATAATAACTATTTTATTAAATACACATATTACGGTCTACTTAAATAACCATGTTTATGAGAAAATAATCATGTTTATGACCAACTCCGGTGAGATCCTCGCATTAGAATCGAGAGACGAGCCCACGTCTATCGATCCCCGCTGTAGACTTTCCCATAACCTTAGAATGACATCATCCTTCGGTAAGGTGTTACTTATATTTCTCCAATAACAAATCGATAAAAGAAAGGGATGACGTTGCATCATTATTTTAATCTCTGTTATTCGAATGTTTGTCTCTCAAAGCTCTACAATTTGCGTGATAATTATGAGTGTCTTAGTTCTTAGGGGTGAACAAAATACATACCTACTCCATCACGGTAATAAATCCTAGCAATTGACCTTTACTATAAGAACAATGGTCACGGCAGCAGGCAACAATAAGCAGCTGGACATTAGGTCAGTAAGACTATTAGCAGTAAGAAAATCAATTACACCCATATTCGACAGAATTCATTACTACAGACCCTTCCTGAATCGTGTGAACCAAGGGTTAGTATATTATCTACATACCATTCAACCTTTTTAATTTTTAAACTTTTATCTGTCTCACACTTTAAACCTTACTTCCTAATGTGATGAAAAGGATGGAAGTTCACTATGATTGAATAGTCGCAACCTTTGATTGATGACTAATGTAACTGCTGCTAGATATTCCCTTCAAATTGAATAATGCGGCTGTTGCCGCGTTATTAGTAAAATTTTGTTTATTTAATGGTCATTTAAATATCATTTCATTTAAAGGTAAACATGACTTGTGAGATGTAAGGGAAATAATATATGACGATTATTATTAAAAGTGTCAATCAGTGTAACATTAATCTGTTACACTGATTGACACTTTTAATAAGGGTAAATTACTTTTTTCTAGCTCATAAATATGTATATATTAACTAAGATAATCGACCAAACTAATAATCTTAATCAAAAAAATTCTAAACTCACTTGAAAGCTTCGATAGGTTTGAAGTGTTTTACGTTTTATTCAGTCATTTTAATGTCTATTTTGATAAGATTATATTACTAATAATATAAAGGCGAAAGTTTGTGAGGGTGAATGGATTGATGAATGGATGATTGTTACTCTTTAACGCAAAAACCGCTAAAAGTATCTGGATGAAATTTAGCACAGAGATAGATTACAGTCTATTCCAGACTGTAGACTACTAGTACTGACTGCACGTAGACTACTTTTTATCCCAGAAAAGGTACGGTTCATGTAGGGTAGATTTTAACAACATTTCATCGCAAACGAAATCGTCGAAGATGAAAATCATCAACAAGCTAGAGGTGTGGTGACATCTTCATACAGCTAAATAGTCTTTAATGCCATTCACCGAAGACGATCCGAACGAAACAGTTCTACTAATCTTGCAACGTACAATGAAAAATCTAGTACAATCCAAGCGTTAGTAATGATAATAACTTATTTGATAATCTTATTTTTCAGTGACATACTGAAAAAATATTTACATTAAGTATATACATTATGTTTAATCCTTTACATGTTTGCATTAGACATTATACATTTAAGACAATTAATATTAATCAAAAAAAAAATTAATAATGCATTAAGCTGGTCATTGGGATTTGAATTCCAAGTATTTTCTGTAAAACGACTGCTTCCAACTTGTATAGGAATTGAATATTTTCATTTCATTTTTAAAATTTTATTGATAATATTATTTATGTACACATTTGATGCCGTCTTTCTAGTTGACATTTAAAATTTATTAGGTTTTGGCTGTAGCTTCACCCGCATTTGTCAGAACAGTATTTATTTTTTCTGAGGCCCTATGGCCTTTTCTGTTTTCTCTCTCCCCTGACAACGTCTATATATAATTTCATGATCATTGTTTGAGTAGTTAAGGAGTGAAAGCGTAACAAAAAAACCTACAAACTCACATTCGCGTTATTTAGGACTGTACTGTTCATTATGCATCATGACAACGATGAAAAAATTTAAGGGCTGAAAATTATGCAGTAACTGGCACAATTTACGTTATTGGGTGGGTAATGGTAATGGGTTCTGTAATTCTCAACGAAAAGTTAAACAATATTTTTGAACCAGGCCAAACAGTGAAAGAAATGGTTTATTATTAAAACATATAAATTACCGACTTTTAAATCGACTTAAGTGTAACGTTCTACCTCGTGATGGTATTCAACAGGTAACTGTACATTCGAAAAGGGCTCAAAAGTACCTTCAAAGCTCACAATATTAATACTTACTAAAGAAATTCAGTGTGATTAATTTCGTATCATAGTTAATGACTGCCTAACCTTTTTTTGTTATTAGAGACATTTTTTGTAAAGAAAAAACCTTAAGATGTGTTTTTTTTATATATCTATAATACTTTTTATATAAACCTTACTTTTGGATGACACATCTTTTGTTCTTCAAATTAGTTTAGTTATAAGAAATACCCATCTAAATATTTAAGTATTAACTGGTTTAGCATTTTTTATTACTATAGATACATATATTTGAATATTAAAGCTTCCGCTGGGCTTCATTTGAGAACCATACAATACACGTGTTTATTGGTCAATTATTAATAATTTTTAAAATACTAAACATAAAATTCCTTCACTAAACTAATAAGCTTTAGTCTTTTAGTTTCCTATTTTTTCAACCTAAAATTAAACGGTTTATTGAAATTTATATTAGTGAGATATTAGTGAGAGAAACTGTTTGAGCTGAAAATTCCAAGTGAATGAGATTCACATGGAACTGTAGGCATTGTTATTTTGAAATATTGACTTTAATGCAGGTTATCTACTACTATTATGCACCGTGATCTTAAAAAGAAGTTTATGTATACTGAATTTGAATTATATAGGTACATTTAGGTGAGCTCAACTTATTCGTAGTTATAACCGAAATAGATTCAAGTATTATTACCTCACAACTTACTGATATCAAATATGAACCACTAAGACCTTTGTTTGACTTATTGATGCTTTCTTCACTGTATGTACTTTAATACCACTATTACGTATGTAGTGAAACGCCTGGGGGTTTTCACCTCGGACTTTTGTTACAGCGAATGAATTTATTAGGTTGAAGTGGTATCTTGTTTTAGTTGTAAAACGTGGAGGGGAGAACGGCATCGGCAGGTGCAATTAACTTAACTAAACGGAATTTTTCTGGCTGGTTTAGTTATTAACGACACGTGTTCTGTTCATACGTATATATTTAAAAGTGAAAATTGTGTGACTTTACAAAAAAATATTTGTATACTAGCTGTGCCCGCAACTTGGATCGAGTTAATGTGTTCCATCTCCTCCTGAAAGCCCCGTCTTCTGTTGCCATATCCTTCAGGCCAAAGGATATCTCTACTTACGTTTCTCTTTATTAACGATTGTTATGAACTTATGATTGTTTATACACAAAAGAGCGATAAACCTTAGATTAGGCATAGGAAAAGAAGTCCATACTATTATATAATGGACCACCCCCACAATGAACAATGTCTGTTTCTGAGCTTTGTTAATAGTCATGGTCGAACATACATAGGCTGACTGGAAATTACAAACGCTTGTAACAGAACGGAAAGTGATTCGTAATGTGGGAATTCTAGGAACAAAAAAATTTCCACCGGCTCCACAATCTTTAAAGACATTTTGTTGGAGATTTATGGCTGTCAGCCGAGTATCGTTGCTAAATTTCAGATGACTTATGTTCGCTGGATGACCGGGTGCACTCAATCTAACTCTTGTAAGTTTATCGCTGCGGCTTAATCATTACGAGGCACTATGTTTTATAGACCCCGATTTTGTGTCATGTCCTTTTTTTTCTTAAATACTATAGTTATTATCATTAAAAACATCAGAGTAAAACTCTCGGAACGATACGGCTTCTAGATTTTCTTTAAAAAATATCAAAGTTTATGTTTTTCCGGAGTTCGTTGTCCGGAATTTCTTGAATTACAAAAAAAAAGTTTAAATGCAAACTCGATGATTTTATTTCATTTTGATTGTATTGAATAAATCCACATATTATACCACATCTTTCTTAAAATTTTCACGGATTTACTATGATTAGTAACAGAGATATAAATATTTTTTTTATTTCAGGATTTCATTTTTTTATTCCACTATAACGGCGTATTAGCAAACGATATAGATATTAAACGATAGCTTAAACTGTCTTTTATCACGAATATTAAAATCACAAGCTAATGTTGCGTTATTCAGAAGTTACAAATTATTAAAGTTTTATCTAATAATATTATTTTTTTATATAAGTATTATTAGGGTTGTCATTTCCCGTACTTAATAATATCTAATATCCGGTATAGAAATTTTAAGGTATTTTTACCCGACTGCGGTGAAACCATAAGGAGGATTATTTTTGCCTGTGTGTGTGTATGCATGTATGTATGCACGTATGTATGTATTTATGATGAACATATCGTCCATTCCAACATAATTTCTAAACTACTTATTATAATTTGACAAATGAGGTATCGTTAGAAGAGTCTTGTATATTCGTTGATTATAGGCTTTGTGACATCACACTAAACTGAATATGGCCCCCTCTAGAGGACATGAAGTCCTGAATTTAATTTTTTTTATCGATGCCATGTTGGATATCAAATGAAGGCGCTTAATTAGCATATTCCAAATATATATATATATATTACTAGCTTTTACTCGCTGCTTTGCATGCATTCTCTCAATAATTGCATATAATGAAATGAGCCAAACACTTAGGTATTATAATTTGACAAACGAAGTATGTATATGTAGAAGCGTCTTGAGCTGATCGTATTGCCCGAGAGTTATTTACTGCTACTTTATCGTGTATGATATTATTATTAAATGTATTGTTGTGTAAACAAGTCACAGAATATTGTGGCATAGCCGTGATCTACGGCTATTCTCGGAACATCGTTATGTCTTATGTATTAAATTAACATGCACTTTATAAGCATGTAATTTGTCTTCTTATTAGATAGTAAAATGATATTGAATTGTTTTGGTGTAGTTGGTGTTTGGTTTTTGGACTTTGGATTTATTCCATAGAGCACTTGTCTCCTCAGATCCTATAATTACAGATTATGAATTGCACGCAAGAAAAAATAAATTTAAAAAAAAAACTACTACCAACAGAAGCAGTAGGCTTGTTAAAATCTGTTGATTATTCCATTACAGCCATTGATGATCATGAAAACTTAGTTTTATACATCGAAATCTAAAGTAAACCTGTAAACCACATTTCCTTCCTTATCATATACCAAAATCAGAATAAATTCTAGCATCTTGTATATCCAAAATTCCGGATACTAAAAATTAGTTTTAAATTTTGGCAGTGACAACCCTGAAAAAAAAACTAAATTATTTATAACTTTTGAATAACGCGGAATTAGTATGTGGTTTTAATACTGGTGGTAAAGGAACATTTAAGCTATCGTTTAATATATATATATCTCTTGCTAATACCCCATTATGGCGGAATAAAATAATAAAACCTAAAAGTAAGAAAAATATTAATATCTCTTTTAATTATCACAGTAAATCTGTGGAAAATTATAGGCAGATTTGGTATAATATGTAGATTTAAATAGAACTATCAAACTTTAATAAAATAGTCTAGTTTTTATTACAAATTGTTTTTTTGTAATTCCGTGACCCGGATATACGTAAACTTTGACATTACTAAAAAAAAAAAATTAGAAGCCGTATCGACGCGGGAGTTTTACTTTGATGTTCCTAATGATAAAAACAATAGGATTTAAAAAAAAAAGACGTGACACAAAATCGGGGTCTATAAAACATAGTGCGAGGTACCCAAAGATGAAGCAACCGAACGACGTAGGTTCTGCACTGTAATAATATTAGTGCCTACAGTCATGTCCTTTACATGACGATGATCAAATCATTGTATGTGCCTTCAGCAGTTTTAATAGTAAATTCGAAAATTAGAAGTGTTCCAATGACATGTTCATCTGAATAACAGTGAATCAATAATATTATTTTGTAATTACAAAAAGAAATTTGGAGTTCCTGCTTGTGGATACCGGAAGAATGGCTTATACTATACTATAGCATGTCCAGGGAAATTGTTGTTTCAAAACTTAACCAATCATTTAAATAAATGAAGTCGTTTATATTTTTGCCAAATATAAATTGTTTAAGTTAACAAATACTTTACATTTTTTTTTTAATTTACTATTCCATAATTTGCATCTTTTTCCGATTACTATGTCTGTAATTATTATAGCAACTTCACACATCTCATACACGGCCGTCTGATCCTAAACTAGGCAGAGCCTGTGCTATCGTAACGAGACTGCTGATAAACATACTTATATATTTTTAAATTCATACATATTATGGTTAAATTACACCCAGACGCAAACAAATGATCATGCTCATCACACAGTTATTTGTCCTGAGTGAAAATTGAACCCACAACCTCTGGCTCAGCAGTCAGGGTCACTAACCACTAGACCAACAGGCCATCCTAACTAATATTATGAATACGAATGTTTGTTTGTTACGCTTTCACACCTCAACTACTTAACCGGTCGTCATGAAATTTTGCATACACGTTGTTAAGGGTACAAAGAACGATATCTGTAGAGCGTAGGACCTTTACATTTATACCTTTCGTCCAGAAAAAATGGTAAGTACTGTTCCCGAGGAATAGAAAAATAACTTTTGCGAGCGAAGCCGCGGACAAAAGCTGGTTCTAAATATACATACACGTTAATTTAATTTTGATAAACAAAAATGTTTTACACCCTAACTATTTGATATTTTCAATTTGTTTTCAAATCAAAATTACAGTTTTTAATAGGTAAACTTGTTTATATATCCTTTTAGCCAAACATTTCATTTTCATTTTTTAAATTGCGTTCACTGTAACTGAAATCCAAACTTTCATGTTTTTGACGCCCCAGGTATTCCACCGTAACTAAATGACAACTCTCAATTACCATAAATACAAACCTTCGTGAAAAACTACTAATTACCTACATTTTTAACATGAGGAACATGATTTAAAACATTTTCAATAGCATGTTAAATCATTTAACATTCTAGAAAAATATTTTAATGTAGCTATTTCTTTTCAGTGTTTATTTTCATAAAAACTTTTTTATAATGGCCCTGTGTGTAACATCTGTATTTGCCATACACCTGCGTCCGGCTGTATTTGGTTCACGTTGTAATAAATAAAAGTGATACTGATTAATAAAAACGTAATTATTACTTTGATGGAAATGATAATTACACGACAGTTCGTATTCGGGAGAAAGTATTACAAAGAAGTTAGCTTTAATGTTTCAAGTAATGGGCTGTTATTATCTTGAAGCACGATTATGCTACCACTGAAATAAAGCCGCCACACGTACATTATTTTACGTATACATATTTTATCTTCCCCATAAGTCACTTGAGTGCTATTTTAAGCCTTCATCTCTTAACTTTAGTTAACAGGAAAAATATATTCATCTTACTGTTTCAGCAATCGATGGTTCCACCAAGGGCTTGTCATTTCACTACTATGAAAAAAAAAGTATTTTAAAGAAAAACAAAAAACCTGACTTCCTAAATAGTGCCCTACTAAACACGGAAATAAGATGACGCAAGAACATGAAAAAAATAACCGTCAATATTTTCATTTTACCTACTGTAATTCCAGCAATTAAGTGGGATTAACGTACAATAGGGATCTAGCAGTTAAATTGAAAAGAGAGATTTAAATGAACAGTTTAGTGTTGATGTCATTCTATACTTAAGTAGATATTGCAGAGTGAAGTAGTATAGCATTGCTTTATTTTGAATGAATGCTTTGTTTGAACCGTAAACAAATGTTACACATACAGTCTAGCTGATCTTTGTATCACTGTAATCTGTTTGTTAGAAGAAATACAACACTGCCTGATTTCCCGCACACATAGAATTTTCACTCGTGTTAAAACAATGTTTCTTGTTTATTTACTTTGTAATGGCATTGTTAAACTTTTTAGAAACTACTTCATGCTGTAAAAAGGAGTAAAAACTTGGGTAAGTGAATAAAAGAAACATGGCTTTTACTGATTGATAAAATAAAACTATCCATCGTTTTAGATTAGTAAAATACTGTAAAATTAAAGATTATTTTATTGTCAGTTATGACTTAACAGATTTAGGTATCTTAACCGGTTAAATCCATTCTAAAAATGAACACATGTAAATAAAAAGGATATGAACAGTCTTTCACTTTTAAAATAGGAAATAAAATATCCAGTAAATAAAACATGTATTTCTTTTTAAGCTGGCGCTGGTATGGAGATCGCGAATGGGAAAAAGGACGGTAAGACGCTCCTCAGCCAGATGGATTGATGACCCAAACAAGGTCGCTGGGACAGACTGGATGTGGAAGCTGGAGAACAGGGTGCTATGGCCCATTTTGGAGCCAAGGCCTCCGCCATGTCCAGCAGTGAAATGCAATGGGCTAATTGATTGATACGTTACTCATTATGGACGTGATAACGTCTTATAAATCGATGAAAGCCGGCTGCACGCACGAAAAAGCTTGACTCATTGTCACGTTCAACAGAGAGGCACGTTCGGGTTGTGACGCATCTATTTCTCTTCCTCTGTTTTCTTATGACGTTATCACGTAAAATTATCGTCTGTAAACCGACTTTACAGACAACCAATTTTTAATTTATAATTATAGTTCAGTGTTATTCAATTGTGTCACATCCTGGCGCAATCACACAAGTTACCCAATCAAAATATGGGTCGATCATGGTATTTAACTATCTACATTGTAATACATTAATCTTAAACGTTTGCTATAATCTAATATGTCCAACATTCAATATTAGTGTAAGTAATCAGGCTTTTTCGAGTGCATTGAGATATAACCATGTCTTTTGCACCTGCGTCCGCTGACGAGCTACCAGGACTGATTTATTCGAAGTAAAACGACACAAGTGAAACAATACAGTACCTACCCACTGTACGCTGTACCCAGCACCCCTCGGTACAGGACACAGAAAGCAAACAAAAAATATCCGAGGTTGGATCTTTTGTTATAGTATCTATCATATTATTATGTATCAATGTAACATACACATTGATATCACTCAGTTTAAATTTATTGTAGTAATTATACCGATTCAGTTAAAGTAAAAATATATTTAGTCAGAATTATGTGAAGATTTTTTACATTTTTATTAACAACCGAAGAAATATTAAAAATAAAAAATGTTCATGATAAAAACATACTGGATTGGTTGAAACCTGGCGCGTTCGTTAGTTTCTTAGCTTTCATAAGACGAGAAGCAAGTATTCATATAAGACATTGTTTGGCTCCTTAAATAATACCTGAAACGTTACAATATAATTGTTTAGAGTTTCCAATCATTACAAGACAATCGTAACCTTTCATAAGGAATAGGTGGCATTTACTGTAAAAAATACACTGGTGCGTAAAAGTATTAGGATTTAGGTTACAATTAATTGTAAGTATATAGACGCTATATATAAGCTACGACCGTTCAATTTCATAAATATAGTTTTTTCTTAGATTCAGGTGTTCAGTACACTAATCATAACCAAGTCTGACATGACAGCCTGAAGACCTTAGATATGAATTTTATATGTTCATACTGTTTTGAAACTTGTTTATTTTGATAAAGTTTTGTACTTAGTGTGATATAAAAAGTATTTTATAATATGATCTATGATAAAGAATGTTCTAACTAGATATTTATACACTTATAAATCCTCAAAAGCATTTTTGTAAGTTCTATAAATTTAAACTGCACTAATTGTTTAGCAATTTCATTGGTCGTGGTTCCATCACCCCATACGATAGTTATTTACTGATAAACTATTCGGAGTTTAGATGTATTTTGTACTCACTACGATCTACTGTTAATTTGTTATGTCCCCACGTAGCAGGGAGAATTAGCTAATACTTTTAGCTTTAAGGATCATACATACGTGTAAAAGTATATCAAGAGAAACCAAAAATAACTCATCTTGAGAAAAAATTCCTTCTCGTGTAACATAAAAGGCATATGCACATAACGAATCGCCGAGATATGGCATTAATGAATACTAAGAGTATAAAGAACGCCCAAACATTGAGATCGAACTGAGCAGTTCCAACCGTGTAATGTCACTTGTACACCATAAAACATTAACGTTACGATGAGACCGTGTAGGGATAAAATCTATTTTTTATCAGTAAAATAAATTGCGCTTGAATAAATAACTTGTGAATGCTCAAAAGCAAGCGGCTGTTTAAATTATTGAATACAAATTCCATACATTGCGACTGAACAGAGGTGCGGGAACGACGTGCGCAGGCGGCTTATTGCTACACTCAAAAACCGACATCAATTAAAGAGAGATGAGCACAAGTATTCACATAGCTAAGGTGACCATGCACTGAGTTACTTACCGATCTCTCCCGATACTGAAGTGAAATATGGATATTTTGAACGCTAACGAGTTGTATGGGCTTTGGTGTAGAATCAATTTTCATCACTATTTTTAGTAGATTCATAAGGGCAGCTGATTTATTTACATTCTTATAGGCAGTTGGTCCTTTACAAATAAATATATTGGCATATGTTATTATTCATTGGTAGGACTGTTGGAACCATAAACTTTACGTAGTGATATTAATTTAAAAAATAAAAAAAAACAAAAGTTCATGGTGTATAATTAAAATGCATAATTAAACTAATGTATAATAATGTATAATTAAACTATCGCTACATGAATCCTTTTCGTGTGTGTCTTTCTTTCTTTCGTTCTTTCTTAAGTTTTCAATTTTAAGACGCTACCTATTAATATTCTAATTCAAAATCAAGTAGTCCTCACGCGCATCAATTTTTTATTATGACAAAAAAAGTGACAAGAGCTATGCGCACTTAACTAGATCATTTGGCAATTTAATATTTTTTTGTGGGATACGATACGAACGAACAGACCGGTCACCTGACGGTAAATAACTACCGCCGCCCATGGGCACCTGCAACTCGAGCCTTTAAGGTGGGAGTAGGTGAAGAGGGGGAGAGAAAAGGGTTAGGGCCTAGGTTGGCGAAACAACACGCAGCATTGCTTCACTGCCGGTTTTCTGTGAGGCCGTGATAGTACTCCGGTCCGGCCTATACGTACCGAAGCATGACTCTCCCACGATTATATGAAGTTGTCTTAGAATACAAATTTGGCTAATTATTGTGAATGGAAAATATTTTGTTTTTACCTTTTTTGCGTAATCTACATACAATTTAATATCATCATCTTAGCCAAGGGATATAACTGCTGGACATAGACGGCACAGCTCAACGGTAGACCTCTCCAAAAGACCTTTGTGAAAGTATTTAAGAGAGGTCTATGAAGCCTTTGGATCAAAGCAGTTACGCCTTGATCCGACGATCTCTTTCAAATTGTGACCAGGTAAAAGATCCATTCACTTTCTGGTCTATGGACAGACTGGTGGAGTCCTTTGTATTACAGTGATTCATTTTCAGAACTATATACGATATATTACAATTACATGCCCTGTTTGCATACACCTCGCTGTAGCTGGATGGGCTTCATCATTTGGTACCGCTTAGGAGAAAGGCTTTCTAACTAGTCCACAAATACAAGACAGTCACCTACATATATTTACTTCTATAACATTTTGTACTATTTACGTATTTGCCAGAAATTCAAATTGAAATAGTATAGTAGTTAGGTCGTTTCTCAAGTTATTCCGCCTTCTCATACGCATCCTACTGCCCTGTAACTGAGTCTCTGCCACTCACGGGTACAGCGGCGCTTTGATCGTGTCAAGTCGGCTGCATCAGAAATTTCAATTCTCCTGCACCATATTTTCATGACGATTGAGTATGAAGTACTTACACATTGTATTGCAATCATTTTATGATGTAATTGTAAATAACGACATTGATGTAAGTTATACTACGTTTCAAATATTTATTTTAATGTATAATATTTCAACAATAAGAATAAATCTTGCATATTTTACATAGAAAATGTTTTATACATTTTTATAAACATAAAAGAGAACTAGCAACAATAGAACTTAATACATACAAGGATTTCAAAATTTGAATTTCCAAGATTCTGAATTTTGAGTGTGATTGTGCAAAAATCAGCGAGGTATGTGTTGTACGTTTCAAAGATTTCGTTTTGCACCTAGCGGTGTAGAACTTGCAGCCGAGGCACGCGCACTTTGCACTGCAATACAGTTCTAGGTACTATAACAACTAACATAACATATAAACTTAACTTTTAGAAGGATAAAAATATAATTGCTTATAAAATTTACTTCTTTCTTCTTCCAAAGATTTTTCATTAGTTTTAATCACGTCACCTATTTATTTTTACATGATATTATTAATATTGTTTAAGTGCTTAGTGCCACCTCGATCATTTCTGGTCTTTTGTAGCGCACTTTTTGTTTTACAGTTCACTGCTCAGACTTCGAGAAACCTTCAGATCCTTTCAGCAGTGATTGTTTGTATTTCCTGCGGTTGCATGATGTGTAACCCTAGGTTAATACTTCGGTGCCGCATTACTGGGCCACAAGAGCATAGAATATGCATTGCAGTTTCTTCTGCCTCTTGACAGAATCTGCATATTGTGTTCTCGCCCAACTTTAAGTTTAACATATGAATGTTCAGTTTGCAGTGTCCGGTGAGGACTCTTGTTACTGTACAGGTTTTGTATCTTTTGAGCTCTAAAAGTTCTTTGGATACTTTATTATCATAGCTCTTTATAAAGGCTTTCGAATGTCTTAGACCAGTCGTGGTCTTCCATCTCTTAATAGCCAATGATATATATTAGGCGTTTATGATTAAATACGCTCGCTGTTTGCTGATTGCTTCATCGGTTTTTTCGTTGCCATTGATATTTGGCCTCTCTCCGTAAATTCCACAACCTACATCAAGGCCTTTTTTAGACCCATCGGTGTACCACTCGTGACTACCATTTTTTGTTGGATTGGAGGTCTTCCAGCCATGTATCCCTCTGTGGTGTCTACTGTGTACCTTCTCACGATAAGCTGGAGCTTTTACATGATATGCTGGAGTGACAATTTTTGAATGCTTCTCATATTAATTCGATTTATATTTTCGCCAACACGCGAGCTAATGATGCTGTAACACCGGGCCCTTGCTGCGTTTACTTACCGATATCGCAAGTTTAGCACATTACTGAGTGCTGTTTAGGAAATGTTTGGAATTCCTAGGAAATGTGTTTAATAAAATTTATTTCCTTTCGATTTTAGGCATTATACACATTTTGAAGAATTCTATTTATATTCTTCTCTCTTCTTTTTTAAATCTTCTAAACCCATGTAATGTCTGCAATTTTGCATGCGCGTGCCATCATTGTTTTAAACATATGTATACATACCACTGTATGTGTACGTTTATAATTTGTCAGTTAACACAACAGAATCAACCTTAAGGAACCGGGATATTTAAGCCATCCACAAATAGGAGATTCTCAAATTGGTTCATATTTTTATATTATTCGATATCTTCACATTCATAACTGCCCAAATAGACATACAATTTAACAAGAAATAATAAACCACAGTTACACAATATATTGTTTTGTCCTCACCACTCGTGCCAGACATATAACCCAATAAGTGTTTTTAAATGCACCTGTAAACGAGTGGAAGCACCTGCTACAATGATATATCTCATAGTTTATCCTTCTAATAACCACTGCGTTAAATGAGTCTAAGCGATAAATCAATAATTACGACTTAATTACATCCTTACGCTGTTCATAAGTAAATAATGTAGCCAGAAACTTCAACACTCAGGTTTAATTATTTTCTACTATAATCTTTAACAGCTAATGAGAATTCACTGGATATTATTTTTAATAACATGTTGACTCGGTGCGCAGTCGACGTAACGAAGCTGAAAGATTTTTATGTGTGCCGGCCTTAATGCGTATTACAATTCGGTTATCTTGCCTTTAATTGTATGGAGCTGGTGGTATCCGACTGGATTAAAATTAACTAAAGATAGTATTTTACTTTTATGGTCACGTTAAAACAATCTGAAATGTGTTTTATTTAAAAAAAAGACTAAATGAAGTATGTCTTTGTTGATTTATATAGTTTTTTTTTCAATTAATTTATACGTTTATATAGCTAGAGAGCAGCTTCTTAATTATTTATTCGTACATCAGTAATACAAAATTAAATAAATATTTACGTTCTAAACTTGACTATAGTCTTTAATTGCAAGGAATGGCTTTGCTAAGTCCCGCATTTTAATTAAAGGAAAGGGTGCTTAGGAAGAAAAACCTCCTCCTGCCTATACGATTAGCAAAGATTTCTTTAGAGCAGTAGACATAGTTTGGTACACATTGCCATTCGGCCTGAACCATAACATAATGTGACCATTTCAGTCTTATTTTTTTTTTGCAAAAATTAGGCTAGTAATATAAGGCTAACTTCGATTATCTTGTAAATAAATTGAGCCTATTTAAATCCGAACCAAGACTTGATCGCAAATTGTCGGGGGATACAGGTCACTTCTGATCGGTCTTCTTGGAAGTTATCGAGGGAGGCCTATGTCGTGCAGTGGACGTCATATGACTGAAACGATGATGATGAATGATGAACCAAGACCTAAGCATAGTAATTATTATAAAAACTTTTGCCTCACTTTCAATTCACTACTCAGTCTTCGTTTCATACTGTCCTACTACCTTTGTTAGGGTTCTGTACCTCCAAAGGAAAAAAACGGAACCCTTATAGGTTCACTTTGTTGTCCGTCCGTCCGTGGGTCTGCCTGTCTGTCAAGACCCTTTTTCTCAGAAATGTATAGAGGTATCAAGCTGAAATTTATATTAAATACTCAAGTTTACTGTCCCTTGGAGCTGTGAAAAAATCAAACTTCTAAGCCAACGCAATCAAAAGATACAGCCGTTTATGTCGCAAATTTTCGACACTCGCAAGGAAATCAAAACCTACAGGGTACTTCCCGTGAACTCAGAATCTTGAAATTTGTTACGAAACAACGTCTTATAGCACAGATAAAGGGAAAATTGCGAAAACCGTATATTTTTAGTTACATCATATAATAAAAATATTTTACGGAACCCTAGGTGCGCGAGTCCGACTCGCACTTGGTCGTTTCTTTTTAAAATAAGGTGTAGTTAAGGAAAACTACATACAATAAATCGCAATGCAGCAACCAGTTGCCATATAAAACAAATAAATAGTTCATTTCTATCGCTTCTTCACTACAGATCCACAATAGGGCGTATAAATTTTACGTCCAATCGGCAGTCCCAGCAGTTTATATTTGTGGTTTATAAATTTTGAAGTAACTCAATTAAAGTGAACGTTAATGGCACACTAGTGAGGAAAAAGAATATGAATCATTCGGTTTATTAACCGGCAGTTAAACGCCAGTTAACGCGGTTATCTAACGCACCAATCATTAGACTTTACAGTCCTTGCGTGCGTGAGATGTTAAATTAGAGGACTAGTCATCATGGGTTTAGTGTTTGCCACTGGTGAACAGTAAACTAGTGAACACACTACGTGATTGTTTCACTAATTTATTTTATCCGTTTCTGTTCTGTTTCGTATCCGTATCAAAGTTAAAACTTATTGATCAAACATGCATTTGATCAATAAGTTTTAACTTCCTTATCCTTCTTCGATATTTCAATAATTATATTGAAATATTTAGTTTTCAACATGATCAGAGCAAAGAAAAATTGCTTCCTAATGACTATTTAAACTAATAATACATACATAAACTGTAACACTTATATTCGCAAGGCCATATCGAGGGGAATTTCTTTGGGAAAGTGGTTTGTATGTGTGTGTTAAATATTATATTGGTGTGAACACTAATTCATAAATTCACTTTATATCTTCCGACGAGCTGCCAATCAACCACCACGGTTGATGTTAAAGCTCCAAATATAGTCTTATATTTTTTAAACAACCAAAATCAGAATATGAATTCAGTAACCCTTCTCACATACCAGCACAAAACTTATATCACAGAGGTTTATATGCTACAATATATAAATATATATATAAAAATAATAATAATCTAGTCATATTTTATTCTTATCTAGTATTATTTCCACTTGAGAAAATGTCACTTGAAGTTGAAGTAGACTTAAGTTCCCCATAACTTAAGTCTACTTCAATAACTGATGTTGAGATTAATAAGTTCTCGAAAGTCAGTCAGTCAATCCGCCTATGACCACGGCCTACAACCTCGACGAAACGTCAGACAATTCAAAGGTATGTAATACCTGTTACGTGATTGCGTTTATCACAGTTAACATAATTATAAGATCTCTAAAGCTTCCAAAGAAGAGAGTTGGCTGTTATTGAAATTCCTCGTCTCTTTCGCTGCCAGTACCTACCATTTACATTTTTCAGGTTAACTGGATTTCCTATGTCACAACTTTACTCGTAAATACTTATGACCTACATAAGTATTTGCCATTGGCCATTGTAATATAGGTAAATCAACACGGAGTTTGTGTATTGTTCATTGACTGTTATGGTGTCGTCGCTCACCATTCAAAGTGATAAAAAATATTTAATGTTGTTGTATAAATATAATGTTCATTCTCAATCAGATTCCATAAGGTAGATAAGTAAAACAACTATGTGAAAATTATTTGAATTGTAACTTACAAAGGTCATATTGTTTTGTTTTATACGTATCACTTATGTAGGCAAGTTTCAGTTTAAAATAGTTAAAAAAAATTAAGTATAACTTACATTTTTACGGTTGCATGTAATGTGTATTCATACTAATTCTCACACAAACTAATGTCTACCTCTAATCTAAATCTAACAAGCCGTGACTACTTGAAACTGATACTTAAACATCAAAATTGAACTTGAATACGATTTGTTCCTCTCCAAATTTAATACATAAATAAGTATGGCCAAATCGTGCCGCATTGTAACCCTGTAATTATTAATTTCGTATGCTTCAAATCCAATATTTCGACTTAAATACATTAGGTACGCTCGTTGGCGGAATGATGTTGTTAGCAGCATTGCTTTTTATCACTTGTTTGATTTGAATGCGTCGATTTATGTCATAAAAGTAATTTTAGGTTTTGATGAATGTCGTGGTTACGAAATAAAGTCTCTGTTCTTAAACATAATGGTGCATTTGCATTTGCAAAATTAGAGGAGCTCGTTGGGTGTTGGTGCGTTAATCATGCTATCAGATGGTATGCACAAACATTGTCGAATGAAGGTCCACGGAAGAACTTAATTCACTCCGTGCCATGGTGAACACGTTAAGCCACGAATAACGGCAACACCACAAATTATGGAGTTATTAACTCTCCTGTGCTGTCAGAATAATTAAGGCCCTTACACATCATGACGGATGACTAAACCACTCTGAAAATGTAATTGGGTTTTGTTTTGTGAACTTGAGCAAAGACACACGAAAGTATAATTGTTTTTCAGTCAATAAAATTGAATACCTTGCAATTCTTGCATATATGTATATATATAATCTGAATCTCGGAAACGGCTCCAACGATTTTGATGAAACTTTGTATTCAGTTTTGCATTTTAAGTTCAACTGCATAGTTGTATTTCCTGTAAAAATGCAATTTTACAAAAACAAAATACGATTTTACAAAAAGCTACCGAGCAAAGCTCAGTCTCCCAGGTACTTCACATAAAACAAAAAATACCCACAAATTCTGAACTGAATCGTTCGACCATAATTCGAGAATTGCTTATTGGAGCAATTTACCAGTAAAGAGACTCTTGATTTCAATCTTCTATCAGGTTTAAGAAATGTTACTTTCAGCAGTTATTTATGGTGGGTTCGCGGACTTTGTTAACCTTGATGCATTTTTTAACTAATTTTCAACACCTTTTCCTATTTAACCTTTGATGAGTTTGAATAAAATTTGTCGTGACGTCCCACGCCAGCTTTCACTGTTTCTTTTATTTATCAATATCATAGCTCACTTTTTATTAACCTGTCGATTTTTGATACTTGGTAAACATTTACAAACAATATTTTGTTTTAGATATTTATGAATAGTTTTCTTATTAAGATGTTTCTTGTTTCACATCCGAAGCCCGTAGAGATACTTTTATAATTAACACCGATTATTTGTAATCTCTTGTTATTAACACCTACTTCCTTTCATTTTGCCTGAACTAGTATATAAGTAAGACATTGCACTCTATCTAAAACCTTAATGCTTCAATGTCGATGAACCGATAGCCGTGTATATTGATCGCGTCCGTTTACATTAACAGGCAGGGCTGTCACATCGGTGTTCACGGGCCATCGCACTAAATGCGATATTCGCGATTGTACGCGCACTTTGATTCCTCACCGATCTATTACTCGTGGGAACTTACTGACGTAATCTGTCCTAGTATGAAATCTTTATAATTTGAGATGGTGTAGTGGACACGTTATCAGAAATATCTATGACTGGCAACGAAGCAGACTTTATCCTGAAATAGTCTTAGCCTTTTGGTAACTGTTCCCAAGTGCTCAAATGATATTTCAAAATAATTCCTTTTATTTCTGTCTTCGCTTGTTTCCTTATCTAAAAGTAGGGGGTAATTATAATACCTATTTATTATGTTATAGTATTAATATTCTACTTGCTCAAGTGGATAATATAGATACTAAATTTCATTTACAACTGTCATAACGTTGAGTCGATACAATTCATTCTAATAGTATCGTTGCATGTTTTATAGTATGTTCATTTCCGCTGATATGTCATTGCAACTTGTTTTGACGTGAGCGCAAGTGTTTTCTACATCCAATGAACTGTGTCATTCTGTATCACTAGAACTTGAAAGAGTTTTTATTCAGATCTTGCTATGGAATTCGATTCCAGTATAAATAATTTTTCAGAAATTAGTGTCACGAAATGTAACCGAGCTACAAATATTGTAAAATTATTTTTTTCTGATTTTTTGAACAAAGTATTGTTGTAAAATAACTGTTACATGTAGAAATAAAATTGTTGACAATAGAATTTATTTAGAGTACCTATAAATAAATGAAAGATTTTCTTTACAATAAGACACATATGCAAGACGATGATGTTATGATATTTATTTAAAACCTTTATAAACATAATTTTAATTCTTTAAATGAGTAAACTCGAGGTCTGCCTTGAAAGCACTTAGCACTCTGACGAATTGAGGGTACCTATTTGTCGTATTGTAATTTTTCCTTTAAAAATATTCATTTTAATTCTTATTATTAATTGCTCTGTAATATCTTAGGTTTCGTTGCCTTAGAAATAACCGGGAATTTGAACATGGCTCGGCAATACAAGCTTTTAAAAGTTCGCGTGGTCAGAGTTAGACGTATTAAGATTGAGTTCAATGCCCCTGTTTATTTTCTATTGTTTCAAACTATTACATTAGTAACGTATTTTAAATGCTGGGACTGAACGCATCTTAATGTTCACTTATGGCTGTCATCATTCAACATCTAAAATGACAGAGTGGTGACGGACCATCGATACTGGCGCATGGCGTGGTGTCGACAGTGGAGGATCCGCCCGATCTCTGATTGTTACGAATTACATTCCCTCATTTGACAAGATAAAGACGTTATGACAAATTACTATAGATTTTATCATCGAAATGTTAATTTATTGTGTAAGTATATTTTCTTTATACTTCCATGATGTAATATTCAATATCTTATGTCCCCCGTTAGTGTTTTTAAAACTAAATAATCACTGAATAATTGCAAGATCCTTAAATATTCATTTATTAAAAATAATGCATACAATTATAACTAGCACAAATAGTTACATCAAGTAACTATTTGTGCTAATTATAATAATAATGTCGATTCGGCGATTATTGTTGCGATTGTCATATCTGCTCATGAGCAGGTGTTGATCGAGGCTCTTGGTTATTAATCCATGGATTAATAACCAAGATCAACACCTTAAAAGGCTTGCCTTAGACAGCTGGATCAAGGGACTGATGCAGAAGGCAGTCCTCCTCGACACGGCCCGTATAGTGAGGAGGTTCCTGTCTTTGGAGCCCTAAACACCGGTGTCTTGGTCCCTGTACCCGATGTCGGTGGTCTACTATTTTTTATATTTTTAAATATATATTATATATTGTTTTTGTACATATTTAAAAATTTAATTTACAAGTGCCTATTAAGTTTAAAAAGACGAATAATATTAATAACTTGAAACACCTTACTCACGGCTGTCTGATTCCAAAAGAGGCAGAGCCTGTACTGTGGTAACCAGATTGCTAATAAACATACTAATGTATTACCAAATACATACATATTATAGATAAATTACACCCAGACACTGAATAAATTATCGTTCTCATTACACAATTATTTGTCTTGGGTGGGAATCGAACCCTCGGCCTCTGGCTCAGTAGTCAGAATTACTAACCACTAGAACAACAGGCCAGTCGATTAGGATTGGTAGTCATTTATATAATTTTGATATTTTATTCCTTAGTATAATTTCTTGTAACCAGCACCGTAGTGTTTTACAAAAGTATAGTGTTATACTTCAGCTGGTTAGTAGGACACTAACCTGTACGGGACATTATATAGACCTCAACACTACATAAAACTATCAACAACAAAATTTATGATCTTAAAAAAACATTATTTCTTGTAGAAAGTTGTACTGGTTATAGTTCAAAACTTAATGACTTACTGTTGCAATTCGACCCCCAGAAGATCTATAGATAATATAATTACTGAACTCAAAATTTTCCAAGTAGAATTTGAGGATCATTTCGTGACAAATATTTTTTTTCCATTTGGAGCCACACGACATTTAGATTAGGTACCTGAATCGAAGCCCTAAGTTACTTTTTAGTCTCCATGAATAATATTGCAATTTAGCTTTCATTTTGCAATTTATATTGCTATTACACTAAATGGAAACATTAAAGAAATGCGTCTAGACTTCAGATGAACGTCGCACTCAACTTCATCTGATTAATTTTTTCTTGCCAACCAACTTGATTATTTATCAGTAGTGTGATCGTAAATTAAAACTGGTTCATTAATGATCATAACTTTTAATTTATAGCTCGATGAAATACATGTAGATGCAAATATTGTATTCTTATGTGAAATATTAATGATTTATATTATGTGGTTAAGATTTTATCCTTAGAATTTAAAGGTAGACAGTTTCCAGCTCTAAAAAAGAGTTGTTGTGTTTTGCCGAGTGAGTGAGGTTACCAGAGGCCCTAACCCTTCCGTCTCCCCCCTTCTCCTCTCCCCCTCTTCTCCCTCCCTTCCCCTGGTCCCATCTCAAAGTTTGGCAACGCACTTGTGAGTCTTAAGTTGGAGTGCCCATGGGCGGCGGAAGTCACTTACAATCAGGTGACCCGTTCTGCTCGTTTGCCACCTAAACCATAAAAAAAAGTTCAACAGAGGGAAGGCGCGGCTGTAGAAGTAGTTTGACTGATATAGTATGCAGCCCTAATAATCTTCGATCGTGAGGTACTATACTTTGTAGCATGGCGTTGCTGTCATCAAACTTCTATGAAACGAAGTGTGGAACTCGAAGTTTCAGTCCAGAGCCACTTTATCTTTGAAGGAGTTCCGGAATTCCCTCCCCTCCCCTTTTCCGCTCCTTGGTCATTAAGCAATTCGCAAAGTAATTAATGCACGCTTCATTGTAACTAAAGACTGGTATTATTTTTGAATAAATATAATCTACACTGTCATTAAATGTACGAATGCTGCCAATCTTCTCGGTTCTTTACAGTTGACATTGACATGAAAAACGTAAGCGCCTATCTTGTAAATATTTCAATATAGTAATCGTAGTATCCCTCTTTGTCTTGCCTTGTCTTTGATAGTGTATTTTTACTTATCTATATTAATTTTGCAATTAGGTCCTTTAATTGTCATAAACAGTATTCTATATATCCAATTATTGTGTTTGCAAAAAGTAATATTATTATGGAGCTTTAAAAAAGCAATTTGCTTGTAGCTTAATTGGCCCTAATTTGTTTCGACATTGTCTTCAAAACAGTGTATTGCACACACTTTGTAGCCCTTACTTTAATGTTGTAAATCTCCTTGTAAACTGGTGAAGTCTTAACAATTTGTCATCTCCTAATTAAATGCGTGGGAAATCAAAATGTATTTACGCATTGCCTACGTACTACGTTTAGTGCTGAAAATTTAACAAAATGTTTTATCATCACGAGTTCCAACGTCATACTGTCAACATCTTATCAGCTTGGCAAATATATGCATCATGCCACCGGCGGCACTACTTTACCCTTTTTTTACACAGAGCTGGCTAGAATAAAATACCTGGCAAGCTCAGCCTTGAGTGGTTTACAGAATTGAGTCGATTAGGTTGAGACAGAGAATTTAACGTTAGAGTTCCGTTGCAGTTGAATGACATGTGGGTAAAGATGGGTAATCACCTGGGTTTTTACCCAGTCGTGGGTTTTAACCCGGGTGATTACTCATCTCTACATGTGGGACAGCATCAATAATTTTACTTCTATGAAATGTTGTACAGACCACCCTCCACCAGGCGTCGGACCGGATCAGTTGCAGGCAGCCCATTGATCGTCTAAAAGGACTCACGATCCTCAGGATAGGAAAACGATTAAGAAGTGAGACGCTGTACTTAAGAACAAATTTACAGTTTTACATGTTTGTAAATAACACCTACCGTCATATTTCATATCAATGTACTGGTTTATGCTATTAATTCATTCATAAAAAACTTGCTATTTATGTATTTATACATACTAAGTACTAGCATATTTAACAAATTGCTTAGATGTTTTCTTGTAACTATTTAAGGCCAATATTAATACAATGTTGGGATAAATGTAGACTCGATTACACTGCAATATGCCATACATAGAAAATTGGATCCATAAATATTTACTACTCCATACCCGTGCGCAAAATTACACAGGTGATCGCCGTTTCTCCTCACATTGGACTACAATAGCATCACAGGCTACTGTGGCTACACACCCACATAAATAGCTGTTTTACATTCACTCGTAAACGTAAACACTTTGTGAGTACACCATTTCATTGTGCGAATGCATTTAAAGAGATAGTTGTCAAAGAAAAACGATTACTATTCATGTAGTCTGTTTTTGTGCCATTAATTAGTATCTTTACACGCCTCGTTAAAGAAATAGATGTCTGTGTGAAACAAATTGGTCTTTACTGACCCATGCACCCACTGGCCAACCATCACTGCAGGGAATATCTGTTTACCATCCAGGTAATGCACTATAAATAAAATTACAGAAGTGTATTTATTGTTGAAGTAGTAAATTTGTAGTCTTAAGAAAATATCGTATGGTTTATTTAAATACGTATGTAAGTAATAAGTATATAGGTCCTGCTTTATGCTTGAGAATATAAAAATATTCTGAGAAGTTTAGGCTCAAACTCAATCCTAATGATTTATTATTGAACTAGCTATTGGGTCAGGTACTGAGAAATATGTAAACGTTGTAAAAGGTGTAACGTTTAAATATGGTAAAACACTGAAATAGTTTGTAGTAAATATTGTCATATTCGAATAAACTTTAGAGCCATTTTAAATAATTTTAACTTTGGGCCAATAGAACATTTTAGGGTTAGAAAGACTACTAGTTACCTAGCAAATTTTAGTTAATAAGGAGTCTGTCTGTACTTTATGACAAGTATTCAGGCACAAAGACAAACAGGAAAAAAATTGAGAAGCAACATAAATTATATACTTTATTCAATACTTTTACTATTTTCACGGTTTCTTCTACATATTTTTTTATTTTATGGGAAAGGTGGCAAACGAGCAGGCGGGTTACCTTTTTTTTCTTTTTTTGAAAAAGACAACTCCCGCACTAGGAATTACTCCTGTGTCGCGGGGGACTTTACAAACATAGAAACAACGGACACAAAGAAACCCAGACTAAGGTGGGAATCGAACCCACGACCTATAAGCATAGCGGTCAGGGTCACTAACCACTAGACCAACAGGCCAGTCAATGATGGTACTCTCCCACAGTCACACACACAGTTTTTGCATTTATTTCAATTTCAGTCAAAAAGCAAATAGCAGACGTCATTGTTAACCTCATCACATTCGGCATAGATAACTTAAAGGCATTATGCCAGCATATCGTTAGAGGTTTTAAAAACTTATAAGCATTATGACCTTAGCCTATTATATAATTGTATGTTGAACAATTCGTAAAACCCTTAAGAAATCAGTCTGTTATTCCAAAAACATTTATATCCCTGCCTATGGAAATACGATACAATGAATTATGACAGTATATTAACTACAACGTTGTTAAACATTTATAACAAATGATAAATAACAAGTTGAATAAAACCATTTACATAATTAGTATAATTACATTTGCGTGTAAATACACGAAGAAATCGAAATATCAAGACGTTTTAACTTATTTCCTGTACACATGTTATATCGAATTAATTCACTTAATCCATAGAAAAATGGTGTTCAAACAAATATCTAAGACCGATTAATAAATGTTTATTGCCCACGCTATGCATTTGGAGTTTTAATCTGGTATTAGCGGGAGACCGGCGCCCACCCAGAGGTGTGGACATCTCTAACCAAATCGAATTATAAACCAACCGAAAAGCTATTACTGGTAATCGAAACTCACATCAGTATTACTCTAATAAAATAGAAATCAAAATCGTTTGTCAAAGTTTATAATGAATGTAAACATTTCATGGTTATCGGGAAGAGTAAACCGTGGAAGATTAAACATATTGGAACACTATAAACCGTTTATATATGGTCCCATTGATTAGAACATTTAAAACGAAATTAATTTAAAAGTATCCCACGCTATTCTTCAAAAATTTGAAATGTTGAAGACGAATAGGTATGTCTAAAACTGATATGAAAGACGTCCAGAAAATACTATAATCGTTAAACAAGAAGCTGACGCTCACCTGACTTAATCCTACTGATTATGCAAACTTTTATTTTTTCCACATTATGCGCCTATGTTTTAAGTAGCCTCCAGCGACGAACGTGAATCATTTTTATAGGACCCTTGTCGTTTGAGTACATTAGTAGAAACACGCGGTCTCTGGAATTCGTTTCTTACACATTATTTATTATGATTTAAAACAAATAAGATCAAAATTCCCGCTGCGATTTTATTTATAAGCTTTATATATAGCTTTATTATATAAGATATATATCTTACAACGAATAGTGTAAAATAATAAGTTAATAGACATTCGATAACAAATATTTCTATGGATACCTTTTAGCGAGGAAGTAGCTACGAAAGGCCACTGCATTTAGTCAATTATTGGACAATAATAAATATTTTAAAAATATCTACTTGAGCATCTGCGATTGATATTGAGCGTTTATGGACAAATAATTCCTATGCAAGTGAACGACCCCTATAGTAGATGGGCCAACATACTTCAAAAGAAATGCAAAACTTGTATTGGCAATTGGAGCTACTCTTACGGGACCTAGTAGTGAAAGTAATTTAGACAAATTATACCATGTGTTGTACGCTAATGTCCTATGTCCCCTGGATGGGGCAGAGAGCGTCCACAATAAACCTCTATTGCGATCGGTCTTAGCTTCGCGCTTATGCCTTGCCGATGTTCTTCGCTTCGTCTGCTACTGTTCGTCTCCAGGTTTGCTTAGTACGACCACACTTGCGTTTTTCCTGCCTTTCTTTCAGTGCCTACTTGGGGATGTGATCGGGATCCCTTTGAGAGTGTGGAAAATCCAGTTCCATTTGCAGCGCTTGGTCTGGTGGTCATGATCGCTAAGTGGACCTGAATTATTATAGCCCAATCTTAGAATATACATACCTACCTCTTACTATCGCAGATGGGATCTCATTTGTGATCCTTAGTGTTGAGATTTCAAACGATGGATATTCAGTGTTCTAAAATAAGGTTAAGTTTACATGGAAAAGGCTGGTGTGCTTAAGCTAGCGTAACACTGTAAACAAAGGCTGCTTCTTTATATGTCGCAAGTTCATCCCCAGACATGGCAATAGCAGTCTTGAACTGTTGTCAATTTTGGGCGGGACCACCAGCAAATCAACCTCTTGATCTGAAGACAATCTTCAAAGATGGTCGACGATCCCACGATGGCAAATGAACGAATGTATTACGGGTTGTGTACTGACAAATTGTTTGAGTATATAGCCAAAATAGGGTATTTTTTTCTTTCTTAAAAAAAGCTGCATTTATTATTAAAATATGGACCAAACCTGAACATATCAGACGTTAAGAAAAGAACGCTTTCTAAAAGAAAGAAAAATAAAACAGCCACTAACATAAAGCGTAGGAACTGCCTCAGGCGTTGTTTTGTTAGCATTATGTAGTGTATTGGATTATAAAAAATATATAATTTTAACACTTCAAAAAAAAGTGGGTCACACATTACTAGTATTCTTGTTAACCCCTCCAGCTAAGCTAAATGCTTGTGTTAGGAGTGGGTTTACGTCGGTAGTGCACTGGGTGGGGTTCGATCCCGCAACCACTTGATCGCAAGTCCGACGCCTTAGCCATTACGCTACCGCCGCTTAAATGGCATTATAAAGGCACTACCTACCTAAGTCGGTGCCAAGCTAAACAGGTACTTGCTGGTTTATCTAGCAACTTGCTACACTTGATTGAATAAGGTATAAAATAAATATACATACATATAATTATACAATTTTGAAGTCGGTTAAAAAAACTAAATACAATATGTATTTGTTCTAGTAAATTCTGTAGTGACACGTTCTCGCTTGATATGAACCTCGAATAAGAGTATAGTTCTTTAAAACAGCTGTAAACGGCTCCACATTAGTGTAGAGGAGTATGTAATTTAGTATTCTCTTCTATGGGACGGGAAAGTACTCGTTATATACCGTTCGCTTCACGGTTCTTGTTTTACATATTCTTGAAAATCGAGGCGGTGGGCTCTTGCACATTCGTGCTTCCCACAACAGACAGAACCATGCTCGGGAGTTACTGCTGCAATTGTGGTTTAGTAAGCCTGGTGCTAGGAGAGCTAAAACCGTTCGATATTATGTGTTTCAGATTTTGCTGTAACGCTTCCTTGCATCACTACAAAGACACAATTAAGCAGTAATGATTTCAGACAGATATATTAGGAATATTAAAATATTTGATTGTAATAATACATAGTTAATAATAATAATAAAATATAGTAAGACTAAGGCAATAAAACTTTTCTTAGCTTAACACCTGTTCTTAGCTGACTTCTTTATCTTTTGACCACCTTCAGCCGTCCCTGTGAAGAATAATCTTACTAACCTATTTATTAATTTAACATTTTAAACCAGAAAAACTCAACTCTTTTCCGATGTGTTCTGCATATAAACTACATCGCTAAGTTTCACGTCTTTAGTACAAAAAACCAATCAATCGCGCAAATCGTGGGAAAGCCATGCTTCGGCACGTATGGGCCGGCTCGACCGGAGTGATACCACGGCCTCACAGAAAACCGCCAGTGAAGTAATGCTTGCATTGCTTTTCGCCGAGTGAGTGAGGTTACCGGAGGCCCTACCCCTTCCCCTACTCCCACCTTAAAGGTCGGCAACGCACTTGTGACTCTTGAGTTGCAGGTGCCTATGGGCGGCGGTAGTCATATATCATCAGATGACCCGTCTGCTCGTTTGCCCCCGATACCATAAAAAATAACCAATGACTTTCAAACAAACTTGCAAGAGACCTTTCGTTCCTGCTTCCTAGTTCCTTGTTCCAAAGTTTCCTGCCAAATTTCATTAACCCAAAGGTGAAGTAGTTTTCGCGACTTCGTGATAAGTCAGTAAGTGAATGAGTGGCTGAGAATCCTAACGCTTTTATAGTTTATTATTCATATTTGAATTGTACCTACTACCTACATAATATAATTAAATGACATTTTTTAAATTCCAACAATCTTAAAATAAAAGCAACTGTTTCTAGTAAATACTTCAGGGATATTGTTAGTACAAAGTAGGTACCCAGTTTTTGCATGTGCTCGTTAACGCATTGCTGCGCTGAATGACACCCGTCCGCGCAACTGATTGTTCCGCACGAGACACGTTGAAACGGTCGAATTTGATGTATATTTGCCTTGTAATGCATGTAGACTGTATACCCTTAAACCTTATATGTACTTAATAAACTGTAATGATTTAAAAAAGTTTAAAAAGGGTATACATTCAATACGATGATCATAAATTTTTCAACAGACCTTATCAGACGTTAATTTTTATATTTTCGGCAATGGGTTTTAGCAGCTTTTGATAATGACTTCAATATTTTAACGAATCAATGGCATTTTTTTTTTGCTCTGTTTTCTTTCGTACATTACCGGATAAATTATGTCCGTTTGAAGCATTAAATTTAATTCTAGATAAGTTCTTCAAGATAAACTCTTTTTTTTGACAAAGATTTACATTTAAATAATTGTTACATTCTATACTAAATTTGTGGTTGACTAAAACTAAAGAATACTAATAACTACTACTAAATAATTTGTAAGAAAAGAAAATTTTGTAGTCTCTGATTTAGAAATCCGAGGATGTAATCCTAAAAGCTAATAACTCCATTGTTATTTGAAGCCGTACGCGTCTTGAATATTCACCGTGGCTATCAATCCTCCAATCACTGGTTTGATTGAATGTCTGTAAACGTCATTTACTGCTCGTTATCCACGCTCGAGGCGCGAAACTCTCCGACGGCATCGGCAGCCAATAAACATTTCATTGCCGAAGCGAACCTCTTCTGTTTAAGTACGTCGCAACCATAAATACTGTAACTCTTCTCATAATTGTTCAAAGATTCAGCCGCTATAACCAATGAATGTTAAGCTCTGAATGCCTCCCTTTTTTTAAACGATTATCGCTTGCACTGAGGAACAGGAGACAAAATGTGTTCCCGAAAATAAGTGCAAAGCTGTGTCGTAAAACGAAAACCGATTGAATATCAAACAGCTGGAAACTTAGTTATTTTTATTAGGATTTGCATACCTTGATAAATACTTCACTGTTAAGCGAGTAAGTATTTATTATACTAATTATTTACAAGAGCGGGTTTCGTTCGATAAAACAGTGAATTAACGTACAGTATTAGAAGTCATCATATCTCTATTCACCAGAGATAGCTTTGAGGATGAAGCATGATACCAAACGTAATGGCTTTCTTGATACTATTATTCATAACTGTCTCGCACTAATAAGAGTTTAATCTAAAGAATTTGTCAATGGATTATTCACATACAGTTTGACTATTGGCTGTGTTAAGAACCAAGAACCAATGGCTAACGGGCCCTAAAAAAAAATAATAGAAATCTGTGATATTATTAGATAATACGTGAATATTTTATAAAACTAAACTATCTTTTACTTATATGTACATCATCGTAAGGATCGTCTAAAGGAAAACACCGATAAGTTCATCAAGTACTTACGTAATTACTTGCACAATCAAATTTATATTCAGCGAAAAGGAATGCATCAATGAACTTGAAAATGATTTTGTTCATGAGAAAGAAATCAATTACTCCACTTAAATAGTCCCGGTGAAAGGTTAATGTAACCATTTTACAGTCTCATTTAATTCTGGCTTTTATAGGCTATCTTCAAAACGTTACTGTGCTCTTAATTAAATGAAGATACGATCGTCCAGTTTTCATTCAACGGTACAAAAGTACTTATATTTAAATACCCTTAGTATTATACACACAATACTTACAGTTCTACTCGCCTTAAGTACCGATGAAGTAGAGTTTATTGTCACTATTATTAATGCAGCTATTATTCTATTAATGTCCCGGCATTCTCAATACACGTATGTTCGTAATCTCTAATGGTTTCAAGCGCAGTTGCAGTAGGCCGAGTAATTTCTTGAGTGATTCTTTCTTATTTGAAATAAATGTAACATATGAATTTAATATAAAGTTGGTCAACATAATATGAAGTTATTATAATAACTTATTATTATTTTCATTACTTTTAATAGGCAATACATTAATTTTATCTCTTCACACTATTTTTTTACACTTAAGGTAGTTCATTTATTTTAACATACATGATCACATTTTATAGAACTTTAAAACAATTTATAGCAACCGCTTCAAGTGGCTTCAAGGGTACAGTATTTTTTTAATAATTTTAAATTAAGTATAGATATATGAATGAAAAGGAAGGAAGGAAGGTTGCTTGCTTTCTAAGTGCAAATAAAAAAAATGATAAGGAAAAATAGACTGAGGCTTATCAAAATGATGTTCGAGAATTGCAACTCTTGAACACCTTTTCCAGTTAAACCTTTATCATGTTAATCTGTTACTTTTCTTATCAATTCAAGTGTTCAACTAGGATGCCGGGTTTGAATAAAATATTAATTTTTCCTATCTAACCTTGCATGTCGATAGTCCTGGGACCGCCTGCATGGAGCCTCCCTAACAAAATTACACACTCATTAGTTCTACGAAATGTTTGTTTGTTTTTTACAACAACCGGCGCCGAGAGCGCCGTGTTAAAACTAACAAAATTAGTCACAGTCAAAATGAAACTGATTCTAGTTTATTGGGTCATAGAAAAGGATATCGTTTTTTGATGTCGGCTGTCCCTTTGGGTTACCGGTGGCATCAATTAATTCAACTGTGACAATAAGCCAGGTAATTAAACAGGTAATTTCTCATTGCGAGACGCCGGGACATGGCAAGTGACGTCACGTTGTCTTCATGTTCCCGCAGTGTGCTCGACAGATGAATAAGTGCGTGTTGATTGGAATTTTAATGGGCGTTAATAGGCGGGACAATGATGAAATTGTCGCAGGCGGAGATTTTATCGTTTCTATGCACTGATAAAGGGTTGATCGCCGGTAATTTCAAAGGCAAATTATAGACAGAATTGAGGTTTGTTTCGGTCAACTTAAGATATCTGAAAAAATTTATATTAAAATCTTAAATACTATAACTTCACAAGTTTATTTTTTGTAAAACCGCGATCTTTTTAGGAAAAATATTTGTAAGTATAGATAAAGTTCAAAAGTACACCCAATCAAAATACAAATTTTATCCTAATCGTTACAGCTGTTTCCGAGATAAATTCATTCACAGTTCTATTTAAAATTATTAGATTGGTCCTGTATTACGAAATTTAAGTAAATAGACTTTGAAAAAAAAAATAAAAAGTTACAGTACAATGCATTTATTTTCTCGTATACCAAATTACTTCAAACATATCATCCGTGGGAATGTGTCCATAGAAACGCACAAAAAGCTATTAACCCTTAATTGCTGCTACGTCAGCCCCTCACTATGCAGTATTGTGACAATAATATGGATACATAGATTTTTCGTTCAGTGGTAATAACTAAACGCTTTATCAAACCGGCAAATCATCACGTTACAGTTTGAACGTGAGAATAAAAATTATTACAAAAACAACGCTGTTAAGGAGGTGTAGAGATATTGAAATAGCAATATTTTTACTCCCACTTTATTTAAAACTGCATCACTCTGACATTGATCCTTATAGATGTGAACATTCACTCTCACAAGCTAGCTTTTTCACACTTAGGTCAGAAGCCATTGCCTCATCATTGTTGTTAATAAATGAAGGAGACTGTCAGAGGATTGCGTAGTTACGTTTAATAGTTTTACGATGCGTTGGGTATCTGATATAAAGATAATAACTTGCCAGTGTATAAATAGTAAGTTATGATCAAGAACAGTGAAATATGTCAAGAGACTTCTCTGATAGCCATAGTGTTAAAGCTGCGTCTGTAGATAATTATGATAAGTATGACTCTGTACAATATCGATTTTAGTCATAGATGGATTTTAGAAGGATATTAGAGAAATCTTATTTCTGATTTGTATGAGTGGATACTCGCACTGGGGTTTGTGTAGTTGATCGTTCTATTATGATACTCAAACATTGGCTGATTAATGATACTTGTGCCAAAACCTGACGGGTTTCAGTTATCTACACATATCTAACAGCTACGATATTCTTAAAAACGAATCAACAAAGCAAATCACCAAAAAAAAATATCACAACAATACCCACAAATAAACACTACACCTATTTTCGTTACAGATGTTTTTAACATAGCATCCCTAAACAGATCTATGTACCATGACTACATTAAGATATGTATATACAACGAATATGGCCCTTATAGAGAACTTTTTTATTTTCTTTTCTTTATTTTTTTTTAAACGGGGTCGCGAGGGGCTTCACAAACATTTAAATAAGGGACACAAGGAACACCCAGACTAGGGACAACTGTTTGTGGATCACACAAATTGGTTAAAGTCAAAAGTCAATGGCTAACAACATCTCACACTATGCAAAATAATCATTTGAAAATTAAGAGAGCATACAGAGTAATTTTAAGTTTACTGCATACAACAGAAGATACTGACATCAAGTAAGACAAATAGTCAATATATAACACCGAACATAAGAACCATTGTCTATATTACTATTGTCTAACGTCTGAATATGATAATTTTTAGATTAATTGTTCAGGAAGCTAGGCTTTTTAAGGTGCAATTAATGTACAGAATTCCTTCTCCTAAGAAGGAATTAGAAAAGTATAGCAAATTCCTGCTGTGGTAGTTCCTTTACTCTAAAGAATTATTTACATTAATAAATAGTACAAAACATGATTTCATTGGAGTTATGGAGAATCTCCTTCTAGCCTAATATCATATCATAATGAAGGTAAATAATTATACTTATAAATGTATAATGCAATAAATAAATAATAATAATTATTAAAATGTTAATGCTAACAATATTTAATTTTTACACTCTTGCAACATTTCATGTTAGCGCCATTATTTGCATACTTTGTCTTGTACAAAAAATACCTCGGGGTTTGAATATAGATTACTATTATTCCACTGCTTATCTCGTTATTCGTCACCATAATCTGATCCAGTTCTATTTAATTCTAGGTGCTGCGTAGGTAATAATTTTATTTAGATATTTAATGTTGAACCAGTTTTTTATTGTTAATCAATCTAACCAAATTTCATTTTTTTTTATTTCTGTATCTACTAAATTACAACCAAGTTGGCTTACCTGATGGAAAGCGGTTGCAGGTTAAACTCACTTCTTCGTTGCCTTCATCGTCTCTTCAAACATGCTTCGGCACGTATGGGCCGGCTCGACCAGAGTGATACCACGGCCTCACAAAAAACCGGCAGTTAAGCAATGCTTGCATTGCATTTCGCCGAGTGAGTGAGGTTACCGGAGGCTCTAACCCTTTCCTCTACCCCTCTTCCTCCCCTTCCCCTACTCCCACTTTAAAGGCCGATAACGTACTTGTGACTCTTGAGTTGCAGGTGCCCATGGGCGGCGGTAGTCTCTTACCACCAGGTGAGCCGTCTACTTATTTGCCCCTTATTAAAAAAGGAGTTTGGTAAAAAAGTAATACGCAATAATAATAGCGCTGTCTAACTATGATGATAGCAGTAGATTCATCCCCAGACGGGTGGCTGCAATTCGTAAATAAGTACCCCGATAACACCCTCAACAGAAATAACACCTCATGAACATTCTGACACCTTGACTTCCGTAAACAAACTTTGACATCAAAAGCTAATGATCATAAATACAGTATAGCTAATGTGTACAGGAACTCAACGTCCGTTATCGCCCTTTAACCCTGTCACAGGTCAATATGACAGCGATTTATGCGTGATTTAATGACATCAGACCGTGAGAAAAATTTGACATGTTGGTAATTTATTTAAAATTTGACCTCAACGTACAAAGATGCCTATTCTATGGTAAATTGACCCTTTAATACATTAATGACTTAGAATGTTATTTTCATATTTTTACTTCAGATTAAGATTAGCTACTACTAATACTTGTCCTTCACTGGTTTGATAATTTTTAACATTGTTGTGACAATATTTTTGTCTATGCATCAGGTAAAGTCGTTTACTTCATCAATTCGCCATTATGTAATATAAATCTATATTCTTTTTCTTTTTTTAAAAAAGACAACTCCCGCATTAGGAATTACTCCTGTGTCGCGGGGGACTTTACAAACATACAAACAACGGACACAAAGAACACCCAGACTTTATATAATTATTTTTATCCTTCTATACCGGAAAGCGCAGCGTAGAACGTCCATTATCGCGGTGGACAGACGACCTAGTAAAGATCGCAGGCCGTCGCGTCGGTGGATGCAGGCCGCTTCCAACCGGTCTGGACTGGACGTCCTATGGCTGAAATGATGATGATGATACCTTTTACATTTTCGAAAATTAAGAGATATAGACACCATTCCGAAAGTCAAATAAACGCGTAAAAAGTTTCAGTTTATTAATTTTTTTGGAACCTTGATTTAATTTACTTTTGAAGTTGTATTACATGGGTAGAAATAGATTTTATTATGACGCATTATCATAGGATTTAAAACAATATTAAAATATGGGTTCTCAATTTGTATCCACTGTGCCAAATAAATAACGTAAGGATACGACCAATAGGTAATAAATGGCAGTTATATAAAAATTAAAGTTAATAAATTCCTTACGCATGCAGATTATAGTATTTAAGGAATCAGTTAATACTTTTGTTAACCCATCATCCTAATACATTGCAATATTTGTCGTTTATAATAAACGATTCGTGCATATATTTAACTTCTTAGAAATATAACATAATAATTTAATTAAAATAAAAGGGAACTGAGGAACACTTTCGCCGCAGCACAGATCCAAAATAAATTTAAGTCCGCACGGCCACAAGTTATTCTAATTAGTTGGTACAAAGTTCCAATTAGTACGATTCGGTATCGGATGCGTCTGAGCTGCGCGCCTTGCATGCGGTGGTTAACATAAACTGCACAGATAAAATTTAAACCTTTTAATGAACTCCCGGATTGCTTTATTTACTTCGAAATTAATAAACTTTCGGGGTTCTATACGCACAGTAGGCATATTCTTTTTATTCATGTGCCAATAATGATAACATCAATTCGGCCTGGCATCTTTGATTATGTTTCTTGAGGCAACAATCATAAAGTTCTGAATAATTTGTATATAGTATGAGCAAAGTATGTAAATAATTTTATGAATGTAAAGTACTTTATAACATTATTCGTAATTCCTAAAGTACAAAGTCAAATAACTGCAGAGGCTAATAATATGTCATTCAATATTGTAACAAAATCGAACCGGCTCGTTGCGACGTTGCAGACCGAAGGTTCGGGCGAGGCGCGCAATAATAAGCCTAATGATACCTTTAGAGAAAAGGTGTTAAAACGTTTATTGGAATACGTCTAAAACATTATTAATAGCTTTTTAACAAGCCGACGCCTCATTTTAGGTGTGAACCTAATGTTTTTTTTTTATAAAAAATCTCCAATCGAAATCTTCAGGCAGATCGTTATTCAATTATTACTATATTCTCTGATGATCAAGGTTGATATACCTTAATGTAAGGTTACTCGCGAACCCGGTGTCTCTTCTCATTTAAACCAAAATCGTTTAAGAAAAGCGATGGCATAAATTTGATTTCACGCTTTTTTAATATAAAATATGAATGCTCGTTTAAAGTAATTTGTAAAATTAAAACGGACTGGGTAAGCATTTGTACTAAAAAATATTTACTACGTAATACCACAAGTGGAAGGTTAATATGTTGATGAAACCACAGTTTGGCATGGCTGACATGTTACGTTCAAGGATGATCTTGCAATCGAAGTGGCAAAGCTTAATAACCCCCTAATCGACCATTCCAGCTACCGCTATAAAAATTCGCCTGCCAAACAGAAACCGTTGGTCCACGCCCCATACATTTTGTGCAATGTCGATAATTTCAGGCTAGTGTTCCAGACAAACGCTGTCCACCGGTGAGTTGTGGGGGCATCGATTTATTATTGAAATCAGCCCGTCGCGTCGCACGCGCAGCCTTCCTGTTTTCAAAATTGGTTATAAAATTGGCGACCGCTCGTGCCGTACACATTGTGGTTAATGACACCAAAAAAAACTCACAAGACTTTACTTTTCAATTATAATTCAAGATTGACATATAGAGAGCAATTTATCTTTACGTCCAACTATACTTTTTAAGATGGCGAACAGATCTATATTTACAGATATGTTAAAAACAATCTGATGATTAATACTTTGTAATCTTTTTGAACGTGGTGTTGTCGTTGTGGGATATATGTTATATTTATTTTACGTTTAGAAACTTGCACGATTCTATTTTTGTACACCAATAATAAAATTTTAAAAACCTGTTGCATAAACATTTAACGATGTTTTTTTTTCACCTAAAGTTTATAGAACAGAAAGTTAAAATAGGTTTCAGAGAGCTAAGCTCTCGCTGAACCTTCTAATCCAGTCGTCTTGGCCTGAAACTGTTAGTGGAGACGCACGTGCCGGTTACCGTACACGCGCAGATGTATTGTGCGTTGCATCTGCGCCTGCCTTGACGGCTGTCCATCTCTCTCACGCGCACTTGACATTATACACCCATCTCGCTTTGATCCTGCATTTTAAATCGAAAACAGCAATGTAAGTGCGATACAAAGATCAGAACCACTGCATATTACATTATGTGACCTGTTTCTTAATAATATGTTCTAAAATCTGTACTCATTAGTATTCTCTGTGCAAGTGATCCCACCACGGAGTCTATGACCATGTTTAATACTACAGTCTGGAACATGTTTGGGAACTTGTTTTAGTACTTAACTACATACTTCGGAATATAGGTACATGGGTTACTCGTTTAAGTATTTGTCGCGGTACTCAATTGATCGTGCGACTTATATTTTTTTTATCTAGGCCGTAGTGGCAGCTTAACTTTTATATGTTTGTATAATCAGATTCAACCAAAATTGCTTTCTAATTGAAAACTTGTGATAAAGTAAATTTAAGATTAATATTTTTTATGTATAAGCTCAGAATATATTTTTTATATATCATCGACTCAGTTTTATAAATTTTGAAACACTATAATGAAATGATTGTTCAATAGTGTTTAAAAAGCATGCACACTTATTAAAAATCCACCACCTCGTAGGTCCACAGAACACAAAATTACACCAGTTTTATCAAAGACATAATATATTCGGCAGCGAATCAAATGTTAATAAAAGTGGCCAAGACATTGATTTGACCTTGATTAATGATTCTATATTGACAAAAGCACAGCATGACAGACCGCTTGCTGAGAAAATTAGACATAGTGAAGCTCCCAAGCGGAGGCACCGTGATGAGACATAAATGTCATTCTTAACGAGACCTAACGGGATATGTTTGTTCTCTTGATCTCGAAAGCAACACCAATATTTTCTAAAACTAATTTACACAATATTACCCAAATTACATGTTCTAAGTCCCTCAGACATCTAATTATATAATTATAATAACTAATGAGGGGCTGGACAAAGAAAGTAACTAAAAAAAGGCAAGTTTGTACATAGCATCTTCCGCAGAATTGTATTAAATGATAATGAATCGTTGTTCGTATTTTTCACGTTGACTAGAAATTGTTTGAAAGTTTTAGAACTTTTAAAAGATATTTTTAAAAGAGTTATTTATTACTACATCAATCCAGAAAAACTTGTACCCATGTATGTAGTTATTTTATAAATATAGTAGTAATAATTTAGCAGAAACTTAAAAACTTTATGAATTGCACGAATTTAGTAAATTATGTAAGCGTATAATTTAATAAAGCTTCCAATTTATTTAACTCCCGAATCCACCCACAATCATTGCTTTTTTTTTCAAACGCGTTACAAACAATCTTTTATAGCGTAAAAATTTCTTAATTAAACAACGAATATGAATCCATTCTTTGTGGTTAACGCCTTTTTTGTTAAAGGATATTGCCGCTCATCAATTTAATAACTTATTTTTTGATGTGTAATAATCTGTTTTTTGTTTGCATCCTATCATATTTTTTTTACTGCCTGTTGTAAAAATCATAGTCTTGGCTACAATAGACCTTATTGTCTTCTTAAGTGAACGTCTATGTTTTATAAAGAGAAGTTGTATTTTAATAAAAGTTATTAAAGAAACAGCCTATTCCTAAACTCCCAGAGTATAAAACTGTCGCGATCTTGTACAACCTACTCGGTTAATGACTATGCCGTAAGGGATCGCTCTTTAATTGATAATCGTTAAAATGTTACATTTACGGCTAGTGCCCATAAAGTTTACATACAGATCTACGTTTACCTGGAGACCACCAAGTAAGGGTATTTGAGGGAAATTCGCTGAGACGTCACAATTTAATTAAGGGCGACCTCCTAATTAATGTTTCCTCTGCCGACTGTTAGAAACTCTTGGTCGTTCACGAACGATTGAACAACGATTTGTTGGCGTTGTGGTGACAAACATTTTCGAGCTTTTGGTCATTGCGCAATACGGCGAGAAATTTTTTTAAATAGTTTTTTGTTACAAATACCTAGTAAAAAATACCAGTGTGTAATTATCAAAAAAAAGCTACAGAATGTTTCAAAAATCTATGTTCTCATTAAAATAGTTAACTATTATAGTATAACAATACATTTATTCGTTGTTCACTCTGCTCATTTATCGGGACTCGATATAAATGACCGAAATGTTATCTGTAAGAAGATCTCCCTGCCACCGGGCAAGTGATGTCTTAATAATGACATGAGGTTAAATATCGTGAGACACATCTTGGGAACAAAACCGAACATCACGACAAAGGAGCAATGTCTCGAGTATTTTGTCACTGTTTAACTGATCCAATCAGTGCTACGTGAATCGTAGCTATAAAAAATAATACCGACATCCGAAAGGGCTGATACACTGATAGTCTGTTACAAATTATTATTAAGGCATGCGATTATCTGTGTACGATAAAAAATGGGATGGTAAACAGAGTTGTTAATTTCTTTCAATCCCTATCGGGATACTGTTCACTATTATTAATACGTAATGTCACAGAACTATTACTATAAATAAGGTGAGTAGGAGAGATACCACACGCAACTTGTAGTTAATAGACAAAAATAAAAAGTGCTACCAAGTGAAACATGTAATTTGAGAGAACCCAAAATGAGACGTCAAATCAATTGTTTTGATGAAAGATGTTTGTTTTTGTATAAATCAATCATGTTATTATTTTTAATTGGGGCTCATATTGTTATATAACATCTGCTGGGTTTGTTTCTTCACTAATTTTAAAACAATGTACACAAAGGGGTAGGTTTATCGCGGTCATCTAATAAGACATGGTTTACATTTCCTGAATCCCACTAATATTATTTATAAATGTCAAAGTTTGGATGGATGGATGGATGTTTGTTACTCTTTCACGCAAAAACCACTGAACCAATTGCGATGAAACTTGGTATGTAGATAGCTGGAAACCTGGATTAACGCATAGGCTACTTTTTATCTCGATATTCCCACGGGATCGGGACTTACGCGGGTGAAACCGCGGGGCGCTGCTAGTTTTTAAATAAAAGAGAAATTTTGATTGAAAAGAAACGTATTAGTCGAAAAGGTCATCTTGCGTGCAATTTTAGACTTATTTATAGTCATTAAAGTAACATTCACATTTTTTCTTAATAAATAATACTAGCAACAGTCAGTCATACATTACTAGTATTCTTGTTAACCCTTTCAGCTAAGCTAAATACTTGTATTAGGAGTGGGTTCACGTCAGTAGTGCACTGGGTGGGGTTCGAACCCGCAACCACTTGTTCGTAAGTTCAGACTGACGAACAAGTGCTAATAAGTCGGCTTCTTAGCCATTATGCTACCGCCGCTTATAATTAATATGTAAAGTTAGTAATTCACAATATAGATTTTCGCTCCTGCGTCTGCTTTAATTAAGTTAACTATTTTATTTTACGTCTCAAATAATAAAATATAAAAAGAATTAAGTAAATACTTGAAGTAAACATAAACTGGTGAATGAATAAAACAAAAAAGCAGTTTGTATGAAATACATTGGATTTACATAAACAAAAACGCCGCACTGCGTCGCCGGTGTCATATTCATTATTGATATTTTCATGTCCGCCACCCAAAGAGCAAAAGCGTTGAATAAAATATCAATTAGAGCACGTTTTGGTGGTAAAAAATCTCTTTATTTCTCAATTTCGCTAAGTGAATATGTACCAAGAGTATTGGTTTTATGTCATTTGCAGTTTTTGCATGTACATGTCGGTTTGGGCGGTAGGGTAATGAGGAAAGAGAAGTATTTATTATATAGTATTGTTAAGGCGCAGCTGGAATCCTAATAACAATATGATTTCAGGAAGACTTTTAATGATTCTGAGAAAACGATGTTACATCTTTTAAGAAACGTATTTAATTCAACAATATTTACAATATATGTTCCCGTAATAAGCTACGGAATAGCTTGTCCTTAAAGGTTTCAAGTGCAAAACTCGTTGTTTTTAAGGCTCGCGACAATGTTGATGGGTATGTGTAAACAACGGACCGCGGTAACACTTATTTTTTGTGCTTTGATTTATTGTTTCACGTTTCAAAAGTTGGTTTTTGCGTTAAGCCACACACGCACAACCTCCGTGGTTGATATATGCATTTTTTCTTTTGGATCGAGTGAACTATGTATGTAAATATATTATAGGACTTCTAGGTTTTCTTATACGTTAAGGTGTATTTTGTAAGCGTGTAGTTAAGTTAAGAGGTATAACAGGCTTCTGATTAAATTGAAACCTGACTAGAAGAGCAGTTTGACCCTACTGGAGATAAAAAAACATGATTTCCTTAACCGAGTTATTACTAGAGTAATCTTATATTTTAAAAACCGTATGATATGGGAGTAAATAGGATTTGTGTCTTTTTAAGAACTAGTAACCGCCTTATCTTCAGTCAAGCTATGTGCATATTTAAAATAAACTGGTATGAAAAATCTAATTTAATTTTGTAAGTTTTAAAAGGTTTTTGAATGTTAATAAAATCGGTAGAGTGTGAAAAAAAGAAACTTTAAAGACAGCTGTTTTTTGGCTACAAATTGTTAATAATAAGAGCCGAATATAATTTTTTATGAATAAGTTAATTAAGTACTGGATTTATAAATATAATTTTTTTTTTGGCGTGTTTGGAGTAACACAAGAGTACAGAATACACACACATTTATATAAACACACGCACAGCTTAAAGCACGAACACTCATACTTATTTGCATTTGAAAGTTTGAACTAAATGAATATAAGTAAAAGTTGTAATGGACCGACCAAACTTTTTATTGGTTGCTCGGGACGCAGCTCGCACCCGCGCGGCTCCCAAGATTTTATTATTAAGCAGTAAACGTCAAACATTTAATGTCGCTCACATAAAATTATTAAAAGACATTATAATAATACCAGCTCTCGCAACCCTCCTTCTAATTGGCACCTTATTTAAATTCCTACTGGCGATTATTTCGGAACTGGACTTGCAAATGCTGAATATCTGGTTTCTCTGTAAAATCTACTTCTTTATTAAGTGAGGATCTTTTATATTCGCGTAATGGTAAGCACACTCACTAAGCGATCTGGTAATTTCATTGGCACTTTATTTCGTGAGCTGTATTAACCGCTCTCAGCCTCATATACGTGGATAAAAAATATCTCATGTAATCTTCCTTAAGTGCACGTCTACATCGATATTAAACAACATAAACTTAGTGTTTTATGAACCAAAAGTAGTACTACCAACATAATCTATTCAACGTTAAATAGATAAGGTATTTTGTAAGTAGATAACGGTTCAATTGATTACAAATACGTTTAGATTACAAACCGTGAAACATTTTACGAGACGATGGACCACTAATAACTTTATTTTTTATGTTGGAATAGTAAATTCTCATTGGAGTGCGGTAACTCCCCGCTGGCGGCAAGCGACGTCACGGGGCGAGCGCTATGAGCGGCAAATCTGTTTTTACCCCATAACCAGACCATTTGAAGATTATGGGAAATGTGTTATTTATGCATCACTTAGAGTCGCGCTCCCCAAGTGGTATCATGTTAATTGATCAGCATTTCATTAATACTTCATTGTTAAAATGCACTGTTTAAGTTTTTTATTTGGCCTCCCGTCGTACCACCACAAGTCAAACGCTTAATTACAATAATGCTATCATCATAATGATTATTGCAGAGGTGCTGGACTTTTTTGTTATTATTTAAATACTCCATTCTCTCACATGGTTCTTGATGAAATGAATCCTACGAGGTATTAAGGTGGGGTATAAATTAGTGTTTTTGAATATTATTTGTACGAAATCGATTTTTGGTTTCTTTTAGGAAACCTTAGTTTCATACATATTTATGTGCTACGCATTCTAAACAATGTTGGGGTTTTAATTAGTTGAAATGTCTTCATCAAGCTAAAACAAAAAGCGCCGGTAAAGTCATGTGAACTTAGGCCGAGCTCGAGGCCCCATTTTATTCATTTATAGCGCCATAAACCCTTAGATTGCTAATTAGCTTTATGGGTATTTTATTCTAGTGACAAGACTTGATTCAAACTCTACCGTATAGCGATATAAGGCTGTAAAAATTGTAGGTTGAGTTTTTTTTTAACTAAGTCCACAGCCCGCCTGATGGTAAATATATAGTTACCGGTGGGTAGCGGTACCTGTCTGGTGCTTAAAGGCATTAACACCTGCGACCAGTAGTGTCATTTGTACATTGAACACCTATCGTATTCTTATATCCTGTGGAACTCTGGTGACCCTACTCATCAATAGAAAAAAAAACAGCAATGCGCCGGTAATGCTTTCTAATCACTGTTTAATATAGTCTGGAGATTCTTCACACGTGCTCTATATCCGTAACATTTTTGATAGATATACAATTTAAATAAAATTTATGTATTTTATATATTAGCCACTAATGATTTCCAATATCCACCTTCTTTTTCCATCATCAGAGAAGCTCCAAGACGTTAAATTATAGTATAATCATCCGAACTACATTTACAAAGTTCGATTTAGGCAAGACAATTAGAAGTACGTTAAATTTGACTTCTATGATTTGTTTATATTGTTAGTTAGTTAGCTAATAAATGTGTGGTAATTAATTTATATTATTATTAAAGTTTATATAAATGAAAGCATAAAAGAAGTACAAGTATTAATGTAATCTGTAGTAATAGTTGCATCGGGTTTAAGTGTACGTTGTATCCTGATTGCATGTGAAGTCCAAAGAACTACGCTAGTATTTTTAAACATAAACATAAACAATTTATTTCATAAACAGTGCACATATTTACAAAAATAGGGAGTCTCTTTTTAAGTAAAAGAATACCTGTGCCAGGAGACACCAACTTTTACAGTGTCAAGGTTGTGTGTTTTGAAATAAATAAACTAACAAACATAATACTGCTACTAATCCTGAATATAATAATAAGTTACATATGTTGACATACCTTGGTTGAGATTTAAATTTACATTTAAAGTATCTATAAATACCCTTCATCATTCATTTATAAAATTATACTATCAGTCCAGTCAGAAACAGTCACACAGAACGCTTTAGAAGTAATTCGACCTCTGTGTAGTTTAAGACTGCTATTTTTGCTAATTTATAATTTACTTATTGATTTTAGCTATAAAAATAGTGCTTGCATTAGAAAATTTGCAATTATGTAGGTATATATAAAATAAAAAACTATGAGACAGACTTTATAAAAAAAATCAATGAGTGAACTCGTTGTCTACAAAAAAAACAAGAATGATCTAATTTAAACAATGGAGCACTCAAACAAATCGTGCATGGAAAAATCAATAGCACTCGAATTTTAAAAATAGTGTTTAGACTGCACATGTTAAATTAATACTCACTACTTAAAGGTACAAAGATATGCGAGATTCTATCGCTCATGCATTAAGAGCCAGCTATACCTAGCGAGTGTGCAAAGCAAGCCTCCAGTGATCAATGTAACAACGCGGGTGGCGGCTTTTGTAAAATAAAAGTGTGGCTTCGACTTTGTTGAAATTATTTATTTCCTTAATACTCGCATACAGCTTTTTTGTAAGTGTAAAATTACATATATATTGACGCCAGTATTAATAGCTATAATTTTAAATGTGCTTATACGAAAATAAGTATGTAGTTGCCAGATAAGTTGGCACATAATAATATCATGTATGTATATTTGTCGATCGTAAGATCCTGGTGCTGACTCGAATAAGGATGAACTCATTTTTATTGAGTTTTTCTTCCAGACAATTAGTTTTAATAGCATCACGGCGGCGCGGCGTCTCGCAACATTTCTGATAAACGGCAATAAAGCTGCTCTCTAATACGATAGATCACAAATATAGCTGGCGAAATAAAAGTGTGTAATACACCTCTGTTCTTCATTGGTATAATTATATACTGCAGAGCATATTATATTCATTTTTTCCGACATCTTCAACAATCATCGTCATATTTCAGACATTTTTCACAAAACCTTAACAAATTATACACCTAAACCTTCCTCATGCATCACTGTGTCTACTGGTGAAAACTGCATCAAAATCCGTTCAGTAGTTATTTAGTTTATTGCGAACAGACGACAGGCAGACGTGGCGGGGGACTTTGTTTTATAGTATGTAGTGATAATAATAAAGTACATAGTAGTACCGATTATGATTGTTGGCTGCAGGTTTTGTTTTTTTAGACTCAGCTACAAAATCTCCTGAATCTATATTACCCCTGATAATTTTAAACGCTGTCGTCAATTAGTCGCATATTCTCCTAGTCTCTAAAAATTTATACCCAAGCCATTCCAGCAAGAAGTTAGTTAGATGAAGAAAGGGGTAATATATGCTACATACGTCCTATAAAGAAACCTTAGGAAAACTTTCTGGACTTCTTCAAGTAGGTTTTTTTGTGTTACTTCTTAACGGAAGCACTTACTTTGGACTAGAGCGTTATAAATACAATTTTAATTAAATTGACGTTATTATTACTTATACTATATTCTACTGGGACAGATCTCCAACATTGAGGCTTTGTTACTTCATCTGTCCCTCTGATAAGCACAGGGTGCTGTGGAGAAATGGCGAGGGAGAAACCATAACTCTCACCAGCAATGGACGGAAAATGATTCTTTTTTGGGGCTAACTCTGTAAAAATATTCAATGGGAATGTGCGGGATTACTGTCTCTGGATTCGTTCACATTGGGAATGGCCAAGCAAAAACCACCGATTGACCAATCGCTCAAGTCCAGCCTGACGTTAACCAGTAACGAATAGTAAAAATTGGCACAGAACGCCTAGTAGTCAATGTCCCGATAACGATTGTCTTGGTTGTTCAAGACAATAGACATAGAGAGATTTCATATAAGGACAACATAAGATTTTTCGTTAACATAAGTCAACTGGCGAAGGCAGGCTTGCTCCACGACAGGATAAGTAGGATTGGACGATCTGCGGTGAAGGGACTATAACGGGTTCATCCGTAGTTTTGTTTGATTGTAGAATTTAAAATCTTAAAATATGATTATGATCATAATACGATATTAAAGTTGTTATGTAAATTAAAGAATATAAAACTAGCACCAGACGAAATTTAATTTTAAACATAAAATTATTTTATCGGTGACATTAAGCTTATTAAATAGTAAGAATATGTCAAATATTTTATGGGTAAGTATCTGAAAGATTATATTTTTGTATTATATTTTAATTCTAGACTTACGACCCTAGAGTTAAAGACTAAGCGTAAGGCTTTAAAATATGAGACAACATTTCTAGCTTTAAAATAAGAAGCTATATTTATAAAAGTATCGAACGAGAAGTATAGACTATAGATAGCATAATACGTGGCATTTTCCATGTGTCAAACCTGTCGTGGTATTAAAGTAAAGAGAGAAGGTTTGTACATTATGGTTGTAACTGGTCTCTGATCAATGAAAGAATCGATCACTCAGGACCTCTGTATTGGGGGCGGAAATATAGGATTTAATGTTTATAATATATACAAGTAAAGCTAATATTATACGTGCATAGGAGCCTTGGTCACTAACAGGTTCATTTATTCCTAAATAGAATTATATACGATACAGTATGTTACAGAAACGTGCGGTCAAATTTTAGGAGCGAGCCGACAAATAGTTGATATAGCTTAAAAAAAGGATATTTTTATTTTTTTCGGAAAATACTTTTTCAACGATTTTGTATTTTTTTTATGAAGACATATCACAATATTTGGGCATTCCTTCAACAGCCTTGGTATTAAAAATGCATAGTTTAATTTGTGTCAGCCTGCTGTCTTACGAAATATCAGTTTAATCGGTCAATTTTCAAGTTCAATTTGTCAGTTGAAAAATAAGATTATTTTCCTAAATTTCCTAAAGTTGTTAGCCCTTTACGTTACTTATGGAGTACTACGACACTGAAATATAATCACACCTTTCTGTAACACCTGTATATTGTACGGAATGTCAGATCTCCACAAACTGTCACACTTTAAAACAAAATAACATCAGCTTGTAGTGAATTATTGGCAAAATAACTCGGTAATGTTTTATGTACCTACATGTAATATTATATTAAGTATTTGGGATTATGTCTAGGCTGGATTGATGGATTGATGCATTGCAAGATCGCTCTTTGCTGAAGTCTTTAGTAGAAATGATGATGGTAAGGAGTAATACACTGTCCTTTGCCCATCTGTGCTATATTCTGCCTATATATTATATATAGCTGTACCCGACAGTTTGACATAGCCGTACTTTTCTGCATATTGACACAGTTTAGACTGGCCTGTTGGCCTAGTGGTTAGTGATCCTGACTGCTATGCCATAGGTCGTGGGTTCGATTCCCACCCGAGTCTGGGTGTTCTTTGTGTCCGTTGTTTGTATGTTTGTATGTCCCTAATGCGGGAGTTGTATTTTAAAAAATTAAAAATAAAAGTTAAGTGTTAATTAATTTTAAAGCCGATTCTGACCACTCGTTGCTTATTTTAAAATATTAAAAATAAAATTAAATCTATTTAAGATAAGATTTCTAAATATACCTACATAAGAATAATTAATCATATTGACACAGTTTTTTTACATGATTACTACAACTGAAGCACTCGAATAATTCTACCAAATTATGTTTATAAACCAGTTGTAATTATGTAATACAATATTTTGTTTTCCTTATAAAGTTTGTTCCCACTCGTTATTTGCCCATACGAGACTCCATTACATTTAAAAAGCCACTTTATAAATGACCAGTAATCATTTTAAATTACAAACTGCTGCTTAGCGTTCGCGACTTTCTTTTTGCAAGTAACTGCAATGAATGAAATCACGTGGTGCGGCCATCATTGACAATTGGCTACACTTACCATTGTCAAATTGCTACTTGCAAAAGCTTTGTTGTGGCCCGTAATTAGAGATCATTGCCTTATATAAATTCAGATAATTATGTCATTTATATTGTGCGATTTTATGATAGGAACATTATTCAGGAATGTATTTTTTATACTTCATGTTGCTGTTGTTAAACGTTTCAACAAAACCATGTCCCGTTGATGTCTTTTCGTAGACAGTATCGACGTCAGTATTCTATCACTACATATTTTAAAACAAAGTCCCCCGCCGCGTCTGTCTTTCTGTTCGCGATGAAATGAAAAACTACTGAACGGATTTTCATGCGGTTTTCACCAATAGATAGAGCGATTCATGAGGAAGGTTTAGGTATATAATTTGTTCAGGTTTTGTTTAAATTGGTTGAAATATGATGATGATTGTTGAAGATGTGTCTGCTATTATAATATAAAATTGAAATAAGGACAAAACGACTTTTATCTTTATACAATACAGATTATAAATATATTATATAGATCGAAGCATAACACAATCATCACTTTTATAATAGTTTAAAAAAAAAATTTAAGCGTTACGAACTTCTATTTTCATGAAATGCCTTTTTATTACATCACCTTAAAATTACGTTATAATAATTTAGTAAACCTAGGATTTACAGTAATATATATTTTTTTTGGAGTGTAATTTAAATATCGCATTTTAAATCCTATGTTGTTTGGAATAACACAATCCCACATCAATAAGCCTTTCACGTGCAGGACAACCACCCGAGAAGACAATAAAATTGTGGCGCCTACCGCCACAGATTATAAATATGACACGTTCGCAGTAATGACGGGGAAATTGTGTCTACGTGATAATACGCACTGTTTTATTTTTTATACAAAAGTAAAAGTTTCGTCCGTACGTCATAGTGGCTCGTATTCGGAAGCCAATAGTTTGTGTGACTTGAATTGGAATCGAACTTATGAATGGAATATTCTGAGTAGTCGTTGACATTTTGTAGAAAGGCATACAGATAATATGATCGTTAATAATTTTAAACGTGTAATTTTTAGGGTTCCGTACCTCGAAAGGAAAAAACGGAACCCTTATAGGATCACTCTGTTGTCCGTCCGTCCGTCCGTCTGTCTGTCTGTCTGATACTTAGAACCTTTTTCTCAGGAACGCGTGAAGGTATCAAGCTGGAATTTATATCAAATACTCAAGTCTACTGTCCCTTGGAGCTGTGAAAAAATCAAACTTCTAAGCCAACGCAATCAAAAGATACAGCCGTTTATGCCGCAAATTTTCGACACTCGCAAGGGAATCAAAACCTACAGAGTACTTGCTGTGAACTCAGAATCTTGAAATTTGGTACGAAACAACGTCTTATAGCACAGATAAAGGAAAAATTGCGAATACCGTAATTTTTTAGTTACATCACATAATAAAAATATTTTACGGAACCCTCGGTGTGCGAGTCCGACTCGCACTTAGTCGGTTTTTTTTTATATCATTCATATTGTACGTGGCTGAAATAAATCTTTTAGATAAATAGAAATTCTCGCTACTAATTGTTCATCGCAGACCCTCGTAAAGGTTTTGTATAAAATATGCATGTTTTATAAGCAAATCCTTTTTATTGTTCTTTTTTAATTTAGCATGTACACAAGAAATATTTCTTGTGAGCCTTCTAGTAAGAAAGGTATACGTAAGAAGATTCCTGATAATGTCAAGTAAAGGTTTATTATAGTAGGAATCATATTACTTAAAAGATTTTAAAATTCCTAGTGTTTCTAAACTAAATTACAATGTCGTAAATTAGCTGTACCTTCAGTTAATCGGCTTACCTCTATGAAATGTCACCGCAGTTTATTTTGTAGGTGTATTATTTCAAATATATCAAAGAGCGAATCTAGCCTTTTTTTCAAAAAGAAACATGTAAGTGATTAATACAACACAATTATCAACATAAGCTTATTAAACTTATAAGCAATAATAGCGTAATGGAGCAGGCATCCGGCATGCAATAAATAGGTTGCGAATTCGAATTACACCAATTTAATACAAACGTAAATCATTATAATATTTGATAATTATCTAAATATGGGTCTGTTGGTCTAGTGGTTAATGATCCTGACTGTTAAGCCAGAGGTTGTGGGTTCGATTCCCACTCAGGACAGATAATTGTGTGATGAGCACGATCATTTGATTTGTGTCTAGTTGTAATTTATCTATGGCTTCTTTTGCATGGAAATTTTGGTGAAATCCATCCAACGAGAACCGTATTTTTTTCTGAGGAAAAAAAGTGGCCTATGTGATATTACGGTCTTTAATCTATCTCAGTGCCTAATTTCACCCAGATCCGAGTAACAAACATCCATCCATCCGTTCTCACAAAGTTTCGCCTTTGCTTATCACCAGTCTGGTTACCATAGTACAGGTTCTGCCTAGTTTGGGTTCGGGCGGCCGTATGTAAGGTGTGTGTCCAACAAGGTGGACAGGACAGGACAGATGACCGTATAATGATCGCAGGTCAACGGTGGATGTAGGCCGCTTCCGGTCTTCTTTGAAGTCATTGTGGGAGGACTATGTTTAGCAGTGGATGTCCTATGGCTGGAATGATAATGATGATGATACTAGTCAAAAGGGTTAAATTTATTGGAATATAAGATTATTAAAATTAAATCCCAATTGGTATAAATCCAAGAAGACTATTCGCGCTCCAACAAGACATTTTCCAAATCTTGTGAGTCTAAATACAAAATACATTAGACAAATTCAAATTATTTCATAAAATAGTGAAAAAAAATGTCCTTGGAGTATCTGGCCTGATCTTCTCCATAGGATCTACGTTTTGGAACAGGCAACTAGCTTCGCGACCGACTTATACTGACTGACTCCTCCTGACAATTCAAAAATACCTACAATGGGTTTACTTGAAATAAATAATTTTAATTTTGATTTTCTAAATCTTTATTTATTACAATTGAGCATAAATTATGACATAAAAAAGGATCATAATCAAAAATTATCGATTAACACGCACAGAGGCAACGCAAAAATAGGCTGCTTTTTCAAATGAACAATAATAAAAAAATGAATACAGATAATATCGTGTCTGCCTCTGTCGATCTATAACCGTCCGTTTCCAAATCGTTGAGACTTGTGAGTAGAAAAAGAGAACTACAATACTATAGAAGTTGAACAAAATTCTAACTAGCAAATACCTATAGCAATATGTATAACAAGTGAATAATCCCAACTCGAATACCTCAAAAACGACTATTCAAACTCTATTAAGACCAGCATTTAATTAAAACCCATTTCAATGTTCTAATTGCCTACCTAAGTAGCTACCAACTACGCATGCTCACTACCAACACAAATCTATTGCTAGGAAAAGCCTCTCGGTCGTGATTGGAGGAGCGACCTTAGTTAAGCCGAAACACCGCCAATAGGCTTCGCCGACGCAACAATAGCACTGGCTAGCTACGCCTGTAACGGTGCCTAACTTTGCTCCGAGTTGCGTCTGCTTAGATTGCGATTAGAAGGGAACTAAAGACCGCGGAGTAATTGTCTTATTAGAAACGATTTTGTCTTTTATTTTATTCTGGTTGGTGAGTTGTGATATGCGGGAAGAGTTTGCTTACGGTAAGATTTTTTCGGAATCGCGGTAATAATGTCATGTAAGTTATCGTCTATAATGATATCGAGGATTTAGATTTAATTTCTATTTTACAAACTTTTATTGTAATTGCAATATTTGTATGTTTGTTGTTCGGGTCAATTCTTGCAAATGAATTTTAAAGTTGTTATCCTCAACCGATCATGCTGAAATGTTGCATACAGGTTTAGTTTAGATGACAAAAAATAAATAAGTAAATAAAAAATTTATAGCAAATAAACATTTTTAAAAAATCTAGTCTGTAATTTTTTATTTTTTTGATTAATACAGTCAATTCCGGTTTAGAATCATATTAACGCGGTGATAACATTCACAAGTGAACCGTAGTTAATTTAATGAATGAATTTTACCCACAACACAACCTTTATAATTTTTTTTATTTTATTTTATAAATAAACATTTAGTCTCATGTTTGCAATTATAAAAAGAGTATATATATATAAATATTAGTAGCGGAAATTTTAAAACTTTTAAGCCAAAGCTAAAAAATGCACCTGAATAATTTGTTTTTTTTATTTGATCTTAAACATACAAATGTTTGATATAGTCAGTTTATTTACAAAGTTTATAGGCTATACAAAATCACGCTACGTCAGAAAGAAATGAAGCAGTGAGCGTAAATGTGTGTGAACCTGCAGGGCACGGCTAGTAAAATATAAGGCTTTATGGATTTCGGTGTACCTCCCGTTTGTGGTTGTGTATAGGTATTTGATTACGACTACTGGTTTATTAAGTGATATGTTAAAATGAAATTGTTGGATTTGGTGATCATTTGTTGTTGTTTTTTATATTTTAAAAGACATCTCCGGCACTAGGAATGGTTCCTGTGTCGCGGGGAATTTTACAATAATTGAAACAACAGACACATACAAATTTTTATTTCGTGTGGGAATCGAACCCACAACACGACGCGGTTTTTTGGCAAAGGAACCACTTTAACCATTCTGCTATAATCCTGCTCTGCCTGCTCATTACAAGATTACAATCTTAAATTACGGTTTAGAATCCCATATAGTAATCTATCCACGTACACTAAAGTCAATGTTTAGCCCCTTTTATATAATTTGTTTAATCCGAAAAATTTAGTAACAGGGTTTACAAAAATATATTTAGAACAGTATACACACAAAACAAAGCCCACGTAATTTATTTAGAATCAAAAGCATCTACAACATGGACGCGGAAAGATTTATTTATATTATTTAATACAAAAGTCTTCGTTTAGCAATCCCTCAAAGTCAACTGAACTTGTTGTTTAACTGGTTCTCACACCACAAAACAGCACATTATTCTAGTAAAGGACTTGAAAGAATTTAAGTACTTTGTTGAACACTTTGTTTCTCACTAGTCGCCGTCGTACCGTCTCATGATTGTATTGAAAACACTAGTGTTAAGTGTCTGATACTTAATTCAACATATTCACAAATGATTACATTCTTTTTCATTTACTAATCATGTTAATCACATTTTAATTAAACAACATGATTAATTAATAAGATGTTCCTGCGATTATATACCTACACGTGTTCAAAGTGGCTGACGTCTCAAGTGCCCGGGGCATTACGTTTGGACCACAATTAGAGCAACACGCTAAATATTGATAATTGTTTTGCGCCCTCTAATTTAAACATCTTTGCCGTCCATTAGTTTGGGACAAGAAACACATTGGAGGCAGTACGACGACATTTTTATGCGATTAACTTATTTTGCGTCGTTACTTCGACAGGAAATTATTTGACTGACTCATAATTTTCAATTTAATTGGAGGTTAGCAGTATTCCCTTCAATTGTAGATAATGGATCAACTAAATAAGCGAGGAGTTCAATATATGTTACAGTTATGTATAAAATATAATATGTAACAAAAATAGATAAGAATATAAAATATACCTTTATATAAAATATAACTAAATAAAATAAGAACCATAAGTTTTATTTCTGCCATTGGTAATAATTAATCTTTAGTATTAATTCCACCCATTAATAGGATCCTTGACTAGTGATAAACTATTAAACCTTTAAGAAAAGAGCGTACTCCCACTTGTGTCTGTTGAGATAGGCGGCGGTAGTCACTTACCATCATGTGACCCGTCTGCTCGTTTGCTCCCTGTACCATTAAAATACTAATGTTTGACTAAATACATATGAATAAAATTCACCATAGAAATCCCCTAAATTTGCAATTACCGACTTAAACGAAATCTGTCATCGTTCTGGTTTTAGTTTATGAAACGCTACAGATTGCACCAACAGCATCAGTAAAATACAACAAGTACCTATGTACCAGTACGGCCAGACTACAATACTTCGCGACTAGAGGCTATAATTCTTGGTTTCTGTCATTACTCGTACGTTTATGCATTTTTAAGTCCAGATCATTATAGTTACAAGTGGCCCGCAGCAATACCAACACCCCGTTGGTATTACACACACGATATGCGCAAGCTGAACGACCATCATTCCTGTACTTTCATTTGGTATAATTTACACCCAACCTACAAGCACCAAGGGTATATAAAGTTGCATCTATTCCCATCGGGCTCTCTTTATATATTCATAATTAATATTATACACGATACTACTTTGAGATCCGAGAGATATTCGTTTGATGAAGCTCCGCCATTTATTTGATAAATGAATAATCACCTTAGTTGTCTAAAAATAAATACAAAATTACAAGACTATGGTGTGCAAACTTAAAGCTAGAAGTATAAATAAAAAAGGCGCCTCGTTTAAACACACTCGGTACCGAAGTGCGGTACAGTCGCCACTTAAATTTATTGGTATATTATAATATTACAGTGACATTTATTATTTGCTAGCCTACACTGGCGTACACTGAAGTAAACTATTATATATTCGTGGGAAGGTTTCTACAATCGCTTATTAATAACCAGCCTTTGCCTGATCTGAGACGTTGCATGAACTCAGTTATAGTTGAGCAATATCTATAGACTATAAAAAGATCATGTAAGTCTGATAAGTGATTTTCAGGTTTGGCTTAAGCACACTTGAAATGAAAAGATGTGTGTTGCCACACATGCACACAGAAACTTTTTAATTTCAAGTGTGGTATTTCATAAATTTCTAAGCTCTTAATGTAAAATGAATGTCCTGTATTTAGCTGTTAGAAAATTGAAACAGCTGTTGGCAAAAAACCGATCTAGCAGAGTCCGAACACAAAAGTAGATATTTACAGTCAGTTTCTACATATATCCTGACTAAAGTAGTTTTAATTACAGAATATCATTCATTCGTATACGTGGGTATTCAAAATATTCGTTAACCCTTTTACCGAAAGTCATTTCATATTTTATCTATTCTGGTGGATTTTACACCTTATTGAGCCACAGTTAGAACTAAATAACGCAAATATACCACAGTAAACATAGTATTATTCGGATGACACGTCCAACCGTCAGCGATGTGCGGTACAGATTTTAGGCACCACCCCCTACGGTACAGCTTTGTGTGGTATCGTTTTTAAGCTAGATTTATCCGTAGACCACAGAAGGTAATTAGGAAGGATATTGAATTTAATATATTTTGTTACAATATATTCATTCTTGTGCATAGTTCTAGCGAGTTTTAAATTATCACTTAGTTTATTTTTTATTTTTTTGTATTTGAAATGAATATACAATATTCATATAATATAACATATAAAAATCAATCCCAAGTTTGGCATAGTAGCTAAGGTTTAAGAGACAAGATTAAGGCCAGTGCTTCCAGTGGGTTTTAATTCTTTAGAAGATAATTATAACGATATTTTTAGCTGGTAGCTTATTATATTGAATACTTTGAAAATCGGTTGAGAGTAATAAAAAATGTATTTGATGCAAATTTAATACAATAAATTATGTTTAAAGGCTCGTTCCACTATTTGTTGTTATGTTTCCGTAATAGCATGCAAAACTATCATGTAGAGCCGTTTAATCAAATGGCCATCTCGGTGGCTGACGGGGCGTGCCCACGGCGTTGTTACACGGTGAGTGTACATGAATGCGTGTGTCGCGTGGTTACACACTATTAACCGTGTCGGCTGCTCGCTACTAGTCCGGTCCGCACTATAAATTACACGAATTATACAGTGTGGCGGTGTGCGCGACCACGTGATATATTGTGGAATGGCGATCGCGCCGAACAGCCTCCGTGTCAGCGCACGTGAAATTACACACCAGACCGCGATGTTTGCGCGCAACACCGCTAATACCCTACGCGCGCACATCGCATTTTATTTGCGATTGTTATTTCGTAAATGATAGGCCTACGCGCCTAGCCAAGTTATTTGCCTCTAACTCAAAGTTATTTACTGGGAGAAAGAGTCGGACAACGTTTGTTTCGATGATAATCAGAATCTGTCTGTGTCTCGCGACGTGGTATTATCGTTTGTATTGCATGTAGCTACGGCTAAAACACCGATGTAACGTCAGCTCGCTGTGTAATTTATTAAATAACGATTTGAATAACTATTTATAGTCAATAGTTACAAGTACAACTGTGCATAACAAAAATAATATTAATAATGTTCTTCTAGCACAGATCATAATTAAATCGTGAATCTGATGCGATTATTTTAAAGGTAAGTAAATTTGCGATATGACGGCATAATTACGCTTGGGGCCCATTTAAAAGATCTTGCTTCAGTAAACCGTGAGGGTACCGTAGCCTCCAATCAAAATGATAGGCCGCCTTTCTCAATCCATTAAGTCAAAGGCTTCATAATCCAATTAAATTACATTATATTGATCAAGATAAATTTTACATTATTGTCTTAATTGCGACTTATATGTCATCTTTGACAGCCGCGTGTAAAAATGAGCCGGGCATAATTAAACTACATATATCAGAATAAAAATCTGGAGAAATTATATTGAATATTTAAATCTAAACAATTCCAAAAAAATATATACATATACATGTACCTGTAGGTACTACACATGGCTAATGAGTTTCAGCTATATTTTTAGGTAAAGTAACTCTCTTAAATACTTAAAGAGACGAAATGGAACAAAGAAACGTAAGTTTTCAACTAACCAATGCCTAGTAAACCTTGATATAAACTTAAATCGAGGGTGTGTCTTACAACGACTTTCACACCTGAGTTCAATTGGTTTCAATTTGCCACTATTAGATCAGTTTCTTCAATAAAAAATTATCTCCTAACTTGTAAAAACTGACCTTAAAGTCACAAAACTGAAACCAATTGAACTAAGGTAACGTTACAAAAAGATACTATAAAATTACCGCTGCCTATAAACCTCGTCATTGACTGAAATGTACTGTGATCTAATTCCAATTAATTTATTTTGGAAACCTGTCGAATAGTAATATAAAAAGTGGTTGTGTTTTAAAATTGATATCTATGTTCCCACGATTTCAATGATGAATTTTTCAATCAAGTAGACGCAAGAACTGAACTAAAACACAGATTTTATACATTTTCATCGATTCCTCGCTCGTAAAAACTGGCGTTGATTGTATCAACGACTTTACAGAGGACGGGTGTAATTAACAGGGAGATAATAAGCATTGCAGGGAGAAATTTATTATATTTTTAATTAATAGCTTCATTTGAGAGAGCTTAGGTGTGAATCTTGAATTATTTCCCATGTTATTACGGTGTAATTGACTTTGGCTACCGTATCAATAAATGGTAATGAAAGTTTGGAAAGTTCGAGATATTTTTTTAGATATCTTGTTTTTTTTATTTTTTATTTAACAGAAGTAAATGTAATCCCTATTATACAGTCATACACCAAAACGTGTCTTTGAAAATGACTAGTATCAGACTCATCTAAGGTCTACAAGGAATGCTAGACATTCAAATGCGTTGTTCTTTTTAGCTGTATATTAAAGATTCTCGAATGAGGTTGTTGGTTGGATTTGGTATTTATTTTTAATTATTTATATATTGGTTTACCTGCAATTATTCCACTTCTATACATGTTCATAATATAAATACATTCTCACATACTATCTTAGCGCACAATATATATACAACGGTAAACACAACATTAACAGATTAAAAAATATATAATTGTGGTTCGATATCTGCTTAATTGAATTTATGCATGCAACTATTTTAATGACAACTATACAAAGAGACAACTATAGAAAATGTTAATTAGTTAGTAATTTGATGGACTTGGTGCTTGAACCTTGAACACATTAAGAGAAGTTTAATTAAGGATTAAGGCAAATAGGTGGTGAAGCCTACAAAGTCTGGGGATTGGAGAATTAAAACCTAGAACTAGATTGATTTCATTTGAATCGTTGCTTGTACGAATCATTGCTTCACTGCCGGTTTTCTGTGAGGCCGTGGTATCACTCCGATCGAGCCGGCCTATTCTTGCCGAAGCATGTCTCTCCCACTGTAAAACAATGGCAGTTATGGCCTTTCTGGGACTAATCTCTGTGCTCAGGATTTAGGTTTGGTACTGACTAAATACTTATTATTAGGTACTTATTAAATAAACTGCTTTTACATTTAAACTAAACGTTTTCCGCAGTATCACCTGCGTTTATGGTCACTGCTGCGCTCCTTAGGGTCGAAGCGTGATGATATATAGACTATAACCATCCTTAATAATACTTTATCCAATCATAATAATACAAATCTGACTGATAGTTTCAGAGATTAGCGCACTTAAACATACAAACAAGCAAACAAAAACCTCTTCGCCTTTATTATATTATTATAAATATCAAATGCAAGGTTGTACATTCTGGATTCTGAAGTCTAAAGGTAGACCGCTTATAATAAATATGTTTTGTGTGTACAATGCCATCTATGTAGCCGAACGTACAACAGCTTTCATACGCATCCACCCTTATAAAACTACCCTGATAGACATGCCCTCAAACGCCATCTGCGTTTGCCAATAGAAATAGTTTTCCCTCAGTTCAATTTACCTTTGAATGTAGTTCCAGACGTTTAAGGGTGGAAAGTAGATGTCGTTAGTGTTAAGGGTTGTTATGGGCTGTAGAACGTTTTGCTTTCTAATAAGAGCATAGCTTGTTATGTAAAGCACTCTTCATACTGCACGTCTTCCGACGCAGTTTGAGATAGGAGTTAATGAAGTAGGATTTAACTTAAAATTGCGATTTACAAGGTTTATGTATCACGACTATGTGTTTATTTTACTCCAGCGGTATTGTGCGGAGGTGTACACCTCCTGTGTAAATTAAAAACGATGTAAATTTGTACCAAATTTCGCTGAAATGATTTCAACATTAGTTTTTGACAAGTGATACAAACAAAAGATGAATAAGTTTTAAAGAAATCTTAGATATTATCTATTACCTAATACTATGTTTTGACTATTGCGTAAGGTGAAATAAAAGTTTCTCAGCTTCACAATAAGAAACAGAAACACAGATTCAAAAAGCTGTGACGTCACAGCACAGGTGACGTAGAAATAACGAGTGTCGCGCGTCAAGTCGCAACGCTTCACACCTGCGCACCTGCCCAACCTTCGCTAGAGCACGCGAATCCTTGTATACCTGCTACAAAAGTAACTAAGAAGATTAAGTTAAGAACAAAACGTAGTATTTTTACAATTTAATTCTTTGTTAATCAATCACAGCAAGATTAGGAAAAAAACTTACTGCATTGAAGAGATTTTTTTTTTCTTGTAACGAAAGGGTCGTTGCAGTTTCCTTCATAAATGGGGTCTAGTCAAGTTAACCTGTCGTGCTGTTAGGTGGATAACACTCCACGTACCGTACCTTTCCATATACATTTTGCAAATGGATAGATCAATGATGTTTATTCTAAAACGTTTTGTCCATTAATGCACGAAATTTTACCGTCCGTAAGCAAAAGGAATCGTTTCTTGTTTATTGGAACGCGGCATAAGAGGTTTACCAGGCACTAAAATTTATAAAATTTCTTAATGACACATTAGTTGATTGGATGATCTCACACTGATCTATGAGAATAACCGCATCCGGCTTTCTTGAAGAAAGAAAGTCTTAAAGTTGTATTTCTTCTCAAACAGAAAATAATAGTTTTTCATAGATGTAGACATATCCATTGTACATTTCCACTTTGTGTATTTATTTTAAGCAATAATTATGTCGTTGGTGTACAATTAAGATTATTATATTCTATTCTATTCTACAAACATGTACCACCAAACTGACCAACAAGTATATTTATCGTGGTTAAAGCAACGGACACATGGTATATAATTTTTTTTAAATGTATGTGTTTTTTTTTATTGTTAAATTAATTAAAACACAATGTAACAGTTGTTCTTAAATAAATATACTGAATGCTATAGCGTGACACGTTCTGAGGTGATGTTGTGAGTAGGCACTATTACTATTTCAGATAATTTCACGTAGTCTCCTTTCGTCTTATGTCAGACACGTAACAGCTTATTCTCTTTTTAACCGACTGAAAAAAGGAGGAGGTTCTATGTTCAGCTGTATTTCTTTACTATTATCTAGATATTTTATGTCGCTAATGTGGCAACCTTTTTTTTTTTTTACCTGTGGAAACCCCCACGGGTCATCACCTCACCGGGGCTAACGGTAAGATGGTATGTCGGACCCAAACCGACTAAAACCACACGGTGTTCCGTCACGGGGTCCTGATGCCGGGGACTCAGGTGTACCCTAGAAAGGAAGTCCCTGTGAGCCCCGGCAGAGCTAATGTGGCAATCTAGCATAGAGCCCGCTGCAAGTGAATACGGACGCGTCTCCCTTTCGAACCGCATAGTACGCAACCCTTTTTGGGATTAAAGTGAGGGTGACGCCCCCGTCAATTTCGAGAAGTTATCTCATTTCAGGTTGGTTATCTCTTTTAATTCTATGCTAGCTTCGCTTGCGGGAAAGCTTTTCTGAAAATCATCGCCGGAGGTTGACAGCATTACAGAACCATTTTCTCCCATCAACGCAAATGCTTTTTCGGCAAGTAGAACCCACAGAAGATTTACCGTGGTTGATATCTTGCCTGAGGTCATCTCCCAGGAAAGAAAAAGGGAAGCGGAGTGATTAAGGCAGATTTGTCTTGATTCGTAATCCATTCACCGCTGGTATACATGAGGTACGTTTTCCTGGTCTTTGTACCAGTTGTGAAAAAGGTGGGTTACCCCATACAGTCACTGTAGAACAACAAAGTAGTGATGTCCTTGTGTTTCTTAGCGTCACCTAGTCTTTTGCGTGGAAGTAAAATGCTAGCACTGCAGTCCTGCATTACTGCATGCTAGACTGCATTTTTATCATTTTGCTAAACATAGCTAAACGTAGCATTTTTGTACAACATAGTATGTGATTTTAATTTATTTGATTCAGACTCATTGCTCTATCATAAAATCCGGGGCTAGTGAGGTCCGTGGCAAATTTTTAATCCACAAAAAAAAAATAAGGGGTTTCAGGTAGTGCAATAAATTGGCAAAAAAAACCACAATCTTAATGGTAAGTCTGACCCCTTAGCCATTACGCTACCGCCCGATGGCATACCGTAAACCAATATTGAAGTTCTCCAAGCAATATGGTAAGATTATGAAGTAATCTATATTTTCGGTGTTACGGTGGTTCGGTGTCACGACTTCTTCGGCTAATATGTTACAAATTAATGATTCTATTACGAATCGAAGTATGTATACATTTTAGTCGATAGATAGCGCTTGTACCTAATATGTTTAAAATTAGCGAAAACCGGTCCTAGAAAAATAGAAATGGTAAACCAAAAATTTCATATATGAGAGAAGTAATTCCAGGCTTCTTATTCTAATTTGTCTACATACAGGCTAAGAACTTAATGATCGGTTTGTAAAATATAAATATCAAAAGATCTAACATTATAATGAGAGTAAGCCATCAAATAAAGTGCCATTGGCAACTCAGTGAGCTAGGATGCGCTTGAACTACATCAATGCACCTGCCTACGCACTTGTTAAACGACACATGCATTATAAAGTTGCTCAGAAATTTTAATTTCTTTTGGGATCCGTTTTAGTTACAAACTCATTGATATCACTCCTTCTATCTACTACGCAGAAGTGATAAAACCGTAGATAATCGTGACTGTTGCCAAATTAATACGTACCTACCTACACTTCAACTGCTGTTATTAGCTAAAACAGTTATGTTATTAGACATAC